>JAHFWI010000100.1:1200000-1735579 GCA_028554975.1 Himalopsyche kuldschensis
GGATTAATTACCTTTAATGCCGCAATTGTTGTTGTAATATAAACAATGAAAACCACATTAACATTTCACTTCACTTTATAAACAGTTGTAAACAGATCACGTGTAGGTACTGTAGGTGTATAAGTTGTGTGCTGCCGCTGTCTTTTTTCTACTCAGACGCATCGACCAATCGAGTGGAAGAGAAATAGATGCGGCACAATCCGAACGGTAGGCCGATCGTGCCTCTCTATCGCTTATCCGCGCTCTCGCTCGCACGCTTGCCTTCGACGTAACGCGACAAACGGGACAATGAGTCATGTTTTTTCGTGCGTGCAGCGGGCGTTCATCGATTTATAAGACGTTGTCACGTCAAAAATAAAATTATATTAATTAAATTTATAAAAATATGTAGTTTCTCCTAATATTTGTAAAATAATGTATAAATTAAACGTAATGCTCTAAGATTAAGAGTATGATATAATAACTAGGCATCGCCTAAGAGTTAGTGAGATAGAGCCTTACACACCATAGGGTGGTCTCTCAACCCTCACAAGCCTCTCAAGAAGTCTGCCTGTACGCCACTGTGCGCGATCCATCGCCACTTACTCGTTCAGGACTTTAATAAAATAATTCAAGTGTTAAATTAATTTAGGGCTAGAAAGTGTGGCGTACACACCTAAAACTAACGCAGAAAACTTTAATAATTAATTTAAAAAAAAACCCTTTTGCTTTCTTTGACTTGTTCGTTATTATACTCATTGCTAAATTCATAAAAGAGAAAACATTTTTTTAGTTCCTAATTATTTCACAATATTTCAAATACTGCCCGAATAGAAACGTATATATATTTTATTGTGCTATCTATGTATCTGTCAATGTGTGGCACTGCACACACATGTAGGTTGGGACCACACAAGCTCTCTTCTTCTCTATGTGTATTCTTGCACGGTTCACATCAAAAATATTTCGGGAATGTTTGCAGGTGGCATCGCAATCTGGTAATATATTTTACCAATAAATGATTCTAAATAATCGTTTTTTTTTATATTTATATAGTAACTTTATTTTGAATTGAATAAAAAAAACGAGCGTTTTATTATTAGCATTAATGTCAATATCTAGAAGCAAAGTAATTTTCTCGGTTCTATAACAGAACTTCAATGGAAACTCATAAAAAAAAATTCAAATAATGCTGTTTTGTGTGAAATTTTAGGATCAAGGCCAATATTGACATGATTTGACTTGAAAAACTCAATATTATTTTAACTTTATTATGTATGTGATTAAATTACATTTGAATCAAAAATCGATATTCATTGTGATTTTTAAAACAGTACGCCTTTTGTTTATAAGTTTGGGTGTATATATACATGTTCTAGTAAACGACAGGGTGTGTTATTGTTTGGGGGTGGTGGCTACATTGGGTTGAATGTATAAGGGGCGGGAGGGTTGAGAGGGCCTGGGAGGTGCACAGCTTCGGTGGGAAAGAGCGGACTTTATTCGACGAATTATAGAATAATTTGAAATTCGCAGGGCGCCGGGAATTTATTCAACAAGTTGATAAAATTATTTGGAATTTTACCCAATTTTTTTTTTCATCTCAAATTTTAGCGGTAAAAGTTTCGTTTATAATTAAATTGTAAATATTTTGAGCTAGATTGCAGTTTTTATTTGGAAAATAAACGAAATTTAATACCATCGTTGGTAGACCGTTATCAAGTAAGTAGAAAGTAAGCAAATAATATTCTTCTTGCCATTATATTTTCTCGGAATCATATCTCAACTGGAAATAATTTTATTCAATATACTGAACTAAATTTATATGAATTTCATGCACGCGCATTTTCAATGTTATTTTATTGACATTTAACTACGTTTATGTATAATCTATCGGATCCGTGGTGCAGTGGTGAACGTTGTTGGCTTCTTTGATGGACCTCACGAGTTCGACTCCCAGTACGAGCAGTATTTTTTTTAGTTGATTTATAAATTCTATAGGCATGGGTGTTTGTGTTGTCTAATAATTCCTTCCCACATTTCCACCAATCCGATCATATAAGCGAAGCCGTAGCGAGAGCGACTAGCTAACGATAATTTCTTTCCTAGCCTAATCATTTATATCCCTACTTAAGCGTTAGAGCAAATCAGTACGTACTAAACAATGCTCGAAAATTATTTTTTTCAATTACATTTTTCCCTTAGAAGTCCATATGCTCCACATTGAAGGAGGACATGGACTCAAAACAAAAGTAGATTGAGCATCAAAATGTGTACTATTTATAAAATATCAATCTTCATTTATATGTACGCGAGATGGTAATCGCAAACAAACAGTAGTTCAAACATTTTTTTCCATGTATTGAGACTCGACTGGGCGAGATGGTAACGGGTCGTATTATATATTTAATGCGAAATGTTTTTATTTTAACATGTTGAAAATTAATTTAAAAATCTTAGCTTAAACAAATTGAATATTATTGATATTCCATTATGTAAAACGTCACATTCATGAAAATATTTTTTATAATGGTTTTTTGAACAAGAAAACTATTTAAAAAATCTTCACATGCTCTTCTTAATTAACTGCCTATTTCAAAATATTTATTTTTTACAAGAAATTCCTTTATTTTGGCATGTTAATCTATTACCCGTATATAATGAGTACTCACCAGGATTCTGTTGACAGACAATAATGTTTTAATGAACATAATTCAATTTTACTAAATCACTAGTACATTAAAGCAATTTAACTACATAACAAATTAGTGCTACCGTTAAATTAAGGTAAGAAGACTTTGCAAGCATAGCTACCCTCCCTTTAATACCAGTGAAAATAGGGGTTGTTAAAATGAAACCTAGATAGAAGATTCCGATAAATTACAAAGTCGTTACGCTGAAAACATTGGTGGTGCTTTGAATATCTATATATACCTCCACAAGTCATTTGGTTACATTAGAAAGGCTGTAAGAACATTTTTTGTAGAAAAGATATAAGAAACAAAATTTTATCTCGAAGAAAATATGTATTGTTGGTTCGACTTACATTTACCTGTTTTTTAGTTATTGAGACTTGTAAAATGAATGGCAGTTTATTTATGATATTTTTTTACAGACTTTTTAATATTGTATATACTTATTATAAAAGAGTTTTTTTTTTGTTTTGAAAGTCACCTCTTAACGTCATCTTAAATGAATGGATGGGCCGATTATGCTAAAAAAATATAAATGGTAACAAAAAAAAAAAATCTTTTCACTAAATTAAGTATTCAATAATCACTTTTTAGGTTCGAATTGACCAGTTTTGGTGGAGAGGCATTATATATTGATCAGTTGAAAATGCTCGCGATTAGAGAATAAGTCTGCTCTTTAAGAAATATATTAGGTAAAACTATCAAAACATGTGATATATTTGTTTAAAATAATGCCTTTCCACCAAAAAGTAATTGTTTACACCTTGAAAGTGATAAACATAAATTATTTACTCAATCTTATAGTTTACATATTGACTTAGGTGATATCGGGTGATTTAAAAATATGCTTTCGCGGAAATTGTTATAAAAATAAATAATTACCAAATAGTTTCAAATACGGCATATAAACAAAATAACAATTAAAAGTGCCTTTGAATCGTTGAAATTAAACATTAAAATTCCACTAAGCACCTCCAGTTAAAATCTTCATTTGATAAAGGGTTTTATGTATAATTTCATACACTGAATTTTTGATTCAAGTTGAAAATTCAATCTTACTGAGTAATTAATTCAAAATGTCCCAAATACCACTTTGTTTTACAACTAAAGAAATGTGAAATTTTTAAGAAAAGTTTAACATCAATTAAAATCATGCATTATTAGAGCTTTTTCAATGTAACCCACTCAAGTATCTATTGGTTGGGCGATATCGATTACAGAAATGGAAGGTATTTTGCGTGAATCTAACCGCGTAAAGTTTCCTCTTCGAATTATTTGCTATCTACCCTAAGATGGCGGATTCGCATAAATTAGTAAATTTTATAAATTAAACGAAGGGGTGTTGCCATCGAATCGAATACCCATTTGTTATTTATACACGCCGTTTGCAACTTTTGATAACGCATGACCTTCGCAAAGCGATTTAGATTAATTTATAATTACTTTATGCAGTATTATTATTTAATAGAAGAAGAAACTTATCTTAAGAACTTAAAACATATAATATTTCACTGTGGAATGTTAGTGTATTTGTCCCGTTATTAATTAATATGTAAAGGATTTTACAAAATAGAAATAAGTAAAAATAATTCAAATAATGTTATTTTTTGTACAAATGAACGATGCCCAAACATCTAACTAAAAGGTAAAAATATAAAACTTGCTTCAAATATCATAAGTTTTATTAAAAACATAATAATTCAGTGTTTATAAATTTACGAAACGCGTAAATTTAAATACAGAAATCAAACATATTTAAGACACTGAAGAAAACAAAATTTAATACACTTTAATCTAAAAATATTATTCGAAGAATTCCCTGTCTATCGTAAAGTGTGATAAGAAGCAATTCCACTAAAAAATATATCAGTTTTCTCAATATTAGTTAGAATAAATGAGTGGATTTGCATCGATTTCAAAAGAATGATATTTAAAGGTATATTAAAAATTTACCTTTTCGTCCATATTATAAGAATCTATCAAGTACATACTTAATTAAAATGTATTATTATTTTTATTATAATGCCTTCCACCAAGTATTGACAGTGAATGACTTAAAAGTACATACTTATTTAATCAATATTACAAACTTTTCTTTCGACTGCTCTCTAGTTATCGTGAAAGTTGGTGGTTCGGTACTACTTTTATTACTTAGCACTTCTTTGTCCTTGTGTTTAAATATAAATACTATTTTAATTAAACACGTGCAGTTTTCATTTATAATTGCATCTGAGAATAATTTTAAATTCACCTTAGCACAGAGGCAAAGCAATGGAATGCACTTGGCGACAAAATTATTTCATTCATATGCCAGCAAGCATTCTCTGCGAGCTGTGCAATAACTCAACATGAAGTTAAAGCTTTCGTCTAGTCCTCAGCTTTGTTCCAGAACGCTAATATATCAATTCTAATGAAAACATAAACGCCAGTTGTAAGTTCAGGCATTCCACATACCGGTCTTAAATATGGTATACATACTCTCAAATTCACATAAATTTTAGTTAGTAGTTACACTTCGAAATCACTGTACTGTTATTGTATAATCAACATGGACTTCTTTGCTAATTTGTCTTATATCTTTTTTTTTTGCATTTATCAATAATCAGTAGGGTTCATACAGTGGCTTAAAATATTGTTGAGATTCTTATAAATTAAAATTTTTATTAAAATGGTCGAGTGTAAGCGTCGTTGTCTCCAGTTGCGAAAGTCACGACTCGAGCCATGGTCCGAACAGATTCATTTTTCCATCGTATTCTTGATTTGTGAATTAATAATATGTGTGATGCTTAAAATTCCCTCCCACACCCATGAACTTATCACTGGTTTTGTCCTAGCTAGTCAAGCAACTGGGTAACAAGTGGTTCTCGTAGAAATTTTATGTTGAGATCAATTCCGTAAAGAGTCGGATACATATGTATATTCAAATTTAGGAGCGGCCTTGCTTTAAAAAAAATTATGTAAGCACTATGTTGTCGGGCACCGCGAATAACATACTTTAGCCTGTAGCGGTCATTATTTAGCGATTAGCGCAAAAATATAATCCGCGAAATACGGCATTTGTCGTATTATTCATCCGGTAAATAAAAAAGCAAAAGTATTGTTTTTTTTATAATATTTTTTTTATATTTTTTTTTTTGTAGAAAAATAAGAATTTAAGATAATAACAGTTAAACAAATCAATTTGATAGTGGTCAGTCACTATATCAGTGAAAAGTCCCAATTCAGAGAGTAGCTTGAGCACACTTTTAGTGTGCCGCTCAAAAGTGCGAAATACCGTTCACATGTATGGAAACCAGTATTTGCCAAATGCTCTTTATATGTATGTAGATTTAAAAAATATATGTTCAGTTTTGCTTCTTAATAATTAATATTTTAACAGGTAACCTGTAAGCGATAATTAAAAAATACGCTGTAGGAGGATTTAATGGAACGTTTTGATGCATAATTTCGTCAAAAAGTAATTCGTCCTTGTATTCATAATACAACTCATTTAAAATTAATGGGCGACGATCGATAGCGAAACGTTTTGACGTTTAATTATAATACTGTAACAGAAGCTCTCCTTAGAAAAATCACTCATTAATTTCATAATCCCAATTAAAAATCAGATTTCCACCGCGGTGAAGTGTGTCGAATGTCAAAGTGAAAAAAACGAGCTGAAAAATGTTTTGACGCATTTCAGAATATTTTCACCGACATTTCAGAACGGTATATACGATTTTTAATGAACACGGAGTCCTCGGTGCTAATTCGCATATCATTCACACGTGAAGCTGACGTGACGTCACTCTTTCCTGAAGCCTACTAGCTCTAATGAAACCGGTCATAAGCATCGGACACGAATGAAAAAAATGAACACTGGTTTTAATTAATTCTTTTGATTTATGAAAACTTTTGTGCCAGACTAATTGGCTTAAAAAAGGTTTTTTTTTAAGACTTAGTACGATTTGATTGCTTTTCAGTGAGTATTTTTTGTGTTTCTTACAAATTAATGACTAAAAACAATTAATAATTTACAATTAAAGTACAAAGCAAACTTTGCGATAGTAAGTCTGAAGATGCCTCTGAAAGAGGCGAAACACGTATCACAGTTAGTTACACAATGCGTGGAATAATCAAAGTTATTTTAAATTTTATATTAAAATGAACTTCTACAAAGTTACCGCCGAAACCATCGAAAATATTACAATTAAAGTACTTGATGAAATTTCAAAATCAAATTTGAATCGTCAGTTGAAGTGCATCCGTGCACTTGAAATGCTTGACGATGTTGAAAAGCGAAACGAAGACTTTTTGAATTGTAGAAAATTAATGATGATAATGTTCAATATCAGATAATGTTAAATAATAGCTATATCTATATTTTTATTTAAGTCTCATCAATTTTGTATTCATCAGCAGATGGACAGAACGTCTATAGTTATATCCGCAAAAGTTCACTGAAATCAAAATTTCAAAATATCTTACAATACCTGCACTTTTTTACATTAATTAATATACCAGACCAACAACCAAGTGGTTGACGTTGATGGCTTCGATAGCGGTGTTCACAAGTTCAAATCGACACTAAACTTCTCATTCAATCACTTCGATAATACACTTTGAGATTAATTTGCTGAATCTCAATCTATCTATGTTAACTCTCTTCAAAAGAGAAAGGTTGTGTGACGGAGTAACAACCAGTTTTTGTAGCTCACCTTTTGCTGTGATAAGCTCTATGAGTATACTGAAAAGTCCTACATTTATGACTCATCTGTGAATAAGAACAATCAAAAAGGCATTTTTCGGTGAGACATCTTAATATATCTTAAACCAAATATTATACATGTTTGAATTTTGTACTTTACGATGAGTTTAAAAAATGTTTACTACGCGTCAGTTCAAGTACACATGAAATGCTTGAAGTTGTCCAAAGGTGAAACCCGGGTCATCAGCGAAAAATTTTTAATTAAAATTCCATCCAGAACCCTCAGTCTAAATTCCTAATTATTATACATGTGTCAAAAATATTTTTCTTTTTCCAAGCTATATTATGTGGGCTATATTGATGTAAGTTACCTTTGACGCTTCAAGCGCACGCCTCTTGGACTCATAGGGTCCACCCCCAATGTATATTATATACAATACAATAATAAAACATTTTTTAAGATTTAACAAAACAATTGGTGAATTTAATAAAATAAATTTTGGTTTGTCGAAGTGTGAAAGTAATATTTCTGAAGCTCATCTGGCCAGAGTTAGCGTCGATTTTCACATTTTTTTCACAGTGTGAAAGTTGAACGTCACGTAATTAAAAATGAATTTTTAGATTAATGTTTCGGCGTTCGGCCGTTAATGCGACACCCGTGATGAATTCATTTAGAGCTTAGTCGAGCCAAGCGTCCAATGCCAGCCAGCTCCGCCATTCTGTCAATTAACATGACATCAACATTTTTCGTGTCAACGAAACTTTAATGCTTCCTCAAATAGTAACCGAAATTTACTCTCCAGTTTTTACTATGGAAGATTTTAGTCATATTAGGATGCCACTGGGGAGAATTGTAACAATGTTAAACGGTATTCCTTCGGATATCTACGTATTCAGTGTGGACGTGTGTGAGTTCACTCGAGAACTAATTTGTATAAATTAATGTTTAATTTATCAAAACTTACTCGATTGACTTCTCTAGTTAATAAAAATATATGACAGGATTTTTTCAAGTTGTAAATGCAATAAACTTATGATTTTCGTTATATAATGTTTATTAATAAATAACTCAATTCCTAATAAATGGGAATAAAATTACTTTGATATCTGAAGTAGGCCTTAATATAGAAGCATAACAGTAGATAATTATGATTATTATTGATTGTAATTGTAAAACGTTTAAAAGATTAATTGATTTCCTGTAGTCAAGACGTTCGACATATTCGATTTCACTGTCCTCGAGTCAAAGTACAGGCACTGACATTACTTTATTTTTCGATAGTCAATATGAAAAATTTCACTAAAGAATGATTTTTAAAGATTAAAAACTTTAAATCGTGAATGATATTTCACGTTTTAAAAATATGATAATTTTGTATACATTTTTAACCATCACATATTTTAGAATATATAAAATTTATTTGATAATTTTCCGATTTATCTTTGGGCAAGCAATTTGACGCAAAAGTGAATGAGAAAATAGCCGTTTTTAATTCATCTATTTGCGATATTTATACTATAATATTTTAAAGCAGAGAGACCACAACATAGGTTGCGTCCATATAATAATCACAACAGCTAATATATAATTCAGCAACTATACATGTTACATGCATTGGAATACAAATAAAGGTATGCTCGTGTTTTTTTTATGAATTAGCCCTCCGTCATCAGACAGTGTTTGACAATTCTATTCCCAACAGAAGGTAAACAACTTCCAGTCAAACTGCGATTAGCAGTGACATAGGGAGTAGGGAGCAGTTCTAGCCGTTATTTGATTATAAGGATATCGTTTTTTAAACAAAATATACATTTTTTTGTGTGCATATGCAGCTTTGTAAAAACTTTCATGAGGAACATATTTTTAATACTATTTTATAATATATGCTATTATTTTTTATTTATGCATGTGTGAGACACATGTTAACAAAACAATTCATTAGTAGAACGGTTCAGACATAAATCGAAATATTTGGATGTACAACATAAGGATTACAAAACTTTTTATGCATACGCAACACTTTTTTTAAGCAAAGTTTAGTTAAAGCTCCGTTGGCACATTTTAGTATGAAAAGCTCAGCAAGTCGAGTCATGAAAGTTTCCAAGGCGAAAAAACTTCATATAACTAAAATCATAAAGCCTTGCAGTCACTTGTGCGACTTGATAATAATGTCTCATTTTTTAAATATATTTCTAACTTTGTAATGGAATAGTAGTAATTAGTGTTTTAATTAATGATTAAGACTGAGGTTGGTTGATGGAAATTCAATATAAAATTTGAATTGTTTGAATTTTGTATTTTTCCATGAGTTTTGTCGCTAACGACCCGGGTTTAGTTTTTCAGCATTTTCAGGCATTTCAAGTGCACGGATGTATTTGAACTGACCGTTCACTGACTGACTGTGCTTTATTTATTCATTCATTATTCAAGTTAAATCAATATTTTTTTATTAAAATATTTATCTAAACATTCATACATACATCAAATTAAACTCAAAACATGTGGTTTGCTTTATAATTTATTTGATTATCTAACTGGTAAAATTATATACCCGTCACCAATCAATGTCGTACAACACTAATACTCAAACATTCTATATATGCCTTTTTGCGCCTGAAATATATATTTCATAAATAATATTTATTAAATTTTGTAGAAATAATTCCGTATATTACTAATGCAAGTACACGAATTGGTTTTACAGTCAAATATTTTTTAAAAATCGGTAAAAAAATGTGCGGTAAACTGCGGACGAATATCATGGACGGAATATTTTCAAATGGACCAACTTAGTGATAAGTAGCGTCTTGATGTATTCCAGCTTCGTATATTTTATACATTATAACGTAGGTGAGGACCAATATGAAAAGATTAATAGCAAAAGTTAACATTGCAGCGGCAGTCGTAAATATAATTGGGGATTGCGCCCCCCACAGTTTGCAGCCCCTGTGGATAGTAGCCCTTCTCCACTTTTTTTTATGCAGCATTGTTACATCGGTACTACGGATTATATTATCCCTTATCTCTTCAATAAGGTTTATGAGTCTTATAGTAAGAAATATAAAAAGAAATACCACTCAAACAGAACGTCTCAAGGAGAACAAATGATGAAGTTAATATAAATTTTCCAGTGGTTTTTGGCGTATCGGATAAACATGTAAAAAATATGATGAGAATTTCACGTAACGCTTTTTTTAGTAGCCGTTTTTTAAAACATCTTCTTATTATATCACGGCAATTGTACTTGCGAACTTTATATAATATATATGTGGCTCCTACAAAATATAATACGTTAATGCTTTTATAGTATTTATTTGTAAAATATCAGATCGCAACACAATTTTTCACCATCACGAAAGAGATATCATCACCAATTGTTTTTTTTACTAAAACGGTAGACATGGTTATTTCATAAAATATCCTTCATTAAATTAATTGAAAATAATGCTCACTTTTGGGACCAACAACATTTGTAGGAAAGGCATTATATTGATGTACATAAAACACATTTTCTTTACCAACTTTACTTCCGCATTAATTTTGTAATTTTGTTTCGCTCATTGCGAGTATTTTCGAATCTGGGTTATGGATATCAAATAGATTTAAAGAACTATCTATTTACATTAATCATAATTCTTTAATAACAATGCAACCATTTTAAAAGCTGTTTAAAGCTAATGTTGAATTTAAAATAAGTAGGTCATTTAATATTTTTTTATGGGAGTCAATTGAATAAAAAATTATTTTGCTATTGATTGATCAAAAGTCACCGATGCAGAAGATGTAATGGCCTTTGATATTAATATTTTTTTTATATGTTCGAAGGCGTAAATGAAAATGTGTGTGTACTTAGAAATTAAAAGTCTCTTTTAAGTATCGTTAAAAACTATATATTGATAAAAACATTACGGCTTTCATATAAATACATTGTTTTGTAACAACAAAACTTTGGGTGCTCTAACATTAATTCTAAATGTGTCATCATAATTTGCAGACATAATATACACTAGGTATGATAAAAAAGTTTTACGAAGGGGCGGTCTTTTCTCCACAAACAAGAGTTGAATTAAAAAATATAACGGATGGATCGTGACGAAATCGCACTTTTGTAACTTGTAGAATAAGCTTTTTTTTCGCCTCGCAAACATTTTTTTTGGAGATGTAGATAATCATTTCTTTGATTAAAAAATAAGCAATCTCCCTATTTTTTACCTTCCCTTTCGCGAAGACGCTAAAAGAGGTTTGAAATTTAATTGAGTATTTTTTCCATTGGTCAAAGTAAAACGAATTTCGAATGGGATTGAATTAAATTAGGCATGAAAATACAATGCATTTTTAATAAATAATATATAAAACAAAAAATAATTTTCATCAGAAAATATCAAAGACACGATTCTTTAGACTATTGTGAAGTTAATTGTAGCATATTACAAAATATTTAAATAATTAAAATTAAAAAATATTCAATATACTGGTGAAACACGTTGCTTCGTTTTAGTAAAATATTTATGATTAAATTACATATACGCTACATCTCTTTTACGTAGATATTTTGAACTTCACATGGAATGAGAAAACGTTGTTGTATTCAAATTGCGAATAACACAAGAATGTTGTCTGATTAAAATATAGTGTTTCCGATACACAGTCAATATTGAATGAATTTCAGCTTGGTTTTAAAAAAACAAAATCTCCATATATTTCTTAATTGATTTTGTGAAGTTTAGTTTAGGTTTTTGCTTATATTATTATTTAAATAATGTCAGTGATAACAGCATTATCATGATTCAATCTTTTCAATAAAATTATCTTCAGACAGTAAACTTAATTTGAACTCATTTTTATTTTTTTAGGCCCGTAGTGTTGCAGAACTGTAAAATGAAAGTTATCGCGATGTTATCACGAGGATTTTACATAATGCGCTAATTTATTATCAAAATATATGAGTAGATAAACAACATTTTTATCTTTATAGCGTGAGTAGAATTTTTCACTATTTTCCAGACTATGTTTTCAGCAACAACAAAAAATCAGCTGAAAAGTGAAAAGTTTGTGGTACAATTTACATGCACGAATGAAAACATTACTGTCTCATCGATTTTATTTTCAAATTGAGAATTTTTCACCATACTTCAATTTGATAAATGGTTATATTTTTTCACCGTATATTTAACTTTTAAAATATACTTCACTACCAACTGTGTGTTTATTAATGTGATGTTTTGATTGAATGAAGAACCGGTATAAGATGATAATTTTTGTGCACACGGTAGCATTTTTTGAAGAAAATGATTAACTAATATATTTAATAAAAACCATAAAAACCATATTCCTATTTAAAAAATTTTGTTTCTGGTTAGTATTGTATATATTAAAGAGTTGTTTTCTAGGCTTGTGCTTTATTGAAATTTCTTGAAACAAAAATAGTTTATCTTGCAGTGGCTGAATGACTTTATGCAAGTAAATTTTCAAAATATAAACGCCGAATAAGGTAAGTGAAGGTAGCAGACATTGTATCTTTTTCATAGTCAGTGTATCCTCCCGTAGCCTCGCGACTAATTGCTGTCTCAGCTAAATTATCTACCCCACCCTCCGACGGAGCTTTACAACCCTGTAGCAATAGCAAAACCCGTATTTTTTGCTGCTTTCAACTAGAAATACATGTTTCGCTTTTAATAGAACAGAATAAGTCAAACAATTTTACGCGTAATTGTTCCATGTTTACAAATTATCTGAACGTAAAACATTATTTACAGTTGATGAAATGACACAAGAGATTTTATGGGGGGAAAAGGGTAATATCAAAGTGCGGAATATGCAATCTTTGTGAATATGTTTCCATTATACATAATTATAACCAAATACGTGCTTCTTAGTGTTATTTTAGTAAAAGATTTATCCAAAAATACTATATGGATGAATGAAGTCGTGGATAAACTTTCGTTGAGGTATTTACGGGCTGAAATCTTAGAACCGATATTTGTGTTTATTAATTTTGAAATCGATCTACCCTCAAATGCCGAAATAGTCTCCCACGCATTGTATTTTAAAGTTTAGCTTACCACTCGTTGTGCCATATCTTTATCATTTTATATGCTGTATCCGAAAAAAAAGATTGGGTGACTGATTAACAAGTTGTTCCGATTTAAAAACTGATCTTTTGAGATTAACTGTATATGGAGAAAAAATAATTAACATTGGGAGAAAATTGTGGAAACATTAATCTTTGTTTACTAAATAAATATTGCGTGTATACTTTTGCGGAAAATTATTTTTCAAATATATATAAGCTCTAAGTTCTCAAACAATCAAAACTTTTTTTTCTCAAAAAGTCAGGTATTCTCCAACTTAATTTCCCACCGTTGTACGATTCCTTCTTGCTTATACAGGTTTGTATCAACCACTGTGAACGCTATCATAATTAAACACTTTTTAAAAATACACTTTTTTCCTTTTTATTTATGGTTGAGCTCGCTGGGCTGGGTTCCTGCGCTAGATTTATCTGCTTTAATACGCTTTCTGGATTGCGAATTTGTTTTTCCGTTTCTTTTTTTTTAATTTTTAAGAAAGTTTTCACGCTGAGCAAAAAGCATCGCAAAAATGAATATACCTCGAAATCGTAATTGCTCACTAAATGAAAACCGCAAATAAAAGCATTTTTATCTTAATATACATGCTAATTTTACGATGAATTAAGATTTAAAAAAAATGATACTTAAATGATGTAATTAAGGAAAAATATTCTTTGTCTGACACATTTTTCGCTTATTAAAAAAACTTTTTGTTACTTTATTATCACATTATTTCAGAAATCTGTTTTTTTTAACATAAAAGATCAACACATCAAAAATCAAACCTATGTTAATCTGAGGAAAATCTATGTATGCCTTCATTGTTACAAATTTTCTTCTTTAATATTCGCATCTTTGGTGTAATTTTTTGATGAGTAAAATTAATCGATGAAATGAGCCGTTTGTATTTAAAACGTGGCCTTGATTCAAATAATACAACATATAATATAAGAATTGTGATTTATTTTTTAATATTAAAAATAATTTGGTATTTTAATAGTGCTTCTAAACAGCTAGGTAATTCATTTCAGTATATTTAGATCCCTTGTTTGCACCACTTCTACATTTGTTGTAAATAGTCTTGTTTCGATGAGTGATTGAATTAAAAATTTAAACCTTTTATATTATTCATACTATATTTCGTTGACGCGGTAGGTCCATTTAACAACTTTATGAGAAATTAATGTTTATAGTTCCTTTAATTTTCCACACGTAAGAAAATAATCGTTCTTTTAAAAGTATCAGCTTTTTTTGCTTTTATACACGGATCGTCAACTTGGTCACGGAAGGGCTTCCGTAGTGAGCGGTGGGCAATTTATGCTTATATCCAAATTGTTTTCTAAATAGTATGAAATATAGTGATGTTGGTGGGCGTTAAGAAAATTTTAGCATGAATAACAAGCAAAAGTGGGCAGTATGCATAAAATGTTGACGGCCACTGCTTTAATAGGAGCATATTGTTATGTAAGAATAACAGATTATTTCAGTGTCCGAAATTCAATTTTGAATCTAAATCATAGAATAGATGATTTTCAACAATTATTGCAAAATATTTCTAGGCTTAAGCCGACGAGACAAGAATTTGAAAATATAAATAGAAACCAAATCAAGATAAATTCATGTGTTATATTTATGTTTTGGTATGCAATTTTGAACTATCCGAATTCCACAAAAATAAATAATAAAAGCGCAATAAAAGTGCACCAGTTAGCACTGTTCTTTCATACAAATCATTCGACAAATCCCAGAGTATTTCCGCGAGGGAAAAATAAGAATGATCCAACACTTAACAGATCTTGGAATGTGAAATTAAAATGCCTCGGTGTTTTATAGGAGAGCCTCCTTCCATACTTGAATGCCCCCACTCTTCCTAGCAACACCTGCCAGAAGATGAACCAGTGTCGTATTGTAACACAGTGGAAAATAGGGTCAAGGCTTTTTCTTACCATTTCCGCTTATTATTTTATAAGTATTTTTATTTTATCCAGGACGTTATACTGACCGATGTCTTAACCCAAGTATTACTGAAACCCTTTTGTCTGACTTTTATTGTTTTTTTTTTAGTATAAATTCTTCACTTATATCAAACATACACATGCAAAAACGTTTTATCTTATATGTATTTTCAACCATTGGGTTTCTTTTTTAAGAAAAAGGTCGGTATTTTGATGAACTTTAATTTTATTCAATAACTGAAAATTTGTGACCGTTCTTTTAAAAAACAGTTATCTGGGGCTTGAATAGTTCAAATATTTTACTCTTCGATAAATGTCCCTAACCAACAAAAGTTTTCATCTCATCATCTTCGGGCATTCAAGTTTACAAATGAACTCGAATTGTTGAAACCGTGTGAAGTGACAAAATTTGAACGTGTAAAATTTGATTTTAAAATTCCATTATTCCCCCTCAGTCGGTGTCCTAAATTGTCAATATAACATTCGATGGATTCGGCGATTACTTTGTGGAAGTTAATTTAAAGATAAAATTAAAAATAATTTTGACCTCTAAGAGAGGCGAAACACGTGTCACAATTAGTATCACGATACATGTAATAATCAAAGTTATATTATATGTATGTCAAACCATATTTTATTTAAAATTATGCCAGATAAAGTATTTTGCATTTTACTTCAAAAACTTTAAGAAAATCGAAGAAATGCATTTTGTCTGAAATGTCTATGTCTTTTAATTGAAAAAAAACATAGTCGCATTGCAAGCTAGTTGTCTATCGGAGCTCTAACCGCGAGGCTGTAAAGGATAATTAGTGAATTGAGTTTTCTTAACACATTTTTTATTGCATCAGTAGCATTTGGTTGCGCTATAAATACTAATATCTTCACGTATTTGCTTGGCGCATTTTTTGCACTGCAGTTATGCGGATGCCACTGGCAGCAACACAAGAAATTAATTCAAACGGTATAACAATAAATCCGGCAGATTGCTTATTGCCTCTGGGTTCTTTGTTCTCTTAATCAGTCAACTAGGAAGATTGGATAGGACCATAGCTTAATGGAATGCTCGCATCAAGAGATTAAGGCATAATTGCTTATATCGGATTTTTTGAGCATGCAAAACCCATAATTAGACAGCTAATCGAAAGATGACTAAAAAATAAATAAGGGATTAATAATTAATGTTTTTTTTAAGCTTAGTTGGCTTAGAAAAAGTATTAATTGAATTAACATTTAAAACTCAGTATTGATTAAATTGACTTTAATTGACTAAAAAATAGCAAATTCTTTTACTAAACATACGTATATAGTTGATTTCAGATCTAGTTATAATATTTCTGACGAGGGCGTAAGCCGAAATAGCCATCAACTATATATTGAAATATCGATCCATGTGGTCTAGTGGCAAGGGAAAGTCTTAGCGATCAGGTGGACGCGGGCTCAATTCTCGGCAAGGTCAGGATTTTTCAACTGAAAAAAAGATCTTGGGCTGGGTGTATGTAATTTTTCGTTGAGTGGTTCACGACTGATTCATTATTTATCATCGAGTTTATTTCGTATGACTTTCACAATTAAAAATATGTGCTGCAGTGCCAAATAGTTTTTGTCTCTTTTATTAAACTTTTTCAATATCGCGCTATAGATCAATTTGTACTTATATTATAATGTAGTATGTGCCAACTAAATCAATAATCCATTTTCCCAGCGCATAGTTTTACGGTAAAAAAAAATGAAAAAAGAGTGATAATAAATACAGAGAAATTGAAAGGTGTAATGATTTCTTTACGTGTTTTTTAAATAACAGTTTATATAAATATTTACAAAGGGAATAAATTTCCTTAGAAATACAGTAATTCCTGCGTCGAAGTTACTCACCGTTGAAATACAGCCACGGCTGAATAAATGTTTCAATGAATTTCTACAATAAATATTGACTAACGTAATGCGCTTATAACTTCGTAAACACTCTGACAGAGCCATTATTATTTTATCGCGTTTCACGCAAAAGAAACTCCGTCAGAAGCAGACTGGAAAATAAGTTTATTCTTTGAATTATCTTTATTGAAAAACCAACACCGATTGCTCTTATTCCGTTCATTTCCACTCTGTTCCTAATTTCTCTCGCAAACATCGTGTTGAGAAAAAATTAAGATCTGCAAAGTCAGTTCTACAGGTTTTCATAAAAAAAATATTGCCACCGTTTGAAAGGAAACGACTGCAGGAACATTTTTTTATCGAACAGTTTAATTGCACAATATAACCATTCTGGCAATTTTATTAAGCTAGTTTTATTGATATTGACAAGTACTTTTTAATAATATGTATTAATGTAACAAAACAATATTTGGTCGAATTTTAAAATCTTATATATAAAACCGAAACGGCGTATGTATGTCTGTGGGTCTGTAATTCCCTTTTGCATTGTTGGTCATTAAGTTGTCATAAAAACGAATATGAAAGAAAATATGTTTGAATTTTTATCGGCGAAGACATTTAGTCAAAATGTAATAAATTAGTCTTCTACTGAACTTTTCCCGGTTTTTATTACTAATAATAATGTTTATTATTTACGTGAAGGTATTATTTGACATTTCTTTGACAGCAAATTAGATTTTTTCCTTGAATTTGGACATTTTAATGGGCGAGAATGGGGCTGTCATCAAATTAAATAAAGTTTGTGATTTTATTTTAACTCTATTTTGGATGTTAGATTTTGTGATATAATTATGTCAAATGATATAACATTAAATAATTATTGGTTGCTTAGTCTAAGCGACGCTGGGTAGCAATACTAGTATTTTATAAAATCTCTAAATGAGAGTAAAGTGTTTCTCTTCGTCCTAAAAAATTTCCGTTGAATTGTATCTAGAAGTTGTGATCTTTTTAACTCAATTTCTCATATTGTCTCTTAAGTTAAGTATATCTCATTAAAACCATCTGTTGTTTATCCATATGCAATAATGTATGTGAAGATTGTGAAGTGTAATAACTTAATGACTCATTTTAATATTTTGCAAGCCATAAAAGAGGGTATAAGAGGTACCAACATAAAATTATAAAAATGCCAGTTTTTTATGAAACATTATGATTCATTTTTGAGAAAATAGATACAGAAGCTCAACTTATCTTAAATATCCAACTAAGGTTATGAGTAAATTATGTGATTTTTGGAATGAATGCTTTCTTTTGATAGCATTATATTTTATAATAAAATAATCACTCCATATGATCCTCTTGCGACTTGAAAAATAAATTGATCAAGAGTATCCACATGTTTTTAAAAAAATCACCCAATAGTAATTTGAACAGCGTTCGAAAGTAGGCAAAGGACTTTTCTAGTATCACGTACGATGAAATTAGAACATTATATTATGAAATCGAATTATATTCGTTTGGCGTGGAGAATTTCAATGTTATGCGCCAAAATGCATGTTACAGATAATTTAAGAGATTTGAGCTACAGATTATTGTATGTAACATTCATGGAATATATTTATATGATCGTTTAATAAAACCATACATAATAAAGTCAATTTCATTATTTTGAAAATTAGAATAGCACAGTCTCCAGTAAAGGCCTGTCTTTACCATGAGAGTAAGTTTATAATGTGTGGTGACATATTTTGTAGGACCCTGAAATAAGAACCCTGTCCTTTGAGGACAGCAACCAATTTTACCTAACCTAACCTAACCCATACACCGATCCTGTTCAGTTGACTATTAGTAAACTGATACCGTAGTCACTTTTAGGGTGTTCACTGTCAATTTCTGGTTGATTTAGTTTATTAATACCAGGACCGGTTTCGCTCATAGCGCGCATTTTCAGTTGAAATATTTTTAATACATTATTTGAGGGATAAGTACAATTTTTATCATTATTTTTTGATACAGTAGTGATGCCATTTTGTAAAATGTAAATGTGGTTCAGCTATATAATTTTGTTTCAATGAAAGTTCTTCCATTTTTTCACAAAAAATACTGTTCATTTAAATTTTAAGGTTATTCAATAGTAGTGGTAGCATTAAATAGTTAATATTTATTAAAAGTCATTCTAAAAAAATCGCTATATCAACGTGGAGGAACATGAGGCTACTGTGGTTTAAATATATTTTAGAAGACAACTAAAAATGATGCTATACTTGTTAACATAAACATGATATTACTAGTCAACATTAATTCCATAGACTCATTTGACCATATTTAGTGCATAGTTATGCAAGCTATTATCAAAAGATCACTCGTACATATATGTATGTATATAATGTGTATTAAACATGTATATAATAATATTACTCACATCTCTGAAATCAGTCTTCAGTTCAACTATTACAACGGGCTGCAGAAAAAAAAATCTAAAAATAAAGAGACGGTTGAAATTTTTAATTACATTACTTATTTTATATGCAATGCATGCTGTGTATATAAGTGAATTCCGATTGCATTTGAAGCAGAATTTTAAGAACTTCTCAACTGTATAATGCAACTACGCGAATTTGATAAAATGAGGGAATATTATATTTAAGGGTCATTGTAAAAATATTATATATCACCGTATTCGATAATGGTATTCTTGCTGATTGACACTTTATTTGAAAAGATTTGCTAGAATCAATCTTGCTTTATAATCTTAGCAAATTTTGTGATAGTGAGTCCAAAGATGCATTTGAAAGAGGTGGAACACGTGCCACAATTGGAAGCACAAACATGGAATAATCATAGTCATTTGAAGTTTTATATTATAAAAATATTATGTTGATAATTACATTTCAAAAAATTAAGCTAAATCTGTATAACTCTTACATATATCAAACATCTTTATAAAAAAATGATGCCATCCCTTCTCATTGCTTACATCATTATTGATCATAATTAGGTACTATTCTATTCAATAAATAATCGCGGTTCTTCTATTTGCTTGTCGCCCAACGTGAAGACTATTTCCACTATTTTAACAATCAACAAGCATGTTATCATTTCAAATTTCGGCAGATATTTTTCAATGTGATTAAATACATAATAGAAAATAAGAGATAATTTCAATAACCAAAAAACTGTAGGGTGACCACCCCCGTTGGTTGGTTTTAAGAGCAGGAGCTTCACAGTATGATGTCTTGCGCACATGTGGTTCATTTCAGCTGGTATACATGATATGGTGAATTATATAATGAACCTTCAATACTATCCATTTGAAACAGTGGAGTACCAATTCCTGCGATACTATTCATATTGTAGCGATATTTTATATATCGTATTGGATTTAGGACCTTTAAGTCCTTTAAGTAACAAAAAGATGAAAAGTGATCAATATTATTTACAAACTTATTTTAAATACTCATAAAACACTTCCTTAACAAATTAAACACATTATTGACAGATTATTAAGTGATACAACGAAAAATTTCCTACATCAATTCACAATCGATTTATAGATATTTGTTCAAAGGTAGAAATGTGTGGTATATATATTCCTTAGCACAAGTTCCACATGTCCAACTATTTGTCCAACGAGGTGTAAAGAAATCGATTACTAACTACTTGCCCATTCTTGCCTCAATACGAAGTATAAAATACCACCTCTCAAAAAACAACTTATTTAGATGTACCGTAAAACGAGGTCAATAGAGACACTTTTTACCCTTTACGACTACGTATCTTCATATCTGCGTCAAATATGAATGGCTTGAAAATTGTTTCTATGGTCCTACTACACATTCATGACAATATTTTTCAAATATTCACTATCGTTATTAAAACACAGTCAATTTTATTCGATGTCTCTATTCACATTGAATCGGGGTGAATAGAGACGGGAGAGGGTAAATCGAGACTTGGCAGGATAATAGAGACAAAAATACAGATTGTAATGATTGGAATATATGAACCTCTATTCTATACGAGTCTCTATTCATTCCGTTTCACGGTACTTATTAAAAACATGATTGATTTTAATTTTCGTCCTATGAAAGAGAAATTTTTAAGGGGCCAAAAAGTAAGGATGCACAGGCAACGAACTTAATCACGTTTATTTAAATGTTGGCTAATAATTTAGTTGGTTTGGTTTTGTCATTTGAGATTATAAATTATATTCATTGTAAATAATTATATATAAATAGTAAAAAATACATTGGATACATGTTTTGGTCTCTATTCACCCCGTTTTATCGGTATTTTTTTTGTCAAGTGTTTTATGAGTGCTAATTTTGGTATGTATTCACTAACTTCCACGGAAAAATCTAAATGATATCTATCAATCAATAAATGATGATTTAACACTTTTTTAAAGAGTAGGGTAAAAAAGTAAACGGATTTCCAGTTTATTTGGCAGTCAGTTTTACATACTGCAACAAGTAAACTGGCAGTTAAATGCCTAAATAAAATGTTGCCTAACAGCACATAATCTTGCAACATAAAACCGTAAACTGTTACACTATCTATGCACATCTGTAGTTTGTCGTGTGTCGAACTAAGAGATTAATCTTTAATAATATCAAAAAATATTATTACCAAAAGTTGCCTTACGTCACTGAAAAATAAGCGCCCTGGCTTAGATATAATAGGCAACCTCCCACGTCACTGCTGCTGGGGTGTGCTGGTGTAATGCGCCTCAAATTGAACCGATGACTTGCACAAAAAAATAATTGAATGTAGCTCTATCATAAAACTGTAATGCAGTATGCCGCCATTCAGCGGATCACTTGCATTCGATCTTAGTGTTTTACACAATTTATTGATATTTAATTAAATAAAATAATTGAGTTGCTGCAAATACAAGGCGGGTATATCAGATAACAGTAAAAATATTTCAAGCAGAAATGGACTGTTTATCACTACATCTTATAGAGCACGGGCTCCCAATCCATGGGTCACCAACTTATACAGGCAACTAAATAAATATTCACCATAATGCATTTTCGTTTTATTTTTAATTACTTCATTAATAATGCCTTTTTGAATTTACATGAGGGTCGCGGGTCACATGGCTTTAATAAAAAGATTCATCCTTAAAGGTTGGAAGCCTAGGTTTACTAGTAACTGAAGAGTCACTTGGATTATATCAAATATTTTAAATACTGTCACATCCCGTGGAATTAAGAAGACTTTTATAAATATATGATATTATAAACAATATAAATTTAATATACAGAGTTCTAAGAGCTCTGTTTCACACTTACATACATCCATCCGGCATCCGGGTACCGCTTTACATATTTTCATATATAAATAGTTCATTCAAATTACAGGACACATAATTTCACAAAATTATCCAAAAAATTTCAATCAAATTTTTTCACCACAGATAAAAAGTTAGCAATATAAAATTGTTTCGAATAAAGTTTAAGAAATCTTTAATTTTATGATTGTTCTTACAATGTTGCTAAATTAAATTTCAACGAGCTTAAACAAGTTTTGAGAAATTAAACACATTAAAATACTGATACATATGGTTAAAATCATTTTCTTTACAAAAATAAGTGTAAAAGTTTAATTAACAAACCTGATTGACATTCTTCAAAATACGCACATAAATTAAATTTATTCAGCCTAAGATAATGTACTCGTATGAAAAATTAAATAAGTAAGACAATAATTTTTCAAAAACAACATATCAAACACATTTAAGGACATACAGTATCTTTCCATTGTAAAATCCCAAATCTGGGTTCAAATATTTATGTACTTGTTATGATCATTTATAATCATTTAGTGGCACAAAAGTATTTAAAGCTTACGATCTTAATGAAATATGGGCATTCATTACAGCCATTATTCCATAGCATCACGTCAAAAGAGAAATTTAGTTATTTGACTGCCATTAAAATAAATTATGGGGCATAGAATTATTCATATCACTTTGCACAAGTATTTAAAACCGACACGAAAATAGGGTTTTTGTGAAAATAATTAACGTTTTACGAAATTACTGATTGATTTATGTCGTATAACTGTTAAAATAAATACAAAACATTTGTCTATGTAATACGTTATTTATGTAAATGAGATAATTTATTAAAAAATATTAACGTTTTAAAATAATTAATATTTTGTTTCAGTATTATTTGAATTTATGAGCTGTGAATAATTCAAATTTGACGAAAAATTGTAATAAACGTTACGTTATTTTTTGGGCACTAATTATAAACGGTGATTAAAAAGATCGTTTGTATTTATTTATCTCTTATCTTATTTTGAAAAATTATTACTAATCATCTGACTCAAAATAACATTTTTTTCATATCACTTCATAAATTTAACTTCTTTAATTTATACTTTCGATGGTTTCGGCGGTAACTTTGTGGAAGTTCATTTTAATATAAAATTAAAAATAACTTTGATTATTCCACGTATTGTGCTACTAACTGTGACACGTGTTTCGCCTCTTTCAGAGGCATCTTCAGACTTACTATCGCAAAGTTTGCTTAAGTAATGAAGCAAGATTGATTCTAACATTTTAAATTATGAAATTACAAAATGGATTTCGGGCTTTTTGTCCTTCTAAAGGAAACAAGAAAGGGGTGATAGAATCGAAACAACGCAATCAGATAATGATACTAATGACCTGCAATCAATCAGTTATTTTTAATTTTTTATCTTTAATTTATTACTGAATATTCAAAATTTTTTGATGATTCTTACAGCATAGAATGATAAATGAATGAAAAACATAAAATGAACAGTTTCCCTAGATAACAAAGATTTGCATACACCACAGAAAATATAAGTAGTTAATTGCATAAATGAATTCTTTCTCCAAATTAATTATGCTCAAGAATGTTTAATTAAAAAATATTGTATTTTGATTGTAAATCTTTAATAATCAGTTAAACAGGAGTATTCATTACTGCAATTATATGTGAATTTATTTGTGATAAATGATCCTCCGAGGATCATTTTTGTAGTAACAAAGTAAACGTTAAAAGTGCAGTATTTTTATAAAGCTTATGATGTAGCCTTTCGTCTAAATAGAATATGTAAATGAGCTATTCCGAAATTCAATGAAAAATATATCTTCTCTCCAATAATGCAAAAGTGAGCATCGAGCCTAAATGATGAAATAACTGCAAAAGTATTAAAGCTTTAGAATATCATTTTTAATGTGTTCATTGTCAATAGTGTCAATACTTAACACAAAAACTAAGCAAGACTAATAAATGTGTAGCTGCCAATTGGTAATAGAAATATTCATAGTACATAGTTATAAAATAGACTATAATGAAAATGTTAAGATCTCTTACAAATATAAGCTACTGAAAACAAACAAATTGAAAACCAATTGAGTAAGAACGGTCAGTAACAATTAAATTCGAAAAAAATACAAAATAGAGAGTTTTAGTAACAAGAAAAATAAATATGATGAAAGATGGTATGGTGTATGAAACTTACATACGATAATATGACAAAAATGTACTGATTTGTCATTATGCTTTAAAAGGTTGGAATGGATAAGAATATCACTGTTTATGTGTTTGCTGTGTCAATTCTGGGCCGAAAGGTAAATTTAAGTAAATTAAACACAACTTTTTCCCCAGAAAAGTAAGTATAGATAAATTATAAATCAGGTTTTTTTATAACAAGAGATGACTGGGCGAAGCCCATACTTTATTTTGCGACTTTGTAATCGTATCACAGCGAAGTTGAAGCACGCGTTGGTATTTGTCCTTGGAGCTTTATTTGTTCACAATAGTAATGTTCATATAATCTACCGTTAATAATCACATGACTATTATTATTTCATGACTCACGTTCGACATTTTCTATAAAATTCTCCTCAGCAGAATTATGGTGATTTATTGAATTGACCCCTCAGTGCATGCGTACCACTTCTCAGAGATTATCTACAGTTCTCTGTTTTATGTCAGTGGTGTTACTACACCTCTTTAGAAAAAGTGAAAGGATATTATTTTACTTCCCTCAAAACTGCGTTTAATTGACCTTTATTTTCGACCATATTCACTCCCTATGTGCTACATATGACCAATACGTGGTGCCTCTATGATACCTTATCACCCGCCAATTGCTTCTTCCCATGATATGTCAGCATCCCTCATTCTTGCCAAATTCATCCTATAGATACATACCTGAAGGAGGGAAACGTAAGTCCATTGACAGGAAGAAGAGACGGGCAGAGTTGAGGCTCTCCCGAAAAATTCTAAATACGTGATCCAGCCAATTCCAACGTCTCTTTGTGACCATTGCCGTAACAGGTGGTGAGTTGTACGTTCCTTAATCTCCGAGATATTCACAATATGAAAAAACCTCATCCAAATATACGACTTTTTGCATCTTCGCTCGGTGCTATGATTCACTACCGTTGTTTTAACGGTACGTTACTGAATGATCTAGACAGTCCGTTTTGAATTAAATGTGGCTTATGCCGTTCGAAAAGCGAGACTTTTTCGTAGTACTATCTTCCGGGATGTGTACACTGAGGTATTTGTTGCTCCGATTATCCGTTCTCTCGATGGTCTGCCCCATGCTAGTCAGGGTTCTTTCAGAGTAATGACAGGTTTGATTCCAGTGTACATTGGTCTTACGCGAGATGATCAAAGTCACCGTATGTTAATGATTATTTTTTATAAATAGTAAATGTAAAAAAATTGCCTCATGAGACGATTTAAATATAAAATCAATACTTTCATTATGTTTGCATTGAACAAAGTGACTCTATTATCTTTGATATCTAATGTTCATTCCAAAATAAAATTGTTATTAAAAGTATCAATCTATAATAAAAACATGTGGCATGCCACTGTGATAAGTACAAAATATTTCATACTGACGCTAATACTTTCTTAACTGCAAGCCCAACAATAAAGTTGTCTTCAATATCGCATGTAAAAGCTTATATGAGTGAGTGCTATTTCGATATAAATAAGGATTTCGAAAGAAATTCTCCAATATAATGTTTGAGATTTGAATAATAAATTAATAAGCCATCCACAGGTAGTTGGATACTTACGAGAGATTTAAATTTTATCTGTCAATTTATGGATATTGTTATGATAGAAAAATCTTCAGTCAAATCTTCTCTGATTTGAAATTGAAAACAAGAAAATAAAACTTATGTACAATTATGTTGATTGTTTTTTTTCCTGACAACGATTGTTACTTCAGATTCGTTCAAATTTTAACGGTAACGATTGAAGTTTTTGGCTTAGTGAGCCAATAAAAGAATTGATACAAACATGCAAAAAAAACATTAATATATAAAGCAATGTATTGGTACTCTTATTGATAAATATACCATAACAGTGATATTCAGTTAAATATTTACTAGAATGGCGTTGATTTATAAACTAATGAAACTTATTTTCTTATGTTGTATTGATGAATACAAAAAAAAGTGCAATTTAAATCATTACTGAGTCATAAAGTTATAGATGCTTTAAAATGCGAAGAAACTAAAAATTCGTGGAAATAGCATCGTTACAACTTCGTCGTTAAGTTTTGTTGATCAACCATACAATTTTTTTCCACTTGTTCAATAAAGTAGTCAATGTTAATATTTTCATCCATTTTTTTATTTATTTTAAACGTTGAATTTGTGATTATTCGCTAATTTAAGAACACTTTTTTTTAAATTCTCCGATAATGCATATTCAAACATTTATATACATCCCAATACCTCATGTTTTTATTCCTTATAGGGATACGATATGCGAAGAGAAGAACAATGCATATGAAAAGTCATACATCACTATTGACACGACAATGGTTCTCTATTATAAATGCGAATTCAACAACTGGTTAAATCAGAGTTAATACCATAGACGCATATACCATAGTCATACAAAGGTACAGTGTTTATTTAATAATTAATCCACCGCGCGTTCCCTAGACGCTTTCGCAAGAACAAATTTACAAATTCAAAAAACAAACAGAAACGCCCCCCTGCGCTGTCATTTAGTTTGGCGTTCCGCTCTGATAATGTGATTTATTGCGAGTCTGAGTCAAACCAAACGCGGTAGCTATCCGCGCAATAGTTACATATTATATGCTAACCAAAAGGGTAGATTATGACCCATACTCACTTCATTATCAAGTATTTCATCTCACCACAAACCATTATGTAAACATATTAATTAACAAACTAATACGAGAAACAATGCATGAGCTTATTTATTAGTTACACTAAAAGATGAATCGCCATCAGTATAAATCTTTATTTTGTGCAGACGGATACGCGTTACAATAATGATATTACTTTGTACACTAATAATTTGTATATGCTTAAATGTCTGTCAAAATATTACACACTTAGGTTACATCAATTGAGTTGAATGCCAATTTTCAGTGGAATGATTCAATAACTTCAAAAATAAAATACAACTTATGTTAGATCTTACACTTGTTTGATATTATTCTCATGACCGTTTGAGCTCAACAAAAGTTGCAGATGAAACGATTTTGTGTCTGGCTTCTTCTGGAGTCTAATTTTATTTTCTTCACTGCTCATAGCTCGTCAAAAAAATTTGCAGCGCGCTAAAAATAGTCATTACATCTTAATTTGACAGCTATGGTACATTCTGTGATCATGTTGCTTAAGAGTTCAAAATTTTTATACATTTAGATCCACTATTTAAATATTATAGTTGAAACACGGTCACCCTTCGAAGTATGATTCAAAAGTTTGTTCTCACAGGATTTGGTTTAAAAAAACGAGTTTGTCGCACGAGGCTTAGTTCTTGATATTGTGGACCCCTGTGATAATTAATAGTACCAACAAGTACGTGCGATTTATTCAATTTTAAAGTCATAATACACCCCATATGGAACTAAGAGGGATTAAAAAGTACATGATTCACACTACCGCAGTGTGAAGCTTGACGTCGAGTAATCCATGAAAGATTAAATGAACTCAAAAGATTAAGAATTATTTCGTTTATTTTTATTTATAGTGGATATGTAAAATTATAATCTTAATATATCTAATATATAAAAATCAATGTTTGTTTGTTTATTCGCACCTTATGCTCTGCCATACCGCTCATTCGATCGCAATGAAACATTGACAAACTTTTTGCTTGCATTTGCGCGGAGGCTTTTGTCATAGTAAAATTAACTTACGGTAGGTCTTTTTATAAAAAAATAATGTTTTTTCATATTTTATGCGTTCCCAAACCGTTCATGTTGATAACTTATTGTTGCACTTGCGCAAAGGTTATAGACATATTACAATTGACTTTCAGTAGATGGCGCGTGTGTCGTACCATAGACAATTGGCAAAAGACAAACAGCAAATGGCAAACGTCAAATGCCATTTATACCGAACAATGTAAGTGAAATTAAATTGAAATTATTTATCTAAAATATTATGCATCTGAAAGCATTTCAATAAACACAAACACTTTCTTTCTTGGTGTGGTATTGCAACGTTTGTTGAACATAAATAATGTGTTAGTAAAATACACCATCGCGATCACTCCAGCTCCATTCCCAAGATGTCAAATGATTAAAAAAAACATATGCTGACCTTGAAAGCTATTTTAAAAATCAACTAAGGGGGAGAATAACTCGTTAGTTAACAAACTTAGATTGTATGTGAAATCAGTAGGGTAAGTATCGTTCATCCAGTGAAGATTTTTAACGAAAGTCAAATTCAGATAGGTGGCAAGAATATGTATCGGTTGTAACTTTAATACTTTTGAACGAAACGATCCCGTTTTTGTTTCATTGTAATATACATATATCTTTTTTACACCTCGGATTAGCAGTTATTAAAATTAATTTTAGTTTTCATGTATATCAAAGCAATAAAGAAGTAGTAAACAGTTATGTGGAAAATTTTTCATAACGTAGATCATTTTGACGCTGAAAAAAGAAAAAAAAAGTTATGAGCAAAAGGTTGTTCACAAAAACTCGGGCTTGTTTTATTTCAGTGTAAAAAATTCTTCAAGAAATAACGAGATATTGTACTAACACTACATAATCTGACCGAATGCCTGAAAAATGTGTTTGACAATTCGGCGAAGTTTTGTGGCACATGTCATAAACTGTAATAGTACAAAACAAGCACTTGAAAGATGGACTGTCAATGCTGGAAAAGAATAAAATCAAAAAAAATATTATGACATTTTTTATAATATATAGTTTCAATTGAAACTACAGCCGAAAATGCTCGCATAGAGCGCGACCGGTCCTGATCTTAATAAATTAGTTGTAGCATAAGTACCGTTTTTTTTTTTAATTGTTTTTCTTTCCATGAGTAATGACAGTGAACACCTTAAAAGTGACCAAAAAATTACATCAGTCCTATCATAGGCGATCAAGTTTTTAGTAAAAATAATTATCTTAGAAAGTCATAAATTTCCAAAAATTTTAAAGCATATGCTTTAATATTTTCACATGCGTAATGGCAAAATTTATCGGACACAGTCAAAAAAAAAACCCGGTGACGAACTAGTGTAGCTCTGTAAACTACCCCACAGTCTCACTACATCGTAATGGAGCGACCCCCCGAAGCCGAAATCGTTTTCAACCCTTTTTTACTCTGCCATTATAATTTTACTATGTTTATCATTTCACGCTTAACTTTTTGTTTGTGTTTTGTTTGCCATCCGGACCGGGTACTCTTGCTTTGCCTTTTTTTAGCATAAATTTTCACAGGAGCCTAATGCTAACCCATTTATGACTAAATTTAACAAAACAAACGGTTAAAGGTAATAAAATATGTAAAATCAGTTTTTCCACAAAAATACGAATTACAATGCGAAAAAAACACAGTATTCTACTCTGAAGAAACCGTATATGGCCAATATTTTTATTGTCAGTATTTGTACTACATTTAAGATCAAATAAAAATAATTATAATACGTTACATTATGATATTTTCACTTATTGCTTCCTTAACATAACGTAAATTATTTTAGCATTTCTGTCGTTTTGTTGGATTTATCACTCTTTTCTGCACTCCCCTTTTGCCTAAATGTTTTGCTTTAAATATCTCTATCGTAACTTTTCAACGGGTCTAAGTCTCCATATAAATACTCAAATCTACTCTTAAATTTGTATTGACGTATATTAAAGCAATGAATTAAAAACTGGATAAAATAATCGTTCACAAATTATCTTTGTTGCATATCGAATAATCATTAATATTTAACATGGCAATTTTACTTACCTGTTAAAGTTATCTCATCTTGTTTCATGTTTCTTGTGGTAAAATTGATAATGTCAACAGAAATTATTTGTACAAAAACATATTTTTACTTTATTTATTACTTAATTTTACCTTTCGGGAGGGGAGGTAAATAAAAAAGGACGAGGTAAGAAAACGGCTAGTCCTCCATCGTAGCCTCCTTATAAAGAACTGAGAAAGGGTACATTGAGAGTAAAGAAAACATCGCAATATTAACATTATAAGTGCGCAGTGAAGGGCTCAAACTCTTATGCCTGAAGTCTCACGGGCTACACAATAAAATGAATGTTTTTAACGACCAGATTTTTGTTGAGAAATGCTAGAAACTGGTGGGTTAATTTTAATAGGTGCTATATAGCTCGGCTCTGGACCGTGGAAAAATACCCCTATAAATTGGGGCCATGCAAAATCTGATTATTTTATTCATCATTAATAAAGGTCCATAATTCATTTTCGCTGGCGCATTGGTTAATTTAAAGCAGGGTTTTCCAAGTGAAATGGGATTAATGGTCATTAAGCCTTGTCACGTTTGTTTTAAATTTAATTGTAATTTTTCACGACCTTCCCGAAGCCAATTTTACAATGTTTAGTTTCCATAGGATTTCGGTCATAAAATAAATTTGTTGAATAAATTTTAATAAAAGCAAAGAATTAAAAATTATTAAAAAAAATAACGGCCTTTAAAGTTCATAACGCAGCTGTTTGTGTACGATGTACAATGAACATACATACATATATAATACATACATACATGACATCGGATTCTTTTTAATAATGGAAAGCTTATGAAAAACAAAAAACAATAATATTACTTTCTTTATTAATTATGTACACAATCATTGTATTCCTTTCAGAGTATCTTAATCGCCTTAATCCCACAGCATTATTACAATAAATAGTGTCTAGAAAATGTAGAACAAGGTTTATCAATAAATTTCACAACAACATGTTACTAAGTTCATTTTCAGATGTCAGATTCAGATAGTGCGAAGAAATTAAGGCAGTATGGAAATCGAATATCTTGTATGACAAATAAGAGTGTAAATTTATAACTCTAGACGATTCACGCTTAGCTACAAAATTTAAGAGAGATTTATAGTTCCATCAATAAAAGGATTTTTTTGTGAAATCAGATTGCATCACACAAAGTGTTAAATAATTGATCTCGGATAAATTAACCTTTGGACAACTGACATAAATTGAATTGAAACAAAAACCTATTTAGTGAATGGAAGAAAAGAATGTATAAAATAACGACCTAAAGTAATTCTATAACTTTTTTCTTATTCGAAGCGAATCTGATATTCTATTTTTAAATCTATGACTTACTTAGCGATAGTTTTTACCACGTGATTTATTTAAACTTCGTAGGCATCTTTCATTGCAACATAAGTAGGAATGGAGTATGGTGAACAACATCGATCAACCGGAAGGAACGAATAAGTTTTGCAGTGATCCAATGAGAAATGATCTTATCGGATTTTATTGCTTCGGTGCTATAAAGTTTTATTTATTGCCCGGATTCTCGGCCTTGGATTGGTGGACTTTTGCTCCGGCAACCGGAAACGGATTTTTGCATACGACTGAAAATAATATAGGGGACTGTACTTTTCATTTTTTTTACCAATCGTTTCCGGAGCACCTCACAGGAAACTGCCAGCCAAGTTGGGAAAACTTTTAAGGAACCTTTTATCGGATGGCGTTCCGGAAATGACTTGAAAAAGTACAATTTGAATGTCCGAAATATTTACTTTTTTAAAGAAAAGGGCGTTTTAAAACAGCACTTACGAAAATGACTAAAGACAAAAGACACACTTCACTTTTAAAAATATGCAAATTAGATTCGACAGAATATGTTATAGCATTTTGTTAAATTCAACCAATTATGAGTTTATGTACCTACTAAATAAGATCATGATCAATAAAACATTTAAGAATACAGTTACCTTCAGAACTTTTAATCCATAGCCACCTCCAATTGTGAATCGAACTGACCACCAACGGAACTTTAAGTGCTTATAACGATTTAACTAGGGAGTTGTCAGATGCTTCTTTTATGCATTGTTTTCTTGCCTATTGATTAAAATAATATCAAATGAAAAGGAAGATAGCTATAGCATTACCACTCAACCACAGAGTTTGATGAATTATTTCATTATTTCCCATTAATTGAATAGGAGTTTTTTTTTTAAATTAAGTTCTTTTACTTATCTTACCGGGTGTAATTTCAATACATTAAATACAACAGAATAAGCAATAAATAAAAATCCATTCAAAAAGTAGTTGTAATTACGCTTTCTATCTATAGTCAGTATATCTATATATCTAACAGTTACATTTATAATAAAAATAATAAAACATTTTTAGTACTTTCTCCACATAAAATTTATTGGATCAGGACCGGTTTCGCTCATGTGCGAGCATTGTCAACTGACATCAGAAAATGCTCGCCATGAGCGAAACCGATCCTGATCCAATAAATTGTATGTGGAAAAAGTACTAAAAATGTTATATTATTTTTATTATAGTGCCATTCCACCAAGTATTGACAGCGAACACCTTAAAACAGTGGGAGTTACATTTATTTTCACTAATGACACCATACAAAAGCGCATTTACTTTGTTAATCAATTCCATACTATAGAAGTAACATATTAAATGGATTTGTTAATGAATATCTTTAAAGTGCTTTAAATAATGTATATTTTGATTGGTTCTAAGTCTCAGACGTCGGCGGCATCGTATACTGTTTTTTATTGCCAAGATTAAATTTATTTGACAAAAAGTTTTCATTAAATATTAGATTTCACATAACGTTTTGTGTCATTAATTTAAATAAGATTGTTGTACCTAAAAATCCAATGCAGAGTTCAGGTCGAAGATGTAAACAAGATGTACGGGAGTGGGCGGAGTTCGACTCAACTCTAAAGTATCGAGTTTTAAGACAACGACCAATGACCCTAAAGACCTTATTGTAATGGTTCGCTTCTCAATGCATCACTGACTTCAGCCAAATAAATTAATAAAAACAACGAAAATTAATGTGTGATTATTTTCATACATTCTAATCTTTCATTTCAATATTGTTTTGTATGCGAAAATTGAACGAACGCCGGGTGTATAATGGATTAAGTATCTTTCTTAGTTTTAACTCTAGTCTTCATTCATGTAAGTACATTGGGTCATTTTTATATATATTGTCCCACGTTTCAGTGAAATTTAAGTAGGAAAGCTTCAAAAATAAGTAAGTAAGTCATATAAATATGATTTCAAATTTCCTTCATATACATTCTGTTGGTTGTTTATAAAACGTATTTTAAGGGCATTTTTGTAATGAATTTAAAGATATTTCAAAAAAGTACGTGTATCTTTTAGTTTGACCTAAATCAATTCGGAAAATTTCGCAGTCTTTTTGAATTTTGTATTTATAATTGGAATACGTAAATAAAAATTCATAAATTCTCATTAATATTATTATCGTTTGTTTATTGAAATATAACACAAACAATTTATTAAGTAGGTAATCCATACTACGAACAAAATAAAGCTGTCATTAAATTATTTCAAGCTTTCGCATTTCTTCAAGTTTTATCTGTAATGCTTTCTATGTGTCTTACTATCAACGCGCGAGCATGCAAAAAATATTTGCCGAAAATGAAGCAAAAGAAAGTATCTCATGTCTCATCCTGCATAAAAAAACTTAAGTATCCAACTAAAATGTATTTAATGGGAAAAACCCGATACTGAATTGAAATAAATCTAATTGCTTCATAGATATATCGGATTCTTTTTGTGGGTATTAGGGATATTATAAGCCCTTTTTTCATGGTTTGATGTTCACTGAGAATCAAGCAGTACTAAACCGATCGAACGGTTCGGTTCCACTGAGTGTGAGAACGAAATAAATCCTCGGTCATTAGGACTATCTTGATTGAGGAACCGGGAACGAACAACTGTGGGAGGATGCTCTGCCTAATCTTTTTTTATATTCTGTTCATTACTATTTTTATTTGTGTAAAGGCGTAGAGCGTAAGGCACAGAGGTCGTACAATGGCGGCCGTGATTTTGACGTGTGTCAGATTTTATGATTATTACCCTCTACCGAAGAAGCTTCTCGATGTTTATTGCGCCTACCCAAAGGAAAGTTGCCTATTGTCCAAATTCATTGGCTATCATTTTTAATGTGAGTATTTTTAAGCGAGTACCGAAAGCGTTTGACGGCCTTAAATGGTGGCTTTTAAAAATAAGTACACCTATTATTATGAGCCTTCATATTACACAACACTGCATGTCAAATAATGAAGTTCTAGACGACCTAGACATATGACTTGAACATTTTTTAATTTCAAGATTTCCAAAAGAAAATACAACAATTCTCAACATATTAACCAATTATTGGTGATTATTAAATATACAGAAACACTTTACTGGTCGAAAGTTTGATACTGAATTATAATCATTGGGGTAATGAATACAACGACTCCAATAATGAAGAATCGATATATTTATACGACAGCGTTTTTATTAAAAATTAAAACACCATTATTTTAAATAAATTTGATGAAAAACATAATAATTTCATACAAAAACTCAGCAGTCTATGACTCTTGAGGTCTGTAATGATCGAAATTTTATAAATCACTTAATCTGAGTTCGGGTTTTTCAGGCTCTGCGTTCATTAATCCTGCCATCCTTCTTCTGGTATTATGTTATTCAAAGCGAACACCCAAATAACATTTTAAATTCATAGTAATAAGACAAATATTGACCAAATTTGAATTGTTTCAATTTTGATATTGAAATTCCATCAAGCACTCTGTCGAAATCCTTAATTAAACATTGACCATTTCAAATAAGTGAGAAATAAAGACAGAATATTAGTCATTTTAACATACTCTACTTACAACTCAAATATAATTTTTTTTAGAGGACAAAGTTTTCAATTCAATCCTCTAGACTAGAGTCCTTAGAACATTTAAAAATATATTAAATGTCGCCAAAGTTAAGAAAAAATATTTTATGTTATTTTTTTACATTTTATCTTATCTTGTAGCGTTTGCAGTGACAAATATTTTGTGGTCCTAATCGTAAAGTAAGCTTCGTTTTAACATATAAAACGTGAAAGATAGTTCCCTTTTAAGGTGTTCACTGCCAATACTTGGTGGAAAGGCATTATAATAAAAATAATAATACATATTTAGTACTTTTTCCACATAAAATTTATTTGATCAGGACCGGTTTCGCTCATGGCGAGCATTAATCAGTTGACAATACTCGCCATGAGTGAAACCGGTCCTGATCAAATAAATTTTATGTGGAAAAAGTACTAAAAATATATTATTATTTTTATGTGAAAGATATTGTTCATTCAATTCAGAAAGTGTGTTGAATAAGTAAATGGATTTCAAAAAATCAAAAAGAAAATATTCAGCTATATGATACATAAAGAATAATCTTTTGATAAAGAATATGATTTGGAAACAAACATTTTTATTTACTTAATACTTTTTAATGCAATTTTACCAGAGCTATGTACATATTTGAAAAGCATGTTTTAATTATGTACGTTCTAGTTTGTAAATACCAAATAAGCTATGAAAGCTATTAATCCGCTTGGATAAAGTTAAAGCAAATTTATTCTATGCGACTATTTTTGTTGCTCAAAAGAAAAGTTTTACTGTTTTTGAGGGAATAAATAAATTACTGGTCTTTGCAACATTTTTGTTTCGAATTTTGCTGTAAGAAGATCAGTTATCTGGCTTACTGCAAGACCTTGATGTAGTGATACACTGATTTCATTCACTTGTTTTATTCGGAGTGAAGAATCTTTATATTTTGATAGTCAATTATGCCCGACTCACTTTTGATCGTTCGTATGGGCAATGTCACGCACTCAATAATTTATGAATGAAAGAAATGGCTCTCTGGCGTGCTTAGATTTGTAGTACACGCATTTGAACATACATTGACATAACATCCCTTTTTTGAACTATTTTGTCAAGAAGGCTGCTATATCGGATCTTAAAAGCAAAGCGTAGAGAAGAAGTACCTGCTTTACTACAAGCTCTTTGCTGACTACATCCTTCTTCCGTATCACGCTACGAATGGATAGGTTCCCTGATCGATCAAAATTCTTTGTAAAACAATATATTGGGATGTTCCTGAAGAATCCAACGTACCCCGATATAAAACGATCTTATATTTAAAGAAATTCAATGTTGAAGCCAATATCTATGGATCAACATCAACTAATATTACTATATTGGATACTGCGGTAAAATTTTTCAAATCTTTTGACAAGATTATTAATACATTCTGTTTTCCGGAAACGACGTTTTCGCTTTGTTTTGTTTACGATTTTTGCTGCATTTACAAAGGCGCATATAAAGGAATGCACGCAAGAGCGTCTACGCCCACTCATATTGTTTATCAATTTCTTGCTACAAACAATGGCAAGCTTAATATTGAAGATATCAGTATGAGCTTTACAGTTTGAATGTATTGAGGAAACAAGTCTTTAATTATCATTTTATTTACGAATAACATGATATTACAGGTCAACAAGAGAGTGAGTCAAATAGAGGTGTTTGACTGTATCAAACGAATTATTATAGTTTTTTCATACATGTACTACTATTTTAACTATGGTGGCTTGACTTTGATCAAGCGCTTGTACCAAAGACAAACCACCATAGTGAATTTGGGTTTACCAGCCCCTTATTACGCTAAAAATAAAAGAAAACAAAGAAAGGCCTAGCTTGGACATGTGCTGCGGATGACCCAAAGGAATCTGAATCTTGCCAGTTTCTTCTAAAAGGAAGAGTTTCTGCTAAGGAGCATTTATATGATTTAATTGAGGGAGCAACGGGTTGTTGGAGGAAAAAAGGGTTGTGTGTTGGCCATATAATCCAAGTAGTGAGCAGATATGATAAAAATGAGTCAATACGCGTGCATGTGCAGTGTGCACATACTTTGTTACCTATGACATTAAAATATGTGTAATTATTTATTTAATACAAATTAATGCTCTTTACATGCCAATTAGTGGCCGTTATTCCGTTGCTAACATAGAGTGTAAATCTGACAAAATACATCAGCGAATATTGCCGCAAGATTTAACTCTAAGCGCAATTAATATTGTAATATCGATTGAAAATTTAGCTCGAGCAAGATTGCACATTAAAATAATAATGAAGCAGATATTCATAAATCGTACATAGTGTACATCTGGAATGCTTTATTTTGTATCCAGCCGTGAAGTTATTTCGAATTATCTCTTAGAAGCATATAATAATCTTTTCTCTTCTCTCGGCTTTATTAATGTATATTTGAATATAACAAGACGCTTTGTTGTAAAAGCACGTATATGAATGGCTTAATTTCTACAAAGGCCAGATATTTCATTGTAATTAATAATGAAAATTTACAATCGTGAAATATTTAACGGTTCATATGATAATACGCAATGTATTAAAAATTTTACTGAGGCTGTTATATTTTTCATATTGGTTGATCAATGCGAATTATGAGAAAATGGATAAGTTTTACGTTTTTAAGTGAAAATTATTTCAGAATAAACAATCAAGTTTAGTAATGCCGATTAAATAATTTGTATAAATCCAAATGACAAGTTTTGGAATCATTTACAATTTGTAGGTGTGTTGTAGAATAGAATCACCAATTCAATTTAAATTTAATTCAATTTTTTTGTTGTTTATTATCAATATCTCATAATTATCATACGTACAGAAAACTGAATAAATCTTTTTATCTTATTTATTTAATTACTATAAAAACACCATAAATTTAATATGTCATTAAAAAAAGAAAACAGTTTGATTCAGTTTGATCATTATAGTGACATTGAGCCTATTTCTCAATCTCTTAACTACATAATATTTGTATTGAATATTTTTCGGTTTCATGAGTTTTGTCACTAACAACCTGGGTTTCTCATTGCTCAGTGTCAGTCTATACATATAATCAAAAAGAAATTAAGCGCTTCTTTTTGCACAGTGGTTCATAGAAATTTATTTCTTACGAAAAAAAAACAAGAAGTCTCAGCAGGTCGCTAACTAATTGTCAGAATCCCGTGTTTGCTCCATCGCCTGACTACTTATTTGGTTTTATCAAGCAAGTAAAATATTTCTACAGTGTTCTGTTATTTTTAATTTTCTCACCCTTGCTTCCGCTAATAATATTTCAAGCAACCCCCTTCATGTTGTCTTTTAAGCATTCCCCATTCGTTCTGATTACGTGTTTAGCACTCATCTGTTATTTTATTGTCTTGCTCCTTTTATCAGAATCAGTGTATACGAATGGCTCAATTAACTGGACTTCATTATAAAATTAAATGGAAAACCAAGTTATATATGAGTCATAAAAATAATAAGAAAATATCTTCTTGGTTGTAAGTAGTATTGTCAGCGACTTAAAATTATCACCATGGAGCAGTACGACTATAGCATTCGCTCAATGCGCTTGTTGCGAACGATGCGCTGACAGAGTAAGACAATAATTAAAGTGAGTGTGTCATGTACGTAAAAATTACACCTGTAAAATTTACTAGAAATTTACGATCACCCACACTCGCTGCATGCGCTGACACAGAGAGAGAGGGAGATTATGTGTGTTGCAGCAGTGTTGTAACAGATATATATACTGATAAATAGTATGCCAATTTGCCGTAAATGTATAATTGTATATTATGCATGAGTAAATCAATTTTGAATATTCAGCTTTACAAATGACTCATGATTTTATATGCAAGGACACTTCTTCTCTTCTCCTCCAGATATTAAGAGACAGACATTATTTTGAGGATAATATAGAACAAAACAAGCCTGTAAAATACCTTGGAAAAATTAGTCATTTAAAGTTTATCGCGAAAATTTTTATGTGCTAAAATTTTGCTCTCTGTCATTGATTTCATGTTTACAATTTTATAAATAATTTATTTTACAGTATTTGTTTATGAACTTTGAACTATGTTTTTTAATTGATAATAACAATACAAAACTGTATATTGGGGCACATACAAAACTGCATTATGTATTCACAAATTAACCATTAAAGCAACAATAATATTGAAATTAATTTATTACGATGAATATAATGATACAGTATGACATAATATTTATTAATTATGTAAGTAATAAATGAAACAATATCTTGGAAGAATAATGTAGGATATGTTATGGATTTATCATTTTCTCGACCGATGTACCTAACAGAAACCTATTTATTATGGCAGCTGAACGTTTCTCCACAAAAAAGTTTATCCAAAGCTTTATGGCTAGACATTTGGTAAACAAAGAAGAGTAATAGTAAGGATTCCTGTCATCATATTCGCAAAAAAACTCCCTTGGTGCTATGCAAATATTGGATCTGAATGAGATTAAAAACATCTCGAAAGTCGTTTCTAAATAACGCGTGGTTGAGTGTGAATCGAATTAAGAAATTCTGACAAAAGTACAGAATTGCTTTTTTTTATTGAAAAATAATTTCATTTCAAAGTTATGCATCGTATAGAAATGGTGAATTCGATTCGTTAAATTTAATCATTATTGCTCATGAGCGCCCGTAGCAAAAAAGACAGCAAATGGCATGTATAAAATATTAAGCAAAGGTTGGCACTCAGTAATTATCTTCATTAGCCATTTGTAATAATCAAGACGGCATTACAAATGGCTATTGCGTCATAAGATAGTAACATGTTTGTTTAAATCACTTAGACTTGTATGATTGTGCTAATTGAAACGACTTATACCTGCTGAATTAAATGATAGAGTAAAAAAACAGCGTGTAGTTTTATACTGAATAAACCATGCCCAACATATTAATGACTAATCCACAAAAGCTAGAAAATACTTCTAAACGCTCTTAACACAGGGCACAGGCTATACCTCGTAAGCACAGTTATCTTAGACCGTGGTAACTTGGATATGTATTTGTAAAGTTATAACTCCTTCAAACATTGTTATAGTAATTTAAACTATTATTGTGAAGATCGCTTGAAAATCTGGATTAAAAGTGCTAAATTGTAAAGTAATATTCGGTGTTCCTAATATTTCTATCGTGTACTTTCTAATAGCTGTGAATAAATAAGGAAGCTTATTTATTTTAATCGAAATTCCTTTGAAATATAATGTGAAGTATGCACATGAAATAAATAATAGTATACAACATAATTTGTTACTCCATAGTTTACACTTAAGGCTACGCGAAACAAGAATTCCGCAAAGTTACCGAAACAAAGTATTACATTTTCATCGATTTACTGTTTGAAGTTGTAATTTTGCTAGAGCTCGTAATATCTCACGCCGTGTAGATAAATTATTATGTGTGTAACATAATATTGAGCATGAGTAACCGCCTGGAGCAAATTCGATCTCCAAAGAGGTCAATATGCATATGAGGTGATCCGTAATAACACTATTATCCTATTGAAAATAATTGTCTTTGATAGTTTGATTGACACTTATATGTTATGCTGATACACTTGAGCTTCGTATAAAACATAATATGGTTAAATAAAAACGTGTTATACAAAACAGTTTTATACAGGATTGAAGTTTATATAAAAATATTCTTTGCGTTCCGAAAAAACATCGAAGTTTGTAAACATATCCCTTATTTTTTTATTCAACAATCGACCAAACATACATTTACTTATTTATTGAAAAAATATAATAATAAAAAACAAATAAAATCAGTGGTGTAGTGGTAAATAAATAGGTACAATATCGGTCATTGATTTCTTCCCTATTTTTTTTAAAAAATCCGTCTGAAGGTAAAAAATACAAGTTTAAAAAAAATTATTATTAAAAACGAACTATTAAAAAAAAACTATACTCACTGAATATATGTATTTAAAAATTAAGTAACAATACAAAAAGGGTGCAGGGCGACACCCTGGCTCATTTTCAAATGGCTGGTCGTTGACCTGGCCCCACTTCACCACTGTATATAATAAATCATTCATTCATTATCACTATAATTCCATATTATGGACACTTTTTCGAAATCGGTTGTTTTCTCTGTATCTGTGAGTTTTCTCTAGAAATTTAAGGTATAATTGTGAAATACTTGGGATGAGACAAAGAGAGCCCTAATCGCTTACTCACACAATATTAAATCTGACGTCATGATCAATGACATCGTAAACACAATTTTTGTTTTACCTGCTATATGTAGCCTGTTTCTTGGATCTCTCGAATTATCTCCGTCAGGTGCTTCCAGGTATATCACTGCATATCGCCCACACGTGCGCAACAAGTCTTATATGCCAGCCAAACTCTCCCACGCCTGGGATTTACTGACTTGTTTTCGCACCTCACCGCAAACTATAGAGATAGCTAAATGCACAGAAATGTAATAATATATTACGAGCTCGCGTTAATCCCATAGATTCTACATTGGTAATAATTCTCTTTTTACATTATTTTTATGATGTCTGCAGAATTAGAGGTGAATGAAAGACCCGAGGAAAGTATTATAAAATATGGTTACCGAAAACTTTTGTATAGTGTTGTAGAAAATCATAACAAAAAACTTAAAAATAACAAGTATTCTTGAACAAGAGTATTATTAAATCTTGTTCCAAACACTTTTTTTAAATTTGCCTTGAATATTTGTAAAAAAAACACATTAAAAAATGTTTTGGGTATCAGCTTCAAACTCGCAAATATGCAAAATATAAATCCCAAAGTATTACGAAACTATTAAATACAGCTTGTTCGCACATTTACTAAGCTTCTTACCTCTTACATATATGCTCGTATTTAAATTACTCTTGAAAGAAGAGCAACGCCTGATAATAATTGAATACTTTTTTCTCTTGAACCTTGAGAGTCAGTATTTGTAAAGGGTTGCTTTTAGCAAAAATCTTCGGGTCATGGAATATATCAGTAAAAAATTACATATATTACGCGCAGAATATTAAAACTTATACTTTGGAGCTATTGGACTAAGCTAGTGATAGTTTGAATTTGCTGCGACATTAGAGGACAAAGTCTTATTTTTCTATGGGAAATGTGTTTGGTTTACTGCAGTGTCCACGTTGTATTCGTATTTGAAAATATATTATTAAAATGCTTAAATTCTTTATTCAACCTTATTTTACTGAGACCGCTGTTAAAAGAAAATTTGATATTTAACGTTCGTTTATCAAGTCCCAGATCCATATGCTGTTGTTCTCTTTTCTTGTTTACCCGTCATTAATTAATTGATTCATGTGATAATTATAGTTGCTTGCAACATCTAACAAAAGCGTCCTCTTGTATTAAAGCGCTTCTGATAAAGTCCAAAATAGCTAGAGAATTTTTAAATTGAAATTATACCAAAAGGTGACCATATGAAATACGAAATGAGGAATATCTTGCACTAGGTAGATTGATTCAGAAATTTGTCACGAGAATAAATAAGTTCATTATAATTATTAATGGATTATAATTATATGACGGGGATAGCTTATTTTATTTCTACTTAATCGAGATTGAAAACTTTCCGTTGCTTCCTGTTGCCACTCGACGACAAAATAAATCATAGTGCGCTTGCGCATCTTAAGCGGTTTCGCAAAGTTTGGTAATTAATAAAGTTGTACTAATTTAAGATAGGGTAGGTATACGTTATGAAGCGGTCTATAGAAAATGGCCAGTGAGAATTGTCACCCCGTTACGGGTGTTACAAAGAAATGGATCGCGGGCAAATAATAAACCCTTAGACTGCCACAAAGCCCACATATCGGTTTTACGTATTTAAGCTTTAAGTATTACGAGCTTATTGATCAGTTTTGGTAATAAAATTTCACAAACATGATAATGTTGAAATAAATATTTATATTTTTGTCTTACATATTCTTTTGAATGTTAATTAATTAGTGGTATGTTTTTTTTAACTCGGGTGCAAGTCACATGTATGCTTCTTTATTATATTTTCATCTTTGTCTTTTAAATTTAGCCTACAGAATGGCAAAAAAATATTAAAATTTAAATACAAAAATAATAATTTGTACCTTTACAAAACAAGAAAAATTGTAATTAAAAAACTGATAAATAAGTATTGGTTATTGTTTTTTTTATATTCAACCGGTGAACAGTGAAGAAAGCAGACTCATTTTAACTAAGAGGTAGTGTAGAATATTATCAATAACGTATAGGTACGTATTCAATACAATAAATTGTGTAATTTTATGAAACAGAAATTTATAAATAATATTAAAATAATAATTACACATATGTACATAATTCTTATAAAAATTGATTGGCAAATTTAAATATATCCCGGAGCAAAATCATATTATAGAACAGTGTCTTGCAGTAGTGCTATGCAGCATATGTATTTTTTTCTCCTGTAGAAGGCCTGCATTGTAACTGGTCTAGTTAACAGGGAATCAACTTCGAGGTTTTGAATTTAGAATACCGCTCCAGGTGTCAGCCAAAGACGAGCTCGTGCGGCAACCCCAAGTCACGATCTGCATAATGTACTATATCCATCCCATTCTTTTGGTGGAATTTTTAATGCGTGTGAGAAGCAAAGAACGATGTGTGATACGGTTTTAGAATAGTACGTCAGTATGACTTGACTCGTTTGTCATTAATGACCGACCTACCGATTATCCCTTTATATTGGTACATACCTAAACCGTTTATGAGAAGAATAATTTGTTGCATCGTGCACGACCTCTAAAGTGAATTTAAAATTTATAATAGATTCTTTTTTGTGGTGGCTCAAATAAAAGGAAACCTTAAACGGTTTAAGCTTGATATTCCTTTATGGTATTCAAAAAATTATGACATCCGTATTTGTATAGTAGGTTAAGTTAGTTCTCCAGAATTTTCATCTCGGATTTTGTGAATAATAGGTATATCTTCGGAACGATGCCACAAAATTGGAGACTTCTCCCAAAAACTCAATATGTCAACATCAAATTAAAACTCTACAGATGACACTCAACCTGCATGCATAGAATTTGGAGATATTTTTTTATGGTATTTTTTTAAGAATATAAGAACTTTATTACCATATTGTATTCGTTAAAACGCATTGAAAGCCATGAAATATAAATAGGAAAGCTGGGCTATGACATATTGTTAGCCAGCTTTGAGAAAAAATCTTTAATTGTATGTGATACAATGGTACGAATAAAATGACATGGACAAAAAGATTTTCTCCTTAGAGTCTACAAGATTTCTATCGTCGTTGTATTCATCTGCAAGTTCATCAATTTTTACTGCAAGCAAATCATATGGTTCTACTGGTAGTTTAATATCTCAACAGATGCTTATTGTAGAGAACTGGTTCTTATTCAGTCACTTCACTCTCTATTAAAAAGGAAAAGGATTTAATTAGTTAGTAAATCACTTCAGTATAGTCTCGTTTTTAAAATCTGATGGATTGGAGGTGATTCAAGACCATTGGACACTGTAGCCGAATAGAACTGAAATACAATAATTGTAAAAAAAAATATAGTTAATATATACTTTATCATTTTCACTCAAAAGCTTTTCAGATACTATCTATCTGCTTACATAATACGTTCAGCCATATTGCCTGTTTGCTTCAGAAAACGTGTTCCTACGATATAAATACTTCTTGGTTTTTTCGGCATGTTAATGGCAACATTCTTTGCAGCGAATTTCAAAGCAATCGATTCAATTTCACGGATGAATCGCAATAATAATTGATCGCGACGCCATTGTTGTGTGGTCTCATTCCTTTATAAATTTCAACGTCATTGCTAGGCTATAAAATGTAAAAGTCCCGCCTGCCGCTTTATTTCTTGCTCATTCACCCGATCAAATCGGAATGAGACTTCGTTAAAAAGTCACCTTGATTTTTGAATATTTATTTAACAACCAAATATTTGTGACTTTGCCGAGTATGAATTCTTTTTTTAACGTTGTTTATATGCTATCTTAAAAATGATTTTTGTTAATGACTATGATAAAAATTTACAGCAAATATACAATGTCAACACTTTCAACAGATACTTCGAAAATGTAAGCTTTTAATATAGTCAACTGAGCCACAGTAATATAAGGTAAAAAGAAAAAAATAAATTATTTTATCAATTTAATATACGTTTACAATAAGTTAAGTCGGAATAGATCTTTTAAATACATTATTTAAAAAAAAATCACCTGCTCTGAATAAATTCAACAATTTCATGAAGTGATCAAGACTGGTTTTGCTCATCGTGATAGTTAAAAAAAATGGGAAGCTTTATTGTTATATGTATGAATTGCCACTCAAAACGGATTTAAAGTAATCACCTGTAAAATACAAATTATCTTAAATCGATAATATATATTCAATATTCTGTATGGCCAGTTAAGTGAGCGAATAACGATTTTCATGTAACACTCGGGCTAAACGATTTGTTGTAAACATTTTACACCTGATGTTTTGAATGGGCTATAACTTTTTTTCATTACCACGCGTGATTTATATTGTTGTGAAAAAAGCTATGCATTCGTGAGTTATGGTGCGGTCAGGACAGGTCCATTCTTATCCTTGTTTTTTTTTTAACACGAAAAAAATATTGGGTTCCGTTAGAATTTAACCGCCTATTTAGTGATCATTCGTTGAAAGATTAGTGTAAAAATAATACCTACACATTGTTTTTTTTGTGAATTTTAAGAAAACAATCGATTTTACATCCATTGAAGAGAACAGCTAATTGTCGGGTTTGTAGTGCTGTGGTCATCTTCATTGGCTTCCGTGGTGAACCTCACGGGTTCGACTCCCAGTACGAGCAGTATTTTTTCAATCAATTTATCGATACTGTTTATAAGTGGGGCGTAACGAGAGAATAGCTAATTCCTTCCTATCCCCGCCCGCATCAATCTTAATAGAGTTAGAGCAACTGAGTTGCAAGCAATTCTTTGAGGCAAAAAAAATGAGAAAAACCTCCATTAGTGGCCATATACTCCACATTGGGAGCGGATAAGAATTTAAAAAAAAACCGCTTAAAATTGAAACATGCTTATCGGTTTGGTAGTAACACATTTTCGGGTTCGTTGTTTAAAGCTTTATGGTACTAACTATAAGTTAATTTGATGGCTCTGCTTCGTACTTCATCAATGCATTCTCTCTATTTTATTAATGCTGACAATATTAAATATTCCTAGCAACCAACAGAAGGCGATCAACGGTGTTGCACTGCGGGATATTCATGAAAAAACGATTTAAATAAAATCGCTTAGTTGTAATCTCACTGTAAATACGATATGTTAATGAAAGTTTTTTTTGTATGTAGATTCTGATTCTGATATATTGTAAAATTAATTTTACACATTATAGATACTTACAAAAGTGAATGGTAATAAATAAATGCGATAGGTTGCAGAATATCCATAGCATTATATGTATGTTTCATGTTTATACAGTGTTCTCCAACCTTCTTACATCCGCGGACCGGTGAAAATTTGAAAAATATTTCGTGGACTGGCGTTAACAAGATACAAATATTTACATACAGCCAGTTCTCGACTTATAACTATACGTTCTGATGAGTATAAATAAGTAAACAATTTTTTTTTTCCAAATACGCTCCCTATTTGGAGCATATGGCTCGCCAACCTGCTCGCATCTTCCCAGGTCATCCCGGCGTCCCTTAGCTCCCCTGAGTACATCCTATGGATGGTCATCAGAGGCCTTCCGCGGCGTCGGGATCCATCAGGTTGATAGAAGAGGCAGGCAGGATTCAGGCTCCCCTGGGGCATGCGCAGCACATGTCCAAGCCATGTCCATCGTCGCCTTTTAATTTTGGACGTAATAAGGGGCTGGTTTGTCCGCTCTCTTACCTCCGTGTTCCTGACAAAGTCAAACCACCGTACTCCTAATATTCGCCGCAAGCATCTGTTTTCGAAACACAGTATACGGTTACCCTGTGCTTTTGTGATGTGCCATGACTCGCAACCGTAAAGCAGCACAGTCAGTATGCATGCGTTGAATAAGTGGCACTTGGTTCTGACCGAGTACAACCGTGAGTCCCAGACTTTCCGCATTGAATTAAATGTTGCTCCAGCTATCCCTAATCGGATTGCGAGCTCATTACGCGAGGGGGGAAAAAATACCCCCGTGAAAACATATAAATTTCAAAATTGAGCTTTTTTTATTTTATAAAATTTAGCTGACGACCGTTTTGAAGTTGGCGGAATGGAACCTGTTGCAAGTCGAAAACTGTGCATGTTTGCTTCGGATAATAAATTCAAAGTGACAGTTACATAGAATTTTGTTTATGAAAGCAAATAAAATTAAAATAAATTGTTAGTGCGACAAATGTTGCTGCTTTTTTCTAATCAAAATTTTTGAAACCTGAAAGTATTCGCAGATCGTTAATAGTTTCAAGCGAACCGTGCCGGTACGCGGACTACTCGTTAAGGACCACTGATTTATAAGATTAGAATCATTAGTCGATATTATTATATATACATATATAAGTATATTGTATGGATACCGATTCGATCAGCAAAGCGAAAAAGGTTAGTCAATTTATTTAGAGGTTTTTTTTCTCTAAATCGCAATAGTCTCTCCCGGTAAACGGCTTGGGTTTCGAGTAAAAACAGTTTAAAAATATGTATACAAAAAAACGCATCTGGCAGTCGTTGGAAAGCGAACCACTATTCGGCCCGGTGACATATCATTTAACTGGAAGACACGGGATCGATCCCTATCACGGGCACATCCATCTTCGTCCGTTTGGAGAGGCATCATTATGCCTTGCGTCCGTTCCGAGTAAAAAATACACACGTTTAGTTTTTTTTTATGTTCGTATCACATTTTCTGCAAACGTAATTTGGTGGAAAATGCAAAAACCTTTCGTTACAATATTATAATGTAACATATTTTCATTTTATGATTGTTATATTAGAATAATTCTATCGTCATAGACAAAGTCAAGGTCAGGTAGTCATGTTTTTTTTTATAAGAATATGTGTTCGAATATAAAAGTTATACGGGAATCGGTATCTTTTTAATCGTCTACAAATTATATTATACGGAAGATTTAAAAAAATCATGAAATACAGTATACATTTAAGTAGGTATATTTTAATGGTCCATAGCTTAGTTAAGTGGTTAGGTTTCCTGCATTCTAAATAATTTGATAATATATCCATTAAATTATGACGTTTTAATCTAAATAAATTTAATGTTAAAAGGTTTTTCTTACTTAAGCGAAGACTATAGATCACGCAGTATCAAAAATGAGTCATAAACATCTTGCCTACAAAAAATAATAAAATGATTACTACTCCCAGCTTGTTATCTCTTTACCGGTAGAGAAAACGTGACTAATTGTATAGATTTGTTACTTTCTTTCTTTTGGTTGTGAATGTTTTGATAAGAAAAGCTTGTATTATGTTCCATCGATAGGGCAACCATGTGGTGAAACCCTCATGAAAAAAATTCATTTTTTCTTTCAAAGTTTCACGTAAAGAGACATCACAAATTACAAATAAACTTTTGTAAAATATTAATTAATTCATACATTGGAAAGTAATTATGGTTCAAACCTTAACTCCATCAACTTCTATGGCGATTCTAGCTCGGTATCGCATTGGTAACGCGAATCTTCTATGTCAAGTACTACTCGACATTGTAAAACATTTTTTTCAGTTTCCGAATTTCCTAAATGCTTCCTTTATCAAGGAAACTGTCGATCGGCACCATATGTAAGGCATCAAAAATATCCTCAATCTACAAATAAAATAGTGTTTAAACAGAAATGTTTTGCCAATCTTACCAGAAATCAAGCCTTCTTAACCCTCACCAGATTAACACTATAGAGTGCAGAGTAACAAAGAGTTCATGTCAGAGGCAAGTAACTAGGAATAATATACATAATGAATGCTTTTTTTTTAAATGTCAAGAATCTATCGATTAAAGCTATCACACTAAGAAATGACGTTGGTAATGTATTTTTGTTTTATCTGGCAAAATGCTACGAATATTATACGAGCAAAATAAGTTTTGTTCAAAGTTTTTTTGGTAATGGTTGGGATCTGAGATAAAACTGACCAATCATGATAGGCAGATGCAATAATGATTCAAAATTGAAATAATATTTTTATTCGTTTCACGAAGTTAGTACTGAAGTTTGGTCACTTCGGTCGCGCGGTGCGCCGACAACGCGAGGTCGTGCTTGCCCCCGGATAAACGGATGCGACATTCGTGGCGCGGATCAATTAGCCGCAAAATGCTAATTCGTAGCGGATAGCATCTGCAAGAAGACACAAAACTACTCATACACATACAATTGACCGGTGTATAAATGTTTTACTGTGGAAAAGGGAACAGCCCCCCTCCACACATTTCTTGCCTTTCCGTCCGGTGAAAAGCACGATTTGACCGCCCGTATATTGTCCCATTTAGAAGACACACAACGGAGGACCTAATAAAATAGATAAATCAGTGAAAAAACACAATTATAGTATTTCAGTATCACACTATATACTCGGTACTCATCCAAGTGGGATCATAGGACAGCCGTCCCCATGTTCTTGCGTATTATAGTAAAACTTTTGCGTTTGAAACTAAAATCACTGCAAGATGACTGCAGGGCTGTAGGAGTGTAGGCTATATTCATTGAGAGAAAGTCTCAGCGACCATCATTTTTATGACCTGTATCCGTATTCCAATGCACATATTACTAAGTAAATGTGATATGTGTATTTAAAAAACGAATTTCAAGTATTGGTTGAATATGTCTTAAAAGCTCCACACAAACTATCTAGGTACCCAAATATAAATTGATTAAGTATAATCATGTCATATACAAAAGTGAGACTTGAAAGAACTGAATAAAAATTCGTAGTACTTCGTGAAAGAACTGTGTCCCATAGAAATAAGTTCGAGTATAACTTTGTTTAGGATACGATTGAAATATCTGATTTGAAAATGTAGTTCATTAATTAAACCTTTGTTGATAAGAGGTATATTTTCATCCAGGTGAATTTGATAAAGTACTAATTCAAATTCAAACTAGATAAGCTTTCCACGACATGACTACGCAGTAGGCAGATTATAAATCCATAATAGGAGTGTAACGAAATAAATTCAAAAATGCTATCAATTTTAATTATTTTAAGTGCTGAACAACAGGCTGATGTTTTGCAAATGTTGTGATTAGGGATACAAATACCGGACCAATATATCTATTCTAGTATTTTGGAATTTCGTATTAAATATCGGTAAAAAATGATAAAGTTGAGCAGCAAAAATGAGATAATAACGTTCAATTAGGATTGCCGTTATTGTAATATTTTTATAAATCATTGCCAGGAATTTTGATATTTCATTAAAACTACAGTGTGTAACTAAAATAAATTTATTTATTATCATAACCATACAAGGCAGATTTTGAAATTGATACTCTTGACTTGATACCAGTGGCAGCAGGTGACAAGAATGACGGAATAAAAAAAAAAAAATATTTATGGAAAAAAATCCATCCTCCGTTAAAATAGCTGATCAATACTTTTATCCGCAACAAGAAAGTGCTAGTTGATACGTGTATTCGGCAACGCTTGTCATAATTCGGCCCAGGGAGATCTCTGCACCGTTTGAACTTAGAGATACAAACATTGCGTTTGGCGTGGTTCCATAGTAGACACTGGCGTTCACCAAATCTTTTGACAACTCTTACAACTCTGAACATAACGAACAATACACTTCCTTCGCGTCATCGAGTGACTTTGACAAACATATGATTATTATAATTTTGGCGCCGTCCGCTAAGCATGTGTGATCATCGTTTTCTTTAATTTTATTGGATTGCAACACGGAAGCAATTTTAAATTAAGAATAGGTATTTTTTTTTTCTTATTGCTTGAAAATTAGCGGGAGCTCAGCGCACCATTCCACCATACCAAAGGTCACACTGCTTGATACATATTTAACTATTTACTGAGGCAAAAATTGGAACGAGATTCTTGTCTGGCAATGTTCACTAACTTTTTACTAATGTTGAACTATGTGGAAACAAAATAGACAGTGTTCACTTATATGGAAGTAGTTTGAATAATGGCACAATATTGGCACGTGGTCGACCAAAAATAATATTCACGGGCAACTGAACTGGTAGACAGCGGTCGACAAACTGACTACCACTGACTTATATCAACGTATAATTATGCCAATACGCTCATTAGCAGAAATAAGGAAATCTACGCATAGTTTTCCGCGACATTTAGTACACACAAATATATTACTTATGTCCGAATGAGATAGAGTTGCCGCATTATTTTATCCTGTACCCCAGTTGGCGTAGTCTTCTTAAAATAATACGAAACGGGATTATGTAAAAACACGACCGGCGAAGCAATGCTGTGGGGTTGAGGCTAAGATTGAAAAGGGTACGCGAGTTGAAAAAAAATGTTAAGTGCCCCCTGTGAAAAAAACATGCCCCAAGTCATCTGTTTAATATCTTTAGCAGACTTATCGTGAACTAGACTTATTATTTATGCATTATGTTAACGAGGGTCCGAAAGGGTTTTTTAATACCAGATGTTTTGTAGACAATCTTTGAAAACAAAGTATCGCTTTGTAAACGAATATTAGTATTTTAGCGTCGGGTAACTATAATAATAAGCATTAATATTTGCTCTATAATGTTTGCCAAATAGTTTATTCAATCACCACAACGCAAACTGTTAATATGTAATACAAGTCATTTTGTAATTGAACAATTAATTATCTATACTAATTATTATCTGTTCACATATTGTTGCCCAATTGAATTCAAAAGTAAAATCTTTTTTGACTCACACAGAAGATAGTTTATAATATTTTTTAGATGCTATGGGTATACGTGCTCCGGTAACCAGATATGCCGTCATGGAAATGACCAATGCCCATCCTGTCGTCAGTTATCATGAGATGCACCAGTACTTTTCGATGGCCTACGCCAGGGATTTAGAACCTCCTGCCTGGGGGTGGGGGGATACGCCCACTACAATGTTTAAGTTTAGTGTATTTTTTTGTTATTGTGAGTATAAAACTTTTTCTAGGATTTTCGGGTAATTAAATAGGGATAACCATGTATACATATGTACGCCACAATGACTATTTCTTAGCTAACGCATATACTATTAGTACAATCTGCAACATGCGATTCCAAATAGTTGGAAAAAATCGAGCATTCATATACAACATACAACGTTACGGTACCTTCTATTAAATGTGACCCAACATTAATGGTCACATGGGAAGTCTATTTTCAAGCTGACTTAAAAGTGAAAGAGTTATCTTCAGGCTTGTCAGACGACGAAATATTATCTGAAGAGATTACAAACTTGCTTGTCCGACAGCTTTCATCAGTAAAAAATACCCGAAGTCGCAGCAATATTGAACGGCGTCTCGTTTGTCACGATGCTTTCGCAACGCGATATCTGTTAGTGAGAAACACACGGTTTTTATTTGGGTGAAGTGATTTCCAATATACTTAGACCCATACAATCAATAATGAGTATTATATCAATAATATGACATTTTTTTTGGTGTCATTAGAAAACTTCACAAAATGGTCAATGTTGATCAATTTTATCGCAGGGATAAGAAAAAGGTGCTCCGTTAGCATTTGAGGTAGTTCATTGAACGCTGTGCTCTGCCCAAAAATACTATCTTTACAAAGAGAGAATGGAATATGAACAATTAATTCATTATCCAGGTAAAACTACATTTATGTACCAACAAAAAACTATAATAATTCGAATGAATGAATAGTACATTACTCGACGCGAGCTCGAAATATTTACCATCCATTACATGTATTATTTAAGAAACATTGTTTAAGGCTCAATCGAAAGTTAATACAAATTCAATTTCTAACCAAAAAAGCTTTGTCATTAAACATGTTCAAATTTGTTTTACCGGTTATTGTAAGTTCATTATTATCACATCGGTGACGCTAATTGACGTATATTATTCGTAAAATGCGGATAGTTTTCAAGTTTCAGCCAATAAATTACAAAAATGACACACTTCAAAAACCAATAATTCATTTTGCTTAAAGCTCGGAAACGTTTGTATCATGATTTATGTAAATCAAGAGTTTTACGGTTTAGTAGCAAAACCAAAACGTGAGTAATGAACTGCATTTAAAAGTAATCATTTAATATTGCACAATTGTGCTATCGTATAAATGAGAGAATGGCTTGGAATTATTTAATTTAAAGACAAATTAAATATAATTCAAAGCATTCTTTATAACAAAATGTTTTATTTACATTATATTTATTCATATTTATATTGTATATATTTTTATCTCGAGATCAATTTATCAGTAAACATTGTTTAATAAATGAATGTTTTTTCTGTACAAAACCATGTAATTAAATAACCACAATACTCTTACCTCGTACATTCAATTGGAAATGAAATTAATTTACAAATAAACAACTTTGTTGTTAATAGCTATTTCGGTATCGCGTTATCATCAGAATTATGACAACAACTACTAACTTTATGAGATACCGAAAAATCTATAAATATATATTACAATTCTTGCGTAATGTACGACTCAACTCATTTTTAGCCTTGTGTTAAGAGAGTTTTAGGTAGGTATCATATCAAGGAAAATTCTATCGAATCAATTGATTTATACTTGTAAAGATTTTTAATCGAAAACTTAATTTATGTTAAGTGTTTTGATAGCATAAATGTCTCACTGATAATGAAATAAATCTCAAAAGCGAGATATATTTTTGATAAAACTGAATCGAATGAAAGTCGTTCTTCTGATATGCATTTTTAAGTAGAAAAAGTAGTAAAAATGTTTTATTATTTTAATTAAGTAGAGCAGGTATAAACGAAGATATTTGCTGAAATAATTTGATCACTTTTCGTTAATTGAACAATGTAATAACTGCGCTTAAAACAATAGAGAATACCGGTCGACTCATCCCCAAAACAAATTATTATTTAAATAGGGCAATCGATAATTTTATAATTGCCTTTGAATAATTTATAAACAGCACTGAAAAGAGAATTGAGTTTGAGTTGTAAAGCGGTGGTGGGGTGGTCAAAATCCCATTTCAAATAAAAATATATTTTTAAAAACAAGAAGCAAAATAATATCGATACCTAAATGACATTTTTAGAAGAAAATCCTTCAGTGAACTAAACGTGTTAGCTTTGGCTGTAAGTATTAGAATGTCTTTTAATTATGACATCCATTAACATCCGTTTTCCATAACTTATAACTTTTAATTATAATTACTTTTAAGATGTTAACAGTCAATTCTTAGTGAAAAGATATTATTTTTAAATATTTCAACTGCGTCAGTTACATGCGATGGGAAAAACCGATCTTGATCCTTAGAAAATATATATTTGGAAATAGATTTTTTCACTTAAATATTTCTTATTACATATACATAATTCTAATAGGAATTTCTCATAAGATAAACATTAACACTGTTACCAAAATTATTGTTTGTACGAGTTTGTTATTTTAAGTATGCTAAATGCTTTTTTATAATTTTTGATGTTTGACAAATTTATTATTATTAACAGTATGTTATATGTTTCGACTGTATTTGCGACTGTTGTACATCTGGTTGGATTAGTGGGATACACCAAATAAGTTCGTCTTCCTGCCAAACATATTACGATTTAATATAAAATGGTTTCGGTGAAGAGTAAATACCGCTTGCGTTATGTCGGAGACATAAAAATATTGTTTTGTTAACTAACCCTCGTATGTCAGTAAAGTTTCAAGCTAATCGGAAGGGTTTAAGTTATTCTAAATTCACTCAAAATTGTAGGGTTTAATGACTTAAAAGCTTACAAGCGAAGCTTGTAATAAAGCTCAGATGATAATAAAAAAAAATATTAAAATGACGCAATACAAATTAAATTGTTGATCTATCTTTCTCTACGTAAATTATTTTCGCAATTTATTTTTACAAGAAATTTTAATTTAAAAAACTTTCAAAGTTCGAATCGTCTCACGTCTCAAAACCTGTAAAATTTTTCTTCAAAACAAAACAAATTTTAGAAATAAAAATGAAATAGGTACAAAAGTTTATTAATGAAAAATACCTACAACTCACATGAAATAATTGTAGATAGCTAAAGCCAATGCACAGAGTTTTAATACTTTAATTTAAGTAAACTACACTATACAATTGCTTTTACTAGATATTATTTTTAATTAGTTTATAAGTTACCTAAAATGTTTCGCTGTAGTTTATTCTTTTATTAATAATTTTAATGACCAATAAATGCCACAGTTATTATTATGAAAGTAGAGGCTACAGAATATTGAACTTCGATTTAAATTGAGATGAAAATTGAGTTTGGATGAATTAACAATAAAAAGAACTCCAAAAGCTGTTGATTGGACAAATGGCAAAAAAGTATTGATTCGAACTGAACCGGAATGCAAGTAGCCAAATGCAATTCTTCAATCCACCGTTCATTAAACAGACTGGTTTGTGAGCCGTTTCGACTAAAAATAATTATTTTGCCAACGTCGAGACAGATGGATAGATCACCGATGAACTTTTTCAAAGGGTCTATCCGGTCGAAGCGAAAGTTACTTGTAGTCATTCAGCGAGGTCTGGTCCCCTCGCTGTAGCCTCGCCTCAGGGTCCATAGCAAATTAGCCGGAAGTTCTATTAACTAAGCCAAAATACAAAATATCTCGTTACCCTTTTCACGAAATCTGTCACTGGCGTTTGCCTTATTTAAAATACTTGACTGCGTTGTATTGAATTGAATTCGTGAGTGTTTCATTCCAGCTTGGTAATTAAATTGTTTGGTCTGACGACGGTACTTTATTTTCCGCTTAAATTTTACTTTATTCCACATGAACACAGCTGCGATGCATTTTATGAAATGTATTTAATCGTACAATTTCTGCAAACTTAAAAAGTTATCAAGTGAAAATTTTAACTAATACTAATATAGGATTTAATTATTAGATATTTAATCACTGCATTGTTATCATCCATGTTTCGTGTAACGCATAACAACAATGGAATATGTATATTTACTAGCATTTCCAATGAAATTAAAAACTAGTAGATATATTTTACAAATGCCTTTAATCAGTGGTGACATTAATCAGGTCCATCCTCCTTCTGCTTAAAAGCTGCGTTGGGTCTATATGCGACAAGTTAATACATGCATTCGGATATGTTTTTAAGGGTGATCTCATCACCGACGAAAAACATCTATCCATGAAATTTTGCGTGTGGAATAGTTAATACTTGTGTGACGTCAGAGTGAGAGTCTTGTGGAAATCATTTTCCTTGCCAACTGTTTTACTTTGTTTGACATTACAGAAAAGGCACTTACGGCGTCATCGGCTAACTTTAGCATACGTATTTATTATCATAACTATACATTTGGCTTACTGAATATTTGTATTGGAACACGCAAATTTTTTTAAATAAGTAGTTTGATAAATTTAATTATCTTTTGCTTATGACTTGAATATGTATGGGGGATCAGTGCACCATTGCACCATCACAAAAGCCGTCCCTGGTTATAATACTAAGTATTCGTATAATTTGTATTGCTGTAAATTAATTTGTTCTTTTATTAATTTCCTAATTAATGTCTTGTATTAGGCCTGTAACAACCATTATAAATTTAAGCGGTTGTGTTAGGTAAATTATAAAATTTAAGCGGTTGGGTTAGGAAAATTATAAAATTTTAACTTTTAAGTTTTTTCGATAGTTTATTTACTTATTTTGTCACAGTTTTTTTGGTGTTTTAGACATTTAATTTTACCACTTGTCATTCTAACCGTGATGTCTTTCGCTACCCGAAAAAAGAAAAGTTTGGGAACATATTAAAATTCAGTTCTCGTTAGACAACTTCTGTTAGGATAATAATTAAAAGTCTATTATACATATGTCTATGACGGACGTGGCGGCCACGGCTCCAGAAATACTTTTTATAAATTATTGATATAATTTACTATATGTACAATAAAGACGTATCAATGTTGAAGAATTTTAATTGTATACGAGGCTCCAGTCATTTTGTCAGCGTGATCAAAATACGTGATCACTTTTTTCTTCCCAAATGCACGTATTGCTTACATGGACATATTGAATACCTTTCGCGATGGGTTTATGAATATCTTCGCAGACGTTCGTCGTTAATCTGGTCTGTCATAACTTGCTGCAAGCGGTCATCATTTTATTGTGTCCAAATGGAACAGAAAGTCCATACAACGACAAAATTCACACTTATTATAGTCATATGAGCCCTTTTTGAACGTAAAATTTAGTATGGAATGTAAATATTTAAAAATAAGGAAAATTTTAGTGCTAGAAGTAAGAATTGAAAAAAATATTTTGTATATTACTATTAAATATACAAATATGCATTCATCGAAGATTGCATTTCATCTATGCATTTAAATTATAACAAAAACAGATTTTGACGTGATGTTTCATTATTGTTTAATTGTATACATCTTTTCGCTAAGAATAAAATAAAATTGAGACAGTAGAACTTCGATAACCTGCCATATGTATATTTGTCATTTGAATCCTGTTGGAAAACAAACGAAAACAAAAAAGATATTTTTTCTGCGTGGAAATGCTATTGTTTTCAATAGTTGTAATTTTTGAACGACATCACATTTTTATATTATATTGAACAAATATTGTATAACTGTTTATCTTACTAAGATGCGTTTAAATATGATCGCCATCTATATTCATCATGCTGTAAGCATTATGTATGCATGTTAATTTATTGAATTATTTATTAAACGCAAGCCATGACATTACACAAAACCGCAATCATGAAATTAAAAATGAAGATTTACCAAATGAATTTGTGATTTTATAAGACAATAACCTTTTCACCTCTTTGACAAGCATCTTTAATATAATTTTACCCTAAAAATAAATGAAGATCATCTTCAAAAAGGCAAAATACGTGCCACATCTACTGACACAGAAAACGACGAAATTATCAATTTTATTTTTGTATTGAAAATGAATACACACATACGAATCATCGAATTCATCAAATTGATATAATATATATTCTTTTTTTCACATATTGCAACTTATAATTTTCAGATTTAAATTTGTGATTAAAAAGTTTTGAGCAACCGTTTGCAATCTTTTGATATTTATATTGTTGACTCTGTGCAGTGGAATTAAATGTGTATGTATATAAAATATGTTGCTGTATATCAAAGATCTGTTCATATATGGACTTATATTGAATGTTAACATATGTTTTGTTAGTCTCCGACGCGATAATAATCAATTGTGAATGTTGTTTCTGTCATCGTGAATCGATATCGCTATAAAACATAAATTCCACCATCCACAGCCTTCTCTGCTCTCCTGGTATGGCGCTGTCTCTCAAAGCAAAAATAATATTAAATATTCGTCTCGATGGATTCTTTTTGCTCTATCTTTTATTTTTATTTGTTACACGGCATGCATGTGTTATGAGAAAACTATTTGAACCGTTCCGTTTGATTGAGAATGCAAATTTATTTCAGTATAAGTAGTATTAAAATTCTTAGTATCGACCATCTTCACAAGGCATTGTGATGTCAAAATTTTAAATTGAGCACCAGTGCAGCTCGATTATTTAAATTTGGAAATCATTCTCACGATAAAAAATACTTGTCACATTTATATTATGCATTTCTTTGAAAAAATACATACAAAACAATTCATTAAAAAATGTTTGCAAAAATTAAGTCTTTAAAACTATTAGTGAAGCTCAGTCACCATACCAATGATTAAGAACAGTGGCTCCCAATTCAATTCAGTCCCGGGTCCCTTTTAAAATATATGGTCTACAACGAGACAGTACCTCTACAAATTAATTGTTGGTGTATTTTGGCGCCACCATCTCGCAGATCACCGCACGTTTCTCAAAATATTTGCTATGGGTATTAAAATATCGCTGTTTATTGTATATCAAGAGACTGAAAACGTTCGCTTATAAGTTCATCACCTTTCTTTAAGTTCAGCATCTTTATGAAAGTCTATTATATCATATCCTACTAACTTTTAGTTATGGAAATATTTTTATAATTAAATCAGCCACATAAACTTAAATCGACAAAGTGACACGAGTTTTGCCTCGTTGAGAAACATCTTCAGATCTAATATCGTAAGGTTATTATTTCCAAAATACTTAGAATAACAAAGATATCAATTTATTTTTATATTAATATGAATTTTCACAATGTTACCGCTAAATCTATTGAAATTATTTAATGAGAAAACTTTATATGTAGTTATATTTTCAACTTCTTCGTGGAACTCCATATCGCAAAACACTGATATAGATATAAAATTGTCGGCTAAAAAAAAGATTCGTGGTTTCTACGTTCTATAGCATATTAAAAAACTGTTATTTTCAGTTCCGTATCATTTGTGATACAACCGATCTTATATTTTATAAATATTTAAAAGAAAAACTCTGACCGATTTATCATAATCTTAGATTTTAGACCTTTCACGATATTGGAGTTCTAGTCCCTGGTTCGATATTTGTATTCATTCATATTTAATCAATTAGCAATTTGTTTCCAAAAGCGAGTATACGAGATTCGAGAAGGTTTCAGCCATATTCTTCCCATCTGAATTCTGAAAATGGGATTAGAGAGAGGATTCACCTGATAAGTATTCTTATTCTTACTTATTCTTCTATTTGTATCCTCTTTGAAATGGTACGCTGAGGGACTAATCGAATCATCAAATTTCTGCTGTTGAAGTGCACTGTAAGAAGTCCATTTTCTCCAAATTGGGAGTGGATCTGGTTTGGAGAACCCTTGTTTCGACCACTTGAATTCAAATCCGTTGAAAACTATCCCTTTTATCTAAGATGATTGTGAATAGTTAGCTGGTGATTTGTTATAAAGCATTAGAGTTTAAATAGAAAATCTTTCAGTTAGAAGAAAATCAGATTTTCAATCATTAAGAGGCTTATTTTAATAGCAAACAGAGTTGTCACTTTGAATATTATTTAAGATAGATTCTTTAGATGTGCAGATGATCAATAACTTCGTTTTTGATATAGTGCATACATAATTGAGAATTTTGGTAAAAAGAAAACCGTCATATACCGATGAAGTATGCCCCATTTTTTAGGCCGAGTACATGTCTTCAGAAAAAAAGTCGATTAAAAAACAGTAGGGGATTCGAGCCCATGTCCTATATATGAGTGATTAAAAATCTTTACAACCAAGATCTTCTATCATTAGTTAACAGAGGTTTTCATACACATATTATAGCTAAGTTTGAAACAAATACCGACTAAAAACGAAAACGTTTCATGAATGCTGAAATCAGTGCCGTGATAGGTAATTGTATTTGTGCAGACATAACAAAACAAACATAAAGTCGTTAACAGCTTTTACTAGAAATGAATTAACACCACATAAATTCTGCAAAGGGGAGTGAGCTGTTTGACGATATAATACTTTTAGAACTTCCGATGAAAGGTATAAAGTAATTTCAACTTCTTCTGTCACTCCTTTATTTTTAACTTAACTAAGATATTGCATGGGGGTAAGCCATGATGTTATTTCAGCTTTGAGATTGTTTTATCTTATGTGAGTACATACTATGAGATCTTATGGCAAAAAAAACTAATCATATTGATTGAAGTATTCAATATAAAGGCAAATTCTTATTTAATGTTATTTTACAGTAAAAAAATATATAAATAACTTTACTATCAAAATAATTACAAATTCACGGGCAACTATGAATGATGAGTATAATTATTCGGAATTCGTACGTACAGTTTCGTTGCTTAGGAAACTTTTCACTCTCATCCTGGAGCATATAAATTCTTCTGACCAATTAATATCAGCAGAAGGTACTTAATCGATAAGGAGCGGGCGCAATGCATCATGTTTTTTCAATCATGTCGACCTTTAATGTTGAGGATATATTCTCTTTATGGAGGATCTCAACAAAATATATGAGTGAGAATTTATAAGAAATGGTCGTTGCTAAGCTGTTGCAGTCAGTAATCAAAAGATTCTGATTTGGTAAATTGTTGTGTCTGACAGCTAAAAAATTAAGAATACTTTTCCCACTCAAACTACTTCGTTTCGTTAATCCACACTTCAATTGAATCATGCGTAGAAAACTTTCTGTTGTTTTTGTATATATGTTTATTCATATCATCATATCATTTAACATCAGTGCTTAATTGTATAGGACAATTCACAATCTTTCATTTCGGAGAGGGTAACGATGGGAGGGTTGGCCACATTTTCAACCCCCCCGTTTTAAAAACAAACGGAATGCAACACTAATATCATTTTTTTTGTTGATATAATCTATAGTTGAAATGCAAGTTCAGATACTTGATGACTTTTATTGCATAATCAGCTAAAGTTTGCCCAGTTTACAACGGTAGTTCACGGTGATCGACTGACTACATCAATAAAACAGATTTTTTAATATAGCAACCAATGTAACATCATATTGTAAACGGCTATTTTCATAAAAAAATAAATCAACAAAAGAATTTACTTCTCCAACATTACATGGTTTTCCAGCGAATTTCAAAAATTATTTACTCGTTAGCTCGTTTGTTTTATATGAATCTATTGAAACACGTGAACTATTAAATTAATAAATGGTTCAATAAAACACACCATTTTCTCCATTAAACAGATATTTTATGATAGTTTTATTGGTACATATGAGAAAATGATTATGCTCTGCCGAATATTTGTATCACCAAATAAAAACCCTCATGAATGAACTTTGCATATTTAACAAAATATTGACGAGCTTCCATACCAAATTTGATGATCGTAAATACATCCATCGGTCGGTAGTTTCAAAAATTCAAACATAGTTCAGGCATATGGAAAATATAACGAAATCATTTATTGCACTATTCAAACTTGTCCATACAACAATTATAAACATTATCTATCTATCCCATAATTTTATATTACGATCAGGATCGGTTTGGCTGAACGATGAATAATTTTCAGTTAAAAGAAATACCAGCAGAAATTACTACTGTTTCGAATAATGTAACATATCTTCTAGCTAAGCATTCATTTTATACATCATTCAAGTATGTAACGCTAAAATTAAGCTCCCTAATTAGATAATTTTAGAATTTATGTTGCCTTCAGTGCAAAATTAAATAACATAAAAATATGCTCTTCCACGCAAGTATTCGGCAATTATACCAAATTCACATAATGTATGAGCTTCACTGACCATGTGGAAAAAAGGAAATTTGTCTGGAAAGCTCCGCTATGGTTTTTTGACCAGAGGCTTTAAGATTTCATGTGAGAATATACGGTCACCTTGAACTTTTTTGAGCTACCGTGACATGATACATGCAATGCATACTTAAAAGAACAGCCACCAAGCTTTCAGCACTTTTTTACATTAGACAATCAATCACTTGAAAACGCCTTACTGGTATAACATGCTATAAAATATTGCAAGTTGAGCAACATTAAATACATCAGAGCAGTGATTGTATAACAAATAAAACAGAATATTTTTTAAAAGAAAAACACTTTAGCATTAGCGTTTGAAAATATCTAATGCTCAAACTTAAGTAACTTAAATAAAGTAATTTTAATATGTGAAACTCGTTATAAGATAGAGCTTTTATATAACTTATTTGAATTTTTCCATCATAAGGTGTAATAGGTACAGCTTCGTGAGTATTTTATAACATATTGCTGTGCCACTCAAAGAATGAAAGTGTTTGTGTTTATTGAAGTGCTCTCGGATGCACAATATTTTAGATAAATAATTTCACGAACATTGATCGGTATCAATGACATTTGCCGTTTGACGTTTGCTGTTTGTCTTTTGCTGATTCTCTGTGGTACGACATACGCGCCACCTACTGAAAGTTAATTATACTACAGTGTCTTTAACCTTTGCGCAAGTGCATCAATAAGTTGTCAAAATAAACGGTATGGCAGCGCATAAAATATTAACAAAAACGTTGTTTTTTATATAAAAGTCCTACTGTAAGCTAATTTTACTATGCCAAAAACCTTTGCAAAAGTGCAATCAAAAAGTTTGTCAAAGTTTCATTGCGATCGGATGAACGGTATGGCAGAGCATAAAGTGCGAACAAGCAAACAAACGAACAAATATTGATTTTTTATTATTGAGAATGAAATACTCAATGAACGCTGAAATTTTTTTTGTAGATATTATCGTTAGCACGTTTTTTAGACCAAGTTTCTTTCTCTGAAAGAAAATTACCATTTTAAACACCAATATCTGCAAGCGCATAGCTTGACAGGTAATTTGAAATCGCTTCCGCCAACGCAAAAATATTTCATACCAGTAATAAGGGAGCTTGGTTAGACAAGACGTAAAGAACACGCTTCCAATCATTAATCTCCAGCAAAAAAGTAATTCGCATGTGCTTATAGCACAGATAACACGTGTTTTCCTTAAATTTTTAAGCATTTTCAAATATAAACACAGAAAAACCTAAACAACGATATAATGTGCAAAGCGTGTATATTTTTATGTAGTGCTTTTGTTATGAAGATATTTTTGCCAATTGTATTGTTTTTCTACTGTTTCAATCATTACATTTTATTCATAACAAAGATGTAATTTCTTATTATTAACTCAATGACTATAATATGTGTGTCAGATGATACTGAATTTTTTTCGCACTTGCTTCTTAAATATTTTCAATTGAAGACATACATTATAATCAATAATTTTTATCAAACGCTTTCCAAAAATGTGAAATACGTTACAATATTGGTTATTCTAATGGTTGTGTTACATCAAGTAAGCCAACCAATATAAAAAGTAATTTATAGGTTAAAATTTTATATAACTAAATATATAAATACATTTCTACAAGCAAAGACAAAATCCATATAAAAGGATTACACCTGTGAAATATTTCTTTTTGTGCACACGCTAACAACAAGTATGGTTAATTGAATAATCTTTCGATGGATTCGGCGGTAACTTTGTGTAAGTTCATTTTAATATAGTTTTTTTAAATAAATTAGATTACTCCACGTATTGGAATTCAATACGTGGTATAATCAAAGCTCTTTTTAATTATATATTAATTTAATAATCGTTCAATCCGTTTGTAGCTGACTGTTAAACTGTTTGATTTTTAGATAGTCATAACACTTTATCTTTATTCAGTGCCAAAAATAAATGCACTATGTTTTATAGAATTACTAGTATTGCTACCCGGCGACGCTCGGACTAAGCGACCAATAATTATTTAATTTTATATCATTCGACATAATTATATCACAAAATCTAACATCCAAAATAGAGTTAAAATAAAATCACAATTCAAGGAAAAAATCTAATTTGCTGTCAAAGAAATGTCAAATAATACCTTCACGTAAATAATAAACATTATTATTAATAATAAAAGCCAGGAAAAGTTCAGTAGAAGACTAATTTATTACATTTTGACTAAATGGCCGATAAAAATTCAAACATATTTTCTTTCATATTCGTTTTTATGGCAACTTAATGACCAACAATGCAAAAGGGAATTACAGACCCACAGGCATACATACGCCGTTTCGGTTTTATTTAAATATAAGATTTAATCCAGATATTTATAAAAACACTGTTATACATTTGCTATTCATAATTTCATTTTAGGGGTACATTAACGCCGAAGCACTAAATCATACAGGCAACGGAAAATTATTGTATAATTACTACCGTCAATAAGCAGAAATAGTAATAAAACATTGCCTGAACAGTTTTCGTTTAAATTTTCTACTACATCATTTACTACTGTTAACACGTAGTTTCTTTAATATGTTTGAGCCGCAGAAAATAATATATTCCGAGGAAAATAACAGTTTTACCGGCGTATTTTGTTCAACATACAGAGAGCGGTAACATTATAATTTTAACATAGAAACATCCAAATGCATTAATTTCGTGTATATATAATGAAAGATCAATTGTTTTGTCTGTAATTATGTACTTATGAAATGCAATGTATACAAACTGACAAAAGGAGTTACAGACAACATACACAAGGACCATTTCAATACAATTATAAGTGGAAGCATAGCTTCTAGAAATAAAAATATTCATCAAAACTAAAATACTTGGAGATACTTCTCAAATAGGCAAAACAAGTGACATGCAAAATTGTAATTAACAAGAAAAAAATATTTATACTGAAGAAAAATTTTCACAAAGTTAGTGCCAAATCCATAAAAAAATTATGTCACTTTTAGGGTGTTCACTGTCAATACTTGGTGGAAAGGCATTAATAAAAATAATAATACATTTTTAGTACTTTTTTCGCATAAAATTTATTTGATCAGGTCCTGATCAAATAAATTTTATGTGGAAAAGGTAATAAAAATGTATTATTATTTAAAAAAAATTATGTGTTAAATATAATGTATTTTATTATACGATAAAGTGACAGAGAATACATTCAAAGGGAATATTATTTCAGTTTGAACGATATCGGTTTTAGTTGAAATACAATAATTTTCACCAATGACTTTTTTCTACAGTTTTTCATTAGTAATATTTTGTAAAACCAGTGATCTTTTAACAATTCGATTCCAAACATTCAAGCAAGCATGTAATTTTTTAATGCAAATGACATTTATCTTTTTATATGATGCATTAAAACATTTAAGCAATTATTTTAAAAAAAAACGGCCTCATCATGAAGCTTAAGCAAAAATAAAAGCACTCGGTGCTCCTATGTGAAAAGGGCTTCATATAGATTTCCTTGCTTTCTTCTCTTCCTCCTACAATCGGCAATTAATAACACAAATCCTCTGTAATTAAGTTTCCTATTAGCGAAGACTATAGGGTGGGTCGTAAGTACTAGAATAGGGATGTAAAAAATCAACGTAGAATCCTCGCCTTTCAGTACGATAGTTTATTAAATAACGCAATAGTAAAAAAAAACACGCATACAGAACAAATCGCGTTTAAATAATTACCGTACTTAAAAACACGGAAGAAAAAAACAGGTGTTCAAAAATTACATAATTCAATATATTATAAATCATATTGTTGACTGTTCGGAAGAGATTTTAAGAGATAAACATACCATTATGAGTGCTTAAAATTGAATTTACTGCATTGTTTAATACTGGGGGAATTCAAGCCATCCACCGGGCTGACAGAATATATAAAAAAATGAAAATAATGATTAATGTAAAAAAATCTCTACAATCGTAATTGAAAGTTAAACAAAAGAAATAGTGGAATCAAATTATATTGGAAAAGGCTGGTATTAGGGAATTGGCATATTTTTACTCAGCGGTGCTAATTTATAGGTGTATTATGCGATGTTGTATAAATATACGATAAAACTGAAATTTAGGGTAATCTTAGCTGATTAAAATTTTTAGAATGCAAATTTTTATTGATCAAGTATTTGTATACTTGACTTTGCACCGTCGAACATAATGGTTTTCGCATTTAACAACGCCGATTGGCTCTCAGTGACAAAGGGTCATGTCTCGCCGTAATTATATGAAGATCTATGGGTGATTCAAGGTGCTGCAAGCGTTAGGAGCTTTTATAGAGATTAAGTGGATATAAATTTTATGCGATAAACGGCACCGGCTATGGGGATCGGTGATTAATGTCGCATCGCAGAAAGGTTAAAGTATTTATATTAAATTTGGTAAAGCGCTGCCAGTGAAAACAGGTGTAATTTGCAGGCACAGAGTATAAAAGCTCGTTAAACTCTATATAGCACAGTGTGAAAGTTTGTTGGACTTGGGGGCGTCACGCCTTTGCATAGTTTCCCCCCGACGTCGTTACTTTATTAAATTTGTCGTTTTAACTTATTGCATTTAAACGTGTGAGAATTACGACAAAACAAACTTGAAATGCGATATATTACACAAACTTCATCAATTCAAAATAAATAACGCAATGAACATTGAAATTGTACCAAAAAAATATATGAAAAAAGAAGCTTTTTGCAGTGTCAGATTTTTATGGGGCATATCATTTTTTTCTTCAATTAAAAATATTGAATACTTGCTCTCCATCGCGGCAATTAAGCAGATTAATTTCAATGCTTCTTTCTGCAATCCAGGGCTTGAATCCCAGCATGACGGTAGTGTATATTGATAATGCATGATGAGGATTGATGCGATGGTTTCAATACAAGATAAATCTGCGTTGAATGAATTACGTAATTAAGTCTTCATAAACGTATCCGTATATTTATACATTTCATTGTAAAAATAAGCTTGAAATAGTTTAAAAAAAACAATACACATACAATATGTACCTTTTTCAATATTCCGTGATGTATCGGAGATAAGTTTTAGTTATTTGATATCTTGTCTATAATAAATAAAAGATAAGTCCGATGAATAACGAAACAGTTTAGACGTGAAAGTGTTATCTAATTTTTGTGAATAAAGTTGTTAAAAGGAATTTAAAAAATGCTCGAATAAAAATTTACATTATAGACAAATTTTAATCGTACACGTGGTATTTGGTATCGTGGTCGTGATTACATTATCAAAAAAGTAGTTTCTTATTTTATTTTGAATCTATTTCATCCATTTTTCTTTTTGTGACTGTTTTTTATCTAAAACAAAATAGATAATTATACTGTATTATAAAAAGGAATTTAATACTAAGGGTCATGTAATACGAGTAGGTATAGATGTCCGACCTTTTTATGTGTAATGGAATGCTGAATGAAATTGATTTCATTCTTAAAACCCCTCCTGCTATTATCTTATATTTTTATTGTAAATATCTTTAGAAAAAATATTTCTTATCTGTAATACTATTTTATTACATGTATGTTATTTTTACTATTGATGACTTGAAGGGGGAGTGGGAGGGTGTGTCACGCTAAAGGTTTTTTAATTGTATCATCTTTTGGTCTGCATATTTGTTTATCGCTATTTATTAAATTATTTGTGAGTTTGCTAAAACTTCTTCATCAATTTTTTTTTTATTTAGCAACATCTGATTCCCGTATTTGTATTTTTACAACCGTTATGATAATAATAAGCAGTGTCAAAAGTATTATTTTGTTTTGAACGTGTAAAACCAATAACTCATCATATTTTTTTTGTTATTTACATTTGACAACTGAGACATTGCTAACAATTCCAGTTATTATCATAATATTCTTTTATGTAACAACAACATAAAACCAAACATTGTCACCGATATATCAATAGTATGACAAAAGTTGTGTTCAGAGTGCATAATTATGTATATAATTAAAATATGCTTATAATATAATGACAGAGTAAAATATGTGTGTCCAAAATTTTATTTTTCAAGCTAGCAATGATAGAATGTCTTATTTACAAAAAGAATCCAGATGAAGCCGATTATATTTTCAAATATACAGTTAACTTATCGATAGAAATAATATTATTTGTTAGGTCGATAACATATTTCATATTAAAAAAAGTAACTGAAGTAAATAAAAATATACATCAGATATTCAGTTCTATACACCTTGAAATGCTCGGATATATTTATTATATATGTCACTATTGTATGAATAAAAATATTTCAATTTGTTCAATCGTAATTTTTTGTCACGGACCGAAAGGGTCGAATTTGATCATGAATGATATAAAAATTCTTACATGTCAATCGAAAACGGGTCCGTCTGAATTGACAACATAATCACGTCGCAGGGGAAAAAAACGTTTCAATCGGACGGGCACACGACGACTCGGTTATTATAATTTACCATTTCACGCGCGACCTATTGTGTCCAGAATCCTGACAATCAAGATGGCTGCGAGGGAAGGGACTAGGCTCATGCCTCTGCGGTAGGGAATCATTATACCTGAAGACAATGGGATTGAATCATCAAAGGATAATACATCCTCAACAAATCATATGTTGCAGAGATCTAACAAAGACAGTTAGGATTACGACTCCATGCGTATTATGTAATAGTAAATGCCGGACGCATGATTAATCAAAAGAAGATAGGAGCTTCGATAAATTAAAAATATGGCGTTGTGGGATGTCACGGTCGCAGAGATTGAATACCCAAACACGAAATATCCAACTGCAATTATGGCATATATATAAGTATTTTTTTAATTACGTAATGGAGGCGTTGGGCCTGCCCAACTGCCCTTCCAAAAGAGACATACATAATATAACAATTTGAATCATTTGAATTTTATCCTTTTCCATGAGTTTTGTCGCTAACGACCCGGGCTTTGCCTTTCGGTATCTTCAGGCATTTGGTCAGGCAGGCGTCGTTGGCGACTAATTTAAAATCAACTCAACTCTAACGATTCAAATTTGATACTGAAATTCCACCAAACACCCTAAGTCGAAATACTCAATTATAAAGAAATTGTGCTTTTTAAGATTCTTTTTATGCTGTCTTCTAAAAACGGTGAAAGATATGATCCAGTACAGATATGATACAGTCGATCAACCATCTTCGATGAGAATATATGAAGAAAGATTTAGGACTGTAATGGTAAATCAGAATTTTCTATACATCTCTTTTTCATGAACATTTTGATAACGTTTTGGGTGAAGGAGGAAGTAAAATATATAAAACTTTCAAAAATATTTTGTGATTAGTGTATATTCAGCTACCTTAAATTAAAAAACGAATTTGATGGCTGACCCTGATATAAATATAATTAAATCTTAAAAATAATATGATAACAATTTTCATAATTGATAAACTTCAAGTATTCGTTAGACTTAATAACGATAAGAATCTATCCAAGTATAATTAATAACATGCGTAAGTTTGATTCATATTCTTCATCTTGATTAGGATGTATTTCTGTCACTCACAGAGCAACTTAAGTTCAATTGAGGTTGTACTAATGTTTTAAAAAAATAGGTATATTTATTCTATTTTTAAGTACTCGTCGATATGACGTAAAAATTATGTTCATTCGGATCGGAATATGTCTACATCGTGGGACATATTTCACCTATTTTACATATAAGATCCTATAGAAGTTTCCTTACGGATTTGACGTTTGCTGGATTATATCACCATTCACGAATATATTTAATATTATCCTCATAAAAGCAAGCGGACTTAATTTATGTTTCATGGAATAGGTCGTGACTCGCGTCAAATCCGTCTTGAATATAGATTCGAAATGAAAGGTACACAAGACACAATGCACAGGTCATATGATTATTGTCGTGAAATTGATGTTCTCTTTGTCGGTATGGGAAATTTGTGTTTGTCACTTGCAGCAATGTTCCGTGGAGATTTTTTAACAATGGTCATGTCTTGACGCATCGGGCTTGAGGAAAGAATATAAATTTATTGCGGTTTGCGTGTACCGCTTGAGTAGGTAATTAAATGACGTGATTCCAAAAAGGCAAATAATTGTCCTAAATAATATAATTAATCATTATAATAGTTTTTTGTAAGTCATAAAAAATTGAATATTTCAGGGGAATACTTTATACTTATAAATAAGGATGCTATTTAAAAATGTCATATTCTTCCCTAGATTATCTAATTTAGTAACTGAAATAAATATAGGTCACAGATCTTTCTAAGCGAAACTCTTTTTCTAAACACAGTCGAATTTTTTAACGAAACTAGTTCTAATACAAGTTTAGTTGAGTATAGCATAGTAATATAATATATGTAATTAACAAAGTACAGTTTAAGTTTTTGAAAACATAACTACATTGTTATAGCTTTACAGAAGGCAGAAATAGATACTGATAATTTTATCTAGCCGATCTTAACGCACACAATGACATAAGTAGGGTGAAATACTCATTTTTACTCGGTTGTGACTTGTGAGGTCAAGGGTACAAATATCTTAGTGGATACTTTTATGCAATGTGTTTTCTATAGATAAATGGATTTCTTAAATATTGTGATTCCTTTCCACCCGACCTTTATTTATAAAACTGGGCCAAGAGATAGCTACATATATATGAGCAAACTTTTCCTTTTCTAGCCGCATCATTTTTTCCCTATCCCTACGAATAAATGTTTTACATAGTAGATTATATATGTAGATTTTCTTATTTTTATGATTCATATTTTTTAATATAAATTTATGTCTGTAATTTAATATTGATTGAATACTCTACCGGAAACTGAATTTGTAAATGGAAATCGGTTCGGAAATAATCAACCAATTGAGGGAACTGAATTGGAGGCAAGCTAGAGCAAAAATACTTAACATTTTTGTGCGAATAATAAATTCCGGATAGACATTAACTTTGTTGAGCGGAAACGTACTTAAAGAAAAAGATATACGGAAATCCGCCACCCTAACAAACAACGTAAAGAGAAACGTAATCTTTGCAAAAGTACACACAAATAACATGAGAATATTATTATCAACGTAAACTTTGTCGCAATTAAATGTAATAACCAAACTTGGCTGTATTTTGAAATAAATTTCTATCATTTTCAGAGCAAGGAAAACATGTACGTATTATGTACTTCGATAATTATTATTGTTTGAAGTTTTAAAAGTCATATCGATGGGAGCTTTAGAATAGGGTAGCAAAATAATCTTATATATAAAACCGAAACGGCATATGTATGTATGTCTGTGGGTCTGTAATTCTTTGGGAATGATATAACATTAAATAATTATTGGTCGCTTAGTCCGAGCGAAGCCGGGTAGCAATACTAGTAAATATATATGTATGTATATAAAACACTAGCAATATCAATTACAAATCAATATTAATAATAAAGACGAGAACAACAATAAAATAATAGCTAAGCATGTCTTTATACTTAAAATCTATTCAAAAAATATTGAGTGCTTGTGTAGGTTATTATTGTAATGACAATCTGTCAATACAACAGGTATTTAAATGCATGCTTACTCGTCAAAAAGGTATGAATACGAATAAGACATGTTCTATTATCAGATTTAAGTTTGTCTTAACATACAGTGTGCATGTGAAAAGTTCATATCTTTGTATTTATTATGTAGAACTAAGAAAATTTTGTGTCCTGCATTTTACTGTGATTCCGTGTAGATAAAACTAAGAGTAATATTAACAAAAATACTCTGAAAGACCGTTAATAGTTCATTATACATATTTCAGTAATCTCACATAAACTATGTAAGGTGTTTAAATATGTAATTGTATTCAGAAAGTTGCCGGATTGAATACACAACCGATTGATGACATAAAAGTGTCAAACCTATTATTTTCCTTGTATTACTCAGCCGATGGAATGTTTTTCTGCCGCCCAAGAAGGAGGATTTAATATATTACTGTGGTACATCTTTTATTTTCCATACAAATAATGTGTAAATTAAAGCACAGTCTATTGAAATAAATATTCAACAGTTAAACCTTTACCAACAATAAAATCTGTTTTTTTAGTAAATTTAGTATTTATTTTTCATATTTGAATACTCACCGTGCAACCATATTTATTAAACAAATATTTTCATTACGGTTATCATTTTTCTACCACTTAATTAATAAATGCAGTGCTTTATAATAAACAGACTATAAAAGGTATCACTATGAAAAGCAAAATATATGGCATCTAGTTTATTTATACTACTGAAAAACTGAAAAAAACACTAATTGGATCCTTGGTGAGAGGCATTCATCAAAAAATAAAAACATCTCGCTGCATAGTTGAATACGATATTCATAACTTTATTTTACAGAATGTCCCAAAATCACTAAAACATAATTATAGCATTTAAATTCAGTTACCTAGATATAAAAATGAATCCTAGTTATTACCATTTATCTGAAACATTTTTTCGTGGTTTTCGCATTAACTGTGTGTGCTTATTTTTACATTGCCGGCCACTGAATTGATCATGATTTGTTTTCTTGATGTAATTAATAAGTATTAATCAGTTGTGCATATATCATTTTATATTTGTTAGAAACGAAGGATTTGTACTGCTTATTATTGGGGGTGTTTTTTGTTTTATAGTATTTAGGGCAGTGATGTATAACCTTTTTGGGAGAAGAGCCAGATAATCAATTTTCAGATGGTTCGAGGGCCACATGGATAAAACTGATTACATTATCGATATTTTCAGTAGATAATTTTTTTAAATTTTACTCTTCATATTGTTCTTCCATCGTCTGTTCTGAAGTAAAAAGGTGATTAATATTTGTCATTGGTTGTGCATCACTGATTTAGGGGATACTGGTGAAATCTAAACGGATGATCTCTGTCATCTCTTTCAATCCTTGTAAGATGGGAGCAATAATTTCTTTAAATGTATCTCAGAGTTCTTCTGCATTAAATTTGTGTACTACGAATGTCCTCCTACTTAAAAATGCATACAAAAAAAATGATTTTGAAGTTGTTAATATATAGGGCTTTCAATAAGAATAAAAAAACACTAACATTATAATGATGGTACCTATACCTGTTTAAAACTATTTTTAGACAATCTTTTATCATAAAAATAAATAAAAAACATTTTTTTTAAACAATGCATTTCCATCAAGACATGACAGTTACGAAGAAATCTGTTTTATTTATTAAAAAAAAATATTTTTATAAACAGGCTGTACCAACACCCACAAGGTGATGCTACTCACAGGGCTGTTCCACTACAAACTTTACTATTTCATAATTTAAAAAGATGGCATTTCATAGCATTTGCCGTACAGTCGTAATAAATATGTCGCTGAGATATGTTACACAGCTCATAAACAAGCGACGTTACCCATCCGTACTGTAAAGTTGTCTAGCAATGCTCGTGCTGCCGTAAAACAAATTGGCAAGCCAACAACTCGAACTCGTGTACCTCCTAGTTATGCTACATCATAACATCACCAATATCGAATATGAATTATACGATTATCGCTTTTGAGGTTAACGGCACGGCAAATGTTGTGGTGATTATTGTTTCTCAGTTCTCAAATTATTAGTGAAGAAAATGTATTTATAATAATATGTCATCTTCTTCTACATGTTTTAGTAGGGTCCTTTGTTACTTGCCTTTGTTTATTTGTCTGATAATAATGTTTCTTACTTATAATATTATACTAAACCATTTTTATTGTTAACACACAGATTTTCTATTCAACACTTTATAAAATATCATAAAACTATATTATTAATATGTATTTGGACATATAACCATAAGAATCCTTAGTATTAACCCCATTCATATTTTCATATGAATTGCATTTTATTTTTTATTTTAAAAATGAAAAGTATGTATGGTAAAAAAGAATTTGACAAATATAATAAAGATAGTATAGAATTGTTAGGTCCGTGGTGCAGTGATCAACAACGTTGGCTTCCGCGACGGACCTCACGGATTCAAATCTCTGAACGAGCAGTTTTTTCAGTCAATATATCGATCCTTCTCGAAAGCATGGATGCTTGTGTATCTTTTTCATCTATTTTTTCCACACCCTCCCGATCCCAAAAAGTGATAAGCTAATCATAAGCCCTGTCTATTTTCTTTCAATCCCTGCTCTCTTAGAAAACTAGAGATTGAGCAACTGAGTAGCAAGGAGTTCTCGTATTATAGCATATGTTGAGATAAACTCCGTGATGAGTCCATATGCTCCACTTTTGGAGAGGACATGGAGTAGAACGGAGACTCGAGAGAGTGGAATAAAGAACAAAAATATTACCTACATACAAATTCATATAAGGAAAAAAACACGAAGCTTATTGCTGAAAATGTCTTGGGCCGGACAGCCATTGTAACTGGCGACTCAAATAACCGAATTTTGTTTTGGACCACAATGTTTAATAGCAATCTGTCATGACTAGAATCTTAATTTAAAGCTTTCAAATCTACTCAAAATGAAATTATTACTTCACGACTATACATAACTGTGGTAACGTTTTCTGACGCACCGCTATTAGTGTAATATTGTAATTATAATTAATTTATGTGAAAAATATTCGTTGATACAAAGTAACAATGTGTTATGAGTATGTAAAATAAAATAATTTGAAAAAACTAATGCGATTTTATTTATGTTAAAATATTCTGGGGTCAAATTGTTTATGTTGAAATAGTGGTTACCATAATAAATTGTACCTAGTTTCCCGGTGATACGCCATGATAATTTTCCGCACCAATTTAATGTTTTTTCATCGACAATAAAAAACACACACGAATGATAAAATTTCATTGCTGTACAACTTTTGCATATAGGTTTAGGTGTGTAATTGTTGAATTTTGTTATGAAATATTATTTTGTGTGTTGAGAAACAATTATGAAAACATAACAATAAGAAGCATGAAAACATAGTGTTTCTAAGTATTATTGATTTGATACGGTGAGAAAAATAAGAATGTATTTTAATTCTACAGAATTTATTTTATATATTTGTTGATAGTTATTTCGGCTTACGCCCTCGTCAGAACTATGTTTTAAGCGTGCATTATATCAAGTGCATGTACTTTTTAGACATGGTATACATTACACCTTCTTCTCTGTTCCACTATCTTAATTTGGTAATAATAAGTTATTGAATGTGACAAATTGATTTGTTGTATTCTTGAAGTGAAAGCTAATCTGGGTTTTTACTAAGTGGAAATTAACGTAAAATTAGTATTGTATCAAGTTGATTTATTTAAAATTGCATTAACGTTTATTAACGGCTTAAGAAGTGATGATGCGTTAATTTAGATTTGTTCGTTAAGAATGTCATTGGATTGATTATACCTATTAATTTCTAGTTGTTCCAATGCTTTTAGCTTAAGGCCTATATTACAAAAATGCAAACAAATCGGGACTGAATTTATTTCATGTGATTCCTCTATGAGGTGGTTTGCAAATTGCGAATACATTGTTATTTGTCTCACCGTATTATAATGGAGTTCTACCGAGTAAATGCCAACGCAATCAATTATTGATTTGAGTTGACAGTATTAAGTATTCTCGAAAGTCTCGAATAATCAATATTTGTTAGATGATATAATATGCTGTACTTTGTGAGAGAAACGTAAGCTTTTGTTGGTAGTGCTAGAAGTAAGGCACATCTCGTAACCTATGAGGCTATGAGCGATGATGAAATAAAGCCCCGTAAATGCCGTTTTATGGGAGACTCGCGACGAGGGCGCCTACCGGGATCTCTCTCATTTTTCAAGGGAAGCTTTTAAGTTTAAAACTCGAGTTCATCGTAGCGTCTTCATTGCAACCTTATACAAAAAACCTCAAAGTGTATATTCCGATGCATACTGGGCCAATTTTTGATCTTTGATCGTTACATACAGCTCCATGCTGATTATACATTAATTTTCAATATTTTTAATATAGACATACTCTGTAAATTCAACTAGCGACAATTATATCATTACTACATTTAATTTTGCTTTTATTTAAACTAGATATAAAAAAATATATATGTAGTACTAAGCTATCAAAAATCAAAGCTTGTGATAATATAGTTGTTCCGATTTAAGTGTACAACGACAAATGCTTGAACAGAAAAATGCAGCACAGAACGCATCCTGACACACACTGTCTCTTTGTCTGCACATCAAGCAAACGGACAAATTTTAACTGTTGGAACTGCCAACTGGCTGTTTATATTCAATATACAATTTATCAAAGTTACTTATATCAACTCGTTAAGAAAAGACATTACTAGAACTGGCAGCCAAGATATCGAAATGAAATGAAACTTTAAAATTTTTCCAAATTCAAATTTGATATTGAAATCCTATAAAACACTTTCAGTCGAAATTATAAATTAAAATTATGTGTGCTAAAAAATCAGTTTTCCTTTTAACCGATAATACGTTTGAATATCTTGTATACATTTTGGTCCTTTGCCCCCAACCCGACGCTTTGCAAATGCATATTACCAAGGATTAGTCGCTGCCTGTTTATTAATCGGTTGGTATGTGATCATTTAACAAAGACGTTGGAGAAAAGAAAAAAGCAAAATAGATTCATTCAAGAGAGTTGAATATTTTGAAATATTTTAATGTAATTTGATTTTAAACTAAAAGTTTTTATGTACTCAGCGCTGTCTTTGCCACGTGTTTCATCTTGTTATACTACCATTGAAATAGCAACGTTATCAATTTTTATTAAGTCATATTGCTGATTCTGAAGATGGAAAGAAGCCGAAACAGCTATTGATAATATTCAAAATGCATTTAGAACTCTCTCATAAATTGTATGATGTTCAAATGGAAAAAAAGACACGATAAGCAAAATATTAAAGATAAAAATATTTTTTTGCATAACTTGTTAGCAGGGGTTGCAAAGCTCACCTCATCTTCTTTGAAAAGAACTCATTAAGATATAAAAAGCAACCACTTGAAATCTACGCTGAGTTTTTGGACTATAATGCGGTCTATGTGTTGACAGGTTGGAGATTAAGGTGTTTTGAATTATTTCTATCCATATATATGGCAATACAGCCATTTTGTAATTTAGAACAGATTTATCTTGTGTATAAGATTGTTTAAATTTAAGCACTTCATATTTTTTTATAAATAGTGATGCATTATCTAAATCCAAAATAGATTTGTGATGATATCATTGTGAACAACACAAAATTAAAGTAAAACATTTCTGAGATAGTTTTTATGTCACAAAATTTGAATCTGTACCGGACATTTATAATCTGCCACATGGATCATTTTTTATTTGTATTATTATACCTTCTATATAAGTGGCATAAATGACCGTCATAAAATATAGACAAACAAATAATATGTATCACTTTAATGACATTAGAAGCAACCAATCCAATGCCACCTCTACTTGATATATTATTATGCTAAGCTGATTTTAAATTGATGACCTTTTTGGCTTATATTCTTCCCGAAAATGAAATTTAGCCGTTAAATGAAAAATATGCAGTGGAAATTGATGCATTTTCATAGCTAATAATACTTTTTACACCTAGAAACAAAGATGCATATTATAGGTACTCGAATACCCTTTGTAACGTGCTGCGAGTGTGACGTTGTACTCGGTACCATCCCATTGATATTTTCTTTATCGTGCATTGAGCATACATACCCGACAGGAGATACATTCTTCTGCCTTTGGTCGTTACTCGCTACTCACTCGTATGTGATTGTAACGGAATGACTGGAGCCTTCTGAAGGGCGGCGCTTTCCAAAGCATGTCGCAGGTTCTATTTACACTAGACGCCGGAAATGGATGTTTCTTTGTGTCTTATTCAGCTTTTCTCACTTGGGTGTGATTGCAATCGTCTTTGTGCCGTTGAAGAAAAAGTTTACATTAATCCATATATGCGTAGATGTCTAGACCAGACTTTTTTTCTCTCACATCAATAGTGCATTTACAATAGATACATGTGGAAGTATATTAGTAAAAAAAAGATTAAAATGAACAACCTACGACGATAATAAATCGTACACTTGTGAAATGGGTAAAAAAATAAAACACAATTCTAGTGACTTATGTTGTATTGATGAATTCAATTTTTCGTAACCACGTCCGCTCTCAACAAAAAGAATATAATCATGAAATAAAGATTATTTGATATTTAATTTTCTTATTAGAAGTTTATTCTACGAGAACGGCTTCGAATGAGATAAAATAAAAAAGCAGGATATGACAAAGACTTCATCTGTTGAAAATGCTCGTGATGAGCGAAAACGAACCTTATCTTTACATACCATATGTGGAAGTATTACAAAAACAAATACCAATTTTCTAGATGGAAGCAATTTTAGTCATCAAATACATCGATGTCTTCAATCTCAAATGTAAAAATCTATCGAATATTAAATGTATGTAACAATGTAACAACATTTCAATTAGGGCGTACAACATGAATTAAGACATTGAAAGTATAACTTTTTGCTTAGTTATTATTTTCATATCAACCCCGTTTTCCATTACTGTATTCAACTGAATAAAACAAAGTGTTTAAGTACTTATTTCTAAATACAACATTTCCACAATTTTGAGCTTTCAAAAATAATATGTTTAAAAAATTTATCAAAAGTAACTAATGAGTTTTTCTTTTAAAAATTGAATCATCTATTATATCATTTTTTTTTTCTTAAATAAGTAACTATAAAGTTATAAGGGGATAAGGTCCCTGAATTTCTTTTTTATCCCCATATATTGATCTCGGTATATAAAAAGAGTGAAGTGCATATTTTATAAATTTTGATTTATAAAACGAATGTAAAGGTTAACCGGCAGAAACATCAATTATTAATCAGGAAGTATTCTATTCTAATTTTAAATATTATGAATTAATTTTTAAAAGTTTAGGTTAATACTATTACTTGTCTATAATGTCATAGTTTTTATGGTTTCGAAGCGTAAAACTATGTTACTCATCTTTAAACAAAATTAATGTTGATAAATTATTATAAAATAGCGATATACATAAATGGAATATATTTTGTTTCTAGAATAAATAATTTATTCGTTGTTTCTGTAAAGCTTTATTCAAAAACCAAATTGAGAGATGAAAAAAGCATATTGTATGCTTTTTGCCATGACAGACAGACACGCTTGGATTCAGGATCTGAGTCGCACGAAATGTTTCTCTGTAAATACAAAACGAAGCGACTCTTTTTAATCACACTCGGGCTGTAGTCGTCAGTCCGCGGATGAGATGTGGGCCTTCCGTGCCACACATTTTTGTCCTAACAAACTTCTTCAAACTCAGACTCCACTGCTTTACACGTTCACGTTACATGCGCCAGTGATGACCAACCACGAACACTAACAATTCCGCAAAGATCTTTAAAATTATTTATTTATTTATTCATAAAAAATACAAATCATAGCAAATTTATTTATAAAATATAGTATTCGTCTAAACTCACTCACGCCAATATGAAATATGTCGACATCCGAAGCAATGCCGTTTAAAATTGTTAAAACTCTTCCTAGTGGCATTCCCATTGGCAGACTGGTTCTACCCCTTGGAAGAACAAACAACTCATGCTCACAATTCCTCAAAAAATTATCAGGAACATTCAATTTATTATTTTCAAGAATAAAATAACCATCATGAGCATCGTGCGCATAGACAACCATCATGAGCATGGCGTAAGCATCAGTGCCAGTCCGGTGGAGAATAACACGGGACTGTTTACACAGTTTTCAATCTTTTTCCTGGGAAAGGGCTTTAATTTAAAGTAAAATAATAAGTTAAGTCAGAGTTTAACCAAGCTACTGAAATCAAGTTGATACTAAGTGCCAGGTATATATCCTGAAATCTCTATAATACTGAGAGCCCGACGTGTTGGAAAATTATATTAATTAACTATAGCGAAGAGTCGAGAATATGTCAATCCCCAAATAAAATAGCATTTTCTTAAAATGCAGTGAAGTTAGCCATAGTTGCAATTTAGTCAGCGTAGTTTTTTGGGCCTGTTATAAAATGAATCACAACGAACAGTTTGAGAACAGTCCCATAGACCGCGATTAGAGTCCTGGTGGGCGTGCTCACATGTACAATCCGGCCTTAGAACCAAATTTTCCCAGCAAGAATAGCTTTTCATTGAACTAGCCTTGGCCAGTCATAAATTGGCAAGACCAATGGGATGGTTTAAGTGAGCTTAAACAATTTATGTATTATATAATACTAGTGTTCGAACCCGGCTTCGCTCGGACCAGTTTGGGGTTATGTTCACCTCGGCGCGTAAATTCAGACGGGCCAAGTTGAAACAACTTTTTTCAAAATTCAAAAGTCTAGGTCAATTAAAATGGAATTAAAATGAACATTTCAGACTGGCATTGACATTTCACAGCCCCTTTCATATATTGACAGCCCCATTCTCGCCCATTAAAATGTCCAAATTCAAGGAAAAAATCTAATTTGCTGTCAAAGAAATGTCAAATAATACCTTCACGTAAATAAAAACATTATTATATTAATAAAAGCCGGGAAAAGTTCAGTAGAAGACTAATTTATTACATTTTGACTAAATGTCTTCGCCGATAAAAAAATCAAACATATTTTTTTTCATATTCGTTTTTATGGCAACTTAATGACCAACAATGCAAAAGATAATTACAGACCCACAGACATACATACGCCGTTTCGGTTTTATATATGTACTACTCGATACTCGAGTAATTGGAGTCTCTACACACACATTGATAACGAAACAAATTTACCGTCGAAACTTTCGCGAGCGAAATCAATTCGTTTGTTTGAACTTGCAACAACAATGCAAAAGAGAATTACAGACATACATCCCCCGTTTCAGTTTTATATATAAGATTAATGATGTGCTAAGTATTCGCGATCGAATATCGATTGACAAGGGTTGTCTTAACCCACCGTATATTCATTTCTTGTCTTGAGCTAAGCTCTTTCGATGGCTTAAAGAGAAAATTTGCTATCGCCGTTTTTGTCAACTGTGCAGGAGGGGGTAAAAAGTAATAATTTTGAGAGTAAAATTTTTGTGTTATAAACAAAAAAAAAACCCTTCCAAACGATTTATTTGTATCACCGCTGAAAAACAACGAATAAATGACACTTAATTAAGTTTCGGTTATACAATTTTTACGGGAACAAGATGGCATTATTAAGTAGTTTTCTGCCAAAAGTGGAGTTAACAACATTACTTTTTAAGCCATCGATATATAAATTCAGTATTGATTATTGCACCGGTCACTGGTCAAAAACAGTGCCACTTTTTCTGACACTGGCTCATTTTTCGTGGAACGCGGAAAATATAATGTTTAGGGTGACTACAGCAGACAATATTGTCTGAGCGCGAGAGGAGTGAAAAGCTCGCGCGTTACACACACAAAATAATACGGACACGAGAAAAAACACCAACGACCGCCAGAGGCACTGCGCTACGTTTATGCATACATATCTCATTCATTGAATACATATGGGAGGCTCGCGGATTTTTAGACACCACTGTTAGGGATTATTTTTTGAATCTATTTCCCGAAATGTGTGTACTAACCGTAATGTATTTACGCGTTTACCTACTTTTTATCTTAATAAATGGCAATATCGAAGGCAATCTCGTATATTTGAATAAATCTTTGAGACTAGGAAGTATTTTTATATTTAGAACGCTAGAGAAAAATGAATGTATTCACAAATAAATTCTATTTTCATTTTGAAATCGGAACCAACTTGATTATAATTACGATAAAAATATTGTAAAAAAAAATACACAATCTTTGTTGAAATATTTACATCACCGTCCATTTTCCAATATCTGAGGCCTCCATATCAATTTATATAATTTAGGGCTTCGACTGAAGGTTATTGATGGCATTTCAATATCAAATTTGGCTCGATTAAGAATTTTACTTTTGTCACTAACGACCCTAGTTTTGCCTTTCAGCATCTTGAGGAATTTCAAGTAAGCGAACTGGCTGAATTACTGACGCATTAGTTCAACTCATGGAAATGTAAAAAATATATAAAATAATATCACTTTTAGAGAGAATTGCTTGAAATACTTCGAATTTTTTCTTTTACGAAACTGAATAAACACAAACACATATTTATAAAAGACCTCGTCAAATGCTCTCACTTAAATTAAAATTTTATTAGTTTTTCATTATGGTCGTTTGTTTGTCATTGGCGTGTTTTTCCTCCATTAACCAACCCATGTGTTCACTGTCAATACTTGGTGGAATGGCATTATAGTAAAACACATTTATTAGATCAAGACCGGTTTTGCTCATGGCAAGAATTATCAACTGATGACTGATGATTTTATTTTAATCAATACTGTGCTTAAGCGACTTTAAAAATCTAAACTTTTGGTTTTTAAAGAAACAGTAATGAAACATTTCTTAAATCTATTCAAATTTGTTTTTGAAGTACTGAATTTTACATCCCCTGATAGCCGCTATGCAGGGCGCAGTCGCTAAGCCTTCGTATACAAAGAAGGAATATATAAAAAAATGTATCGTCATTAACTGCGCCTGGTCTCCAGTACTCGTATAAAAAAGTCCTTGAGTTCCATCCATGAGAAGCGATGATGTTGCCTACACAGCCTCCATATAAGCCGTGTGGCAAAAAGCTAATATTTGATATGAAAAGTTTGTTAGTCGGCTGTCGTGCAATATTATGTTTTTTTTTAATAAAATGGTCATACAAATTTACATTCTTTGTTACAGAACCTGTTATTACAGTATTAGCGTACGTTGATTATAGTCAACCATAAAATTACACCATACGCTCCAATTTATAATAAATAGCCAGTATTTACTTGACCATTATCAAATTTGATACTTTATTTAGTATTTTAATTATATAGTATTATATCAAATACCTAGTTAAAAATTGCCATACATGGTAAATATATATACTGCCGCTTAATTAAACGGCCTTTTTTTTAAATAACCAAGGTCTTGCAAGTGCCAAAAAAAAAAAATCTACCAATGATTTATAATTTTTTACAGACTTTTTATTATTATCGCTTTTGCTCAATACTGGACATTTATTGAGTGATTAAACAACAAATTTATGTAAGTAGAAAGTGATTCAATAATAAGTTACCTTATAATATTTTTAGATAAATTGAATGAATAATATAAAGTATTTTACTACTTAGTAATTAATTAAAGAAATCAAATCAGATCTATTTTCCACATTTGGTTTCACAGATTTGGCTTGACATGAGCAATATCAACTTATTAAAAGTAAATACAAACAGGAATAGTTATCTAAAACTAACATGACTGATGACGAGGTTTATCAAACAATGTGACAGTAAATTATATATAATCATACAAACTATAATAACATAAATATTTTAAAATGAATGTAGTTTATTACAAAACATTCAGTTTATTTTTGATTGTTATTAATTAAAACATGGATAGTGAATATAGGTAGGTTCATTTTATTATATGATAGTATCTAATTTTCGATTAATTTTGTTAATTATTTTAGTCGTTATAAACTTAATGTATGCAAAAACAACAAAGGTTCCATCAAAGTTATAACAATCATCTGAATCGCAGTCTGTAGAATTTAATCACCACTCTGAATAATGAATTATTTAAGTTAATGGGAAACAATAATGAAGTAGCGTTGATTCATCCATTAAAAACGACTTCTTCATTATTTAACCAATCCCAGCAGGCTACTTTTAAGATTAAAACTTCTAACTTTTCTTGTTACCATGTTAATTTTACATCCTCGCTTTGTATAAAAACAAATGAGCAATGACGATTTTGCTTTTCCTTGAGAAAAAAAGAAAGCAAAGTGACACGCATTATTTTCAGGAAAATAGAAGAAGAAAAAAAACAAAGGAAAAGAAATCCTTACAAAGCTTTTGCTTTCGTTATCCTAATTCTTATCTGTACAGTAATTGTTTATTTTGTTTTGCATCAAACTTTCTAAGTTTATTTAATACAAGTTAATGCTAATTTACTCATTATTGAATTTTAAAATACAAACCGATGGTACGTATTTATATTTCATGATATTTTCCTTCACCGCTCGACAATATATTGTATTACATTAATAAACACGTTATTTTATAACCTACTCTCAGCCAGTAAGTCTGTCCTGAATTCCGACATAACAAAATTAATGAACATTAATTATGCCTTCAAAAAGTATGCAAATGTCAGGTATATAATTAGCTTTCTGTTCTTAATTTTTATATCGCTGGCTTAAAGGAAAAATCTCATTTGTTGTTAATTAGCTAGACTGAAACACTGTTGTAAGACAATTAATATTGATAAACGTAATAAGAAAATTACTTTTAAAAAGGGGGCATTTGACTCTTACACCAGTTCATAAGCCGTAGCAATAAATTTGTGATATGATTGATAGACTTGAAAAAAACTTGCATATTCCTTGATACATGTGTAGCCTTTATATTCAAAAAACAATTAACCTACTAAAATTTAGTGGATAATTAACAAATTGTATGTCACTAGTATCATGATAATTTGTCGAAGATCTCATGGCAGCATATTATTAACACTTTGCCAAAGATTTCAAGAAAATTTATAATATGTAATTAACTACATACATATATACTACCTGCGCAAAGAAGAACACAACTAATGGTAATATCTAAGATAATAAATCATAACAGCTTATCAGTTTGAAAGTGTAAACTGTCAATGCTTGATGGAAAGGCAAACTATATTTATTAAAATAAAACAAAGTTGTGCACTAATTCCACAATTTTATAATGATCTCAGTATTATCAACTGATCACAAATTAAAATTGTTCGCGACTACCATTATAAAACTCACATTTTAAATTGTGTTGTGTTGCTCAAAACTGCAGATACCTAAATGAATAAAAATCGTAAAGACATGATGCTAAAAACATCGTATGGACATCATAGATATTCCCAAACAAGATGAGTAATGGCCATGTAAATATATTAGGAATGCTTTAGTTATGGAAAATGGAAACCACCGTTTTTTTAAGTCATTTGATTTCATTTTTATGAAATGATTTTTATTTTAAATATTCAATTTATTTATCAAAAAAATAATAAATATTTCAATCACCTTTTTTTTCGTTTGTAACTTTTCATGTTCATAAGAAATAGTGTCATTTTATACCTGCTTCATTGTCATCTACATACATACTGCGGTAAAACTTCGGCAAAGAGACCTTTAGATTTTATTTGTCATAAACTTGCGTTGTTTATTATTATTTTCCTATTTTACATACCAACACATAAATGTCATTGAGTGTTAAGAACACTGATAGGCAATGCGTCAAAAATTTTAGTCTCTTTCCTGATTGAATCAGATATTTTTAAGAATGGAATACCTAAAATTTTGTAACACAGCTTAATCGTTGCAATCAACTTTGAATGACAGTCGACAAAAAATCGTTCTCTACCATTTTTTTTTTGCAAAAAATCATATTTGTCTATCCTTAGCCTATTAAGCTAATACGAGTCAACAATGAGCGTAGAAAAAACTAAAACCCAATCAACTATTCTCAATGAATTGGTATTCCGTTATTAATTTCAGCGACTGTAATCAGTTTCGTCTTTCACGAATTCCATGTCACCTTTTGTAACCTATTTCACAGTTCTTAGCGGCTCTGTTTCAATGTAACCATTCAAACAAATGCGGCTCTGAATTTTCATTTTATTTCTGTTCAACATTTTCTTGTAAGGCTTGGATTGCAGAAGAGTTTTAATGCCTATTCAAATCCTGTACCACTCAGCTAGTGCAAGTTTGCAATTTCTAAAGATGGAATAAGAAGTTTTCTTATTGCTTTCCCATTTTCCCTCACAATTATCTGTTTAAGTGAATACTGGATGGGTGTAATTATAAATTTAATTTAATACTTTATCATATATTAAGCAAAAATTGATATTTTCTTACGACAATTCATAATTTGTTATTGTATGGATTTCTGTGATATTTTCTGCCAAAACATTTAAACATTAAATTAAACAAAAATTTTATGAATAAAAGTATATTAAATATGTATATTGTTTTTTGCCTGCTATTATTTTTGTCGTTAGTTAATTTTTATGTATATTTAAAACTTTTTTAAATTAATGTGTTATTAATACTGTCATCTTTCTGCCATTGGGAATAAAGTAAACAATTTTCTTTGCTGCTTTAATTTGCTCATATCCTGATAAATAAAAAATCACCCTCTGTAAAGAGGTGTTAAATGAATTATTAAAAACACTTCTCTTGAAACATCGTGTTCTCTTGCAGTAATCCAATATAAATATATATTAATATTGGACACATTGCAAGTGGTTTTGCTTGAAAAATGGTAAGGGCCCAAGAAAATGTATATCAGATATAATATTAAGGTTTTGAACCATTTGGTTTTATATTGCGGATTGTGCATTTATGATTTGATATCAACTAGGGTAGGGGGTTACAACCCGCGTGCCGATTTGTAAGCGCTCACTCTCATTCGACCACGACAACAATTTTTCATTTCAATTTTCATATATTTGAATAAGTTTCTAAAATAATTAAATAAAATATTTTCAAAAATAATTAAATTATTACTTAATTCGAACTCATTTTTCTGCATAAATCGATATAGATCACTGCTAGAGTTACCCAGTAGTAGAAGCTCTAGAATCCTTTTACTTGCCAAATGAATATAATGGAAATAGCTGCATATATTGCAGAGCTAGTTCAAGTAAAGGCAGAAAAACTGAAGTTAGAGATTTTGGACCTTCAGAGTGATATTATGTTAAAATCCTTAATATCAAATGAGGACTTCTGGAATACAGTGGACGGAAAAAAGTTTCCATTTTTCAAAAAGTGGCATATAAGATTAAATCATTTTTTGGTTCCACATACCTTTGTGAATCATTATTTTCAACAATGAATTTAATAAAATCAAAATATAGGTCTCGACTCACCGATGAACATCTTTATGATTGCTTGTTAACAGGAACGTCATCATAATCCCATAATTATGAGGCACTGGCCAATAAAATGCAATGCCAAAGATCACACTGACTTATATTTATTTTATGTAATAGAATATAAACAATAATTTCAAAAATATTTTTATGTGTATTATTTATTACCAATTTATCACATATTTGAAAAAATATGTGGTACCCGCCGCCCTACCGATATTTTAAAATGTGCTCTAAGATACAAAAAGGTTGGTAACCCCTGAACTAGGGTGATGTGTGAATGTTTTTAAATATGAATATTTATAGCACCCTTAAATAATATAAAGAAAGTATTCTTACTTATTTCGAATTTTCGAATCAGGAAATTTAATGATTCGATGAACATTTAATATTTTGGTCTTTATTAAGATTTATTTTCGGTACAATTATATAACATAAAGCTTCATAGAAAAAAAACCGTATATAGGTGGTGACTTATCGTTGTTATTATCAAAAATAAAATCACATCGTGCTTCATTGGTGTGTGTACTAATAAAGAATATTTTTGTCCTACTTTGATAATATAAAGTTTGTTAATCGAAATACAACTTTATTTCTTTTTATTTCCAGGTAAGTGAACCGAGAAGTAATCAAGTGTTGCACGCCAGCCAAAAAAATACAGAGGGGGCGAGCTACGTGATTAAATCAGGTGGGTAACTTCAACATTTTGCTATCAGTTGAAAATGTATCGGACGATATATTCATTCTGCTCCGACACACCCCTATTTTTAAGTCACGTGCGGTCAACATGGCATAAAATTGGAAAATAATCAAAATTCTGGTATTTTTAAGTTCATAAATACGTTACGCTTACGTGATACCTCTGACTGAGGTTGACTCATGAAGAAAGAGCGGAAAACTTACGGCTTAATAATTCAGGACGTATATATTTATAAAATAATAGCGCTTATAGATTTGTTGCGTAGAGCTACAAATATATAGAATTAAAATAACCAGGGCTTTTTTTCCATTTAACGCGGTGGAACGGCGTTCTGGCACCTTTTTTTAACAGATTTCAAAATCAATTAGACGACATTTTACTTAAATGATATCTTAATATAATTTTATTCAGTAAAAAATTTGACATGAAGTGAGTTCCAGCACCTTTTTTTTCCCAAAAAAGCCCTGACAATAACTGACGTTATATTTTAAAATATGTGTATCTTAGTGACACGTTCTAATATAATTATAATAATCTAAAAAAGAAATTGTAAATATGTATTTAAATTGAAAAGAACCTATATTTCAGATTTAAAAATTGAATAGGTATAAAAGATTAAAATAGATATATCAGCAACAAGATTGGCAGCAAGCATCAATGAATTCTAATCAAATTGGAATAGTTAATTATCTGATTGGACATCACTTGATTTACTTTATATTTTTAGAAGGTTAAGTTTTAATGTGTAGAATGAGTTGCATAAATGTTCAATGGGAAATATGATATGTGATGAAATGGCCTCGCTCTCATTATGATTTATTGAATTATATTTCTCGTTGCTATCAATTTGACACGATAGAACAGTCTCACCTGTGGTTGGGAAGACCAGTTCCTTTTTTTTTTTTTTATATATATTTACGTAAAATCTAAAAGGATGTGTATCCTAGAAGTATTGAAAGTAGATACAATATCTTGAAAAGCTTGACAGCTAGATTAATTATCTAGTCGTTCGGTGTAAAAAAAGTCTCAGAACTTTGGTTATTCTAAATAAAGATAGTGAAAATCAAAAATACGGTTTCATTACATACAACATTGTTTTATTTTTTGTTGAATTCTTATAAATGATTTTTTTCACACTTTCATAGCATCTTGCACGCCTTAAACGCCAAACAGCATCGAGTTTTTATTGTTCAGTCGAATTAATGGAATACCTTTGAGATTTTTCAATTCCAAACACATCGAGAGGCGTATGTTAGCACTTAAATGTGTATTTGTATCTAAATGTATCGGAAAACTCACTGACCTAAACATTTTCTATAGAAAAAAGAAAATCGCCGCTCGATGCGCTACCCACTGAAAGCAAATGTACTAAAAACATTCTTTTACGCCCGTGATTCGCTCGACTCACGGAACTGTACAATTTATATTATTAACCCATAAGATACGATGGGCCGATAAAAATCCAATAGTGTTTTGCGAGAATGCCAGAGATAGAATGAGTTTACAACGAGAGTGTTACGCTCCCAACCAAATGTCCGAAATGAAAATTTATTTTCAGTTCAAGAAAAATCGTCTTGCGATACAAAGTTTATAGATAGTATTTCTGCACGCCATGAGACGATAAATTGTTAAAAAGCCATTTATATGTGAAAACGTTAATTAAAAGATTCATTCCCCAAACTCAGTTCGTGTTTGAAATCGCTTTAAGGTGCGTTGCTTGGCATTCAAATTGAATTAGGTAAAGCACTTTCATATTAATCAATGTCAAAACATCTTAGAAAATATATATCTTTCCACCGGATTAAGTTTTTTTGTACTATTGTAAAATCACTCACGTGTTCTAGACTCTAGATCTACAAAGTAATGCGAATTGAAAACACTTATTGCATTGTAAAACGATTATTCACAGCATGTTGACTAATTATTCCAAATTAATTGGGTAGACGAAATAATTAAAGCCATTTTTACTCTGTTCCAATACCAATATTAAACGAAGAAATAAACTGCTTAAAAAATGCTTTGTCTGTTGTCAAACAATTTCAAATGGTAATCCATTGAGAATCTACAATGAAAACGAGTTAAATTAGAAATATCTTATAAACCAATGTTCCCTTTACTAGAAAAACTCAAACCAGAATTATAACATTAAATAATTAGATGATAAAGTGTCTACTTCTTCTAACCCAGTATAATTAAAAAGATAGACTAACATATATCAGCCTAAGCATATTTCTGAAAATAGCGTGAATCCAAAAGAGCTTTCAAGCAGTTTCTATAATCATTGTAGAACTACAAAAAATAAGATGACTATCTCAATATAAATTGAACCTGTTATTATCTGACCATTAAATAAAAAAATGTCAATACTTTACTTCTCACACTGAATGACTGAAGTTCTGATTCAATTATGCTAATGAAATTATGAAATTATGAAGACTAAATGGTTTCTCGAATAAAATTCTCTGGAGTCTTCAATATAGATCTCACTTAAAATAGTTTTTTTTTAATAAAACTCAGCTCACTATTTAAACAGATATAGAAAATGACTGAATGTAGTGTTTCCCAGGAGAAAAGGAAGCAGAGCTTTTCCCGGGAAAAAGAGTTCTCATTAAAAATGTATTGTGATAAAATAGTAAGAGGATATTCTCAATGCCTAGCGCAGTGACCTACTTGCAAAATGGGTTTTTGCAAACTAGTTTTATAGTGATTTGCAAATTCAGTGCAAGAGCGAAAAGTTTCATTCGTTGTTCTAGTTTTGCGCATATGATAAATTAACTGCGAAAACGTTTAAATGTTGAATGAGTCGATGAAAAAAAACAGTTAGCATTTCGAATAGAAAAGTCTGTCAACTACCTAGGTACACGAAAATTTAATTTGTAATAAAAAAGACATTAGAATTTGGTACAATAGTTCCACCATGGCAGTGTATTGACTGTATTTACAAATCGACTTCATTCGACGAACAAAATGCTTTTGTAAACCTGTTCATATTTTATACGATCACATTATTCTTTTTGTCGCATGCTGTTTTTTATGCCATTCAAATAGTTGAGGATTTCAATATGCGTCTGCATAATTATCATAGTTTATAGTTCCGATTTTTCCTTGATATAACAATTGTTAGGTAGGTCCACACTATTTAGACCGTAGAGGAATGTGTCATTTTGTGAAATTCCTATACTTTCTCACCAATTTGCCACTCACTCACTCTCTATATGTGAATTGTTAATTACAAGTATTTAGTAAGATCTATCTTAACTAACTTTGAAGAGATATGTTGATTGAAGGCTTGGATATCTGTACTGTCTAATAATTCTCTACCTGTCCGGTTTTTAAAACGAAACGCAACGAAACGAATTGGAATGAAACCAAAAGTTATCATAGCCTTGCCTTGCCTTATCTTTCTTTTCTTGTTCTATTATAAAAAACGGGTTGAGGCGCTGAATAACCAGCAGTATTGAAGAAAAGATTTAATTTGACATGTGCCTTTGTTTTCATGCATTCTGTATTGCGCTCGGTCGTGGTTTATTAAAAAATAATACAGTATTAGTCCATATTTATTAAAAGTTTCAAAAAATTCTGTACAATTAAAATAAAAAAGAGAAACAATCATTATTTTTAAATCCATCAGTGGCTGATACCCGAGAGTCTCGAGACGGTCAGACAGCGCATGTATTGAATCAGCGAATCTCCTGACATCTGTTCCGACTTATCAGATTGGAAGAACTAATATTTTTCACAAGGAACGCAACATTTCACGACTGAGTATATTGATTTTCTTTCTTGACAGACTCCAATGCTGTTGTTTGCTTAGGATTCTCTGTTATCTTTGCGGAGACAGTCATTTACAGGATGCTCTTACTGTACAATTTCGATTTACCCTTAACCGTATGTATCACAAAAGCTTTATTTGTGAAGAAATAAGACTATGAAAAAACATATTTTAAAGCCGTTTTCGGTATCAAGTGTTGCTAAAAATATAAGATGAAAAGCAGATTCGTCAAAACAAATTGGTTTTAGCAAATTGAGGCAATTTAGAGAATAATTGTTGAATTTTATTTTTGATAAAAAATAATAAATGTATTTTATATCTGTTCCTAATGAAGAGCCTGTTGTATTCTAATGGGTATAAGAATATTGTCTGGCACGTAATAAGTTTATCAACCTCTCCATATCCACATTTTGAATGAAGTTATGAATATATTACAGAAATTAATTTCTTTGGACACTTCATCCAACTTAACGGCGCGAACAATAAAATCGTTGACATTATTTTAACTGCAGACAGTTTTGCAGACAATTAAAATCGCTTCAGGGTAGAGACTCCAATTCGAGTATCGAGTACTCGATACTCGAGAATACTCGTCTATTTTTCAAGTAATCGATACTCGAGTTTTTTACTGCGGAAGTTATAAAAACAAAACTTTGAACCAATTTAAAATTTGAGTACGTTTAATTCTCTATTATTATTGAAATACATGTTATAGAAATTGAAATAAATGTATTCATGAAATTAAATGACCTTTTTTATTTATGTGTATATACAAATTCGAATTAATAATATATATTTTGGTACATCTGCAACTATTCGAGTATTTAAAATTTTTGAGATGTCGAGTAATTGGAGTCTCTACTCCAGGGGTTTCAAACCTACTCGGTTGTGCAGTCGACGGTGCGATCTCTGGGCTGGAAACCTTCATAATTATTTTAATAGATGCATGAATTTGTATCCAAATTAATTTCTGTGGTGATGTGTTAAAGCAGTACTTTCAATAGTATCAGATCAAAAAACGGGATTTCGAGAGAAGTATAAGCATACTGCCCTTCCAAGCAAGAAGGCAGTAAGAAAAATGACGTTATATGTTTTTTAAGCTTTTCATATTGAAAATTCATAAAAAGCCGTCATATTTTTTTGAGTAGTTTCTATATTAAAATTCAAGGGAATATAATATTATACATATTTAAATAGCACTATACTTTTATATTCAATTTAAAAAAATCAATAAACGCCTTTTGTTGGAAACCGTTGAGAAGTCAATCAACTTTTCTTAGTAACAATACAGAAACTACTTACTTCCTGCGACTTTTCTAAGAATTCAACAATTTATGTACTTCCCTATGCCATCCCATCCTCTACAAATAGCTGCAATAAGTAGTGGCATCGACTGCCTTTTTGCTAAGAAAACTAAAGTTTCTACCCTTTTGCTAAAAAATATTTATACTTTTAGCAGATTTCATCAAGTATTTCTTGAATGAATACCCAAATACATAGAAAAAATAGTTTGTAGGCGGTTTTGTACAACGAAATCAACGTGAGACATTTTTCACACCATATAGATTTAGCTTTCAGCCAAATGTTTCTCTCACCGATCCAACATTGTTGATACCAACTCGAATATTTCGCTGAAAAAATATTTCATTATTATTACCTCTCTTGCCTACCTACTACCACTCCACAGGGCTTACTTGTAAAGGTTAAAGTACCAATGAACTAATAAAAGAGTGAAAACAACATAAGATTACTCTGCAAAGCGAACCAAGGACTTCCCATCAAACTAGTGTACCTCTCTTGATATACATTTGAATAATTCAAAATGTATTGCATAATTATATTATAATTTAGTCTTTCGTACTGTTCAAGTAAGATAGGAGACTGACAAATTATCACATGATGTAAGATTCAATTCGATTTTTTCGATCACCATAAAAATAAGACCACATTATAAAATAAATCATATTTATAAAATGAGAGTATAAACAAATACGGGCTGTACACGTAATATTTGTTAGTAAACATTTAATTTGTCCCTCAATTTGCTCCTAAAAAATCAAATATAATTGTGTCTAATGTATGTAGAGAGAGGTTCGCAGCTGCCAAAAATATGCATTTTTCACGACGTTCATAAAAATCAAGACCGGTTTCGCTCATTGCAAGCATAGTAACCGAATGAAAGATCCGAATTTATACAAAGGGTGTCTTGCTTCCCTTATTTTAGCCTCAGTTTTCTAGGAATTCCCGAGAAAAACTCGAGACTTTAGAATGTCGAATAGTTACTAAGAAAAATGATGAATGAGTAAAATATGAAATTCATTAATTTTAAATGAAAAAGGTGTGGTTTTTTTATTATTAGGGAGCGATATTTTAAGCAATATTGTATAAGATACATTTCAAAACAATTCATTGCTCTTTGTCTTTTTGAATTCGATATCTAGAGACTTTGGAAATTAAACGAAAACATTCGAAAATTAGCTAAACTCCTCTCAAATAAAATACGGCGACAACTTTCAAAAGAAGAAGCAACTTACAAATTTGACTTTTAAAATAGAGACTTGTTTACCTATCTTTCGCATTTGTTATTATAAAATATCGGTTTCGTTCTTCAACTGAAATAATAATATGCATCTCGCGTTTTGAATGGCAAGGTAAACAGACGCGGATAAATACTTCAAATTTTACTTTTCTGTTATATATCATTTATGGTATATTTCAAACTTGGGTAGATTTAATGTCTCTACCGTTCTACTACTTCGTCGTAATATGTAGTTTTAGTAAAAACACAAAAGTTGCACTGCGCATCGCATATGTTGAGTTTAAGCGTTTTGTGACGAGTCGTCAATTCGGTTGTGGCGTTCTCGGGGTCGAAACCCAATGTGAAATTTTTTATAAATAGTTTTTCATTAATTCACATCGAATTGTCATAAAAATCTATGGATGATTTAACGGGGCGTGGCGAGGAGAGTAGTTAACCATTAATCCTGTCGTGGCTATAATGTCCTCCCCGAAAGAAGTATGATTGAGTGACTGTGAAACAAACAGTTCTTGTAGAATAAGTTATGTGGAATTAAGCTACATTATGAGTTCACAAACTCTGCACTGGTAGCAGACATGGTCACAATATTTATTTTTTCAAAATAATTGTAGGATATGTCAATGTTTTTATAAACTAAAACCGTATAGCGTATTTTGTTTTAAAGGAATACAACATTTTTAAGCTCAAATTTAAATTTTCATAAATATATTGTATTATAAATACATATTTTATATACGTGCATTGGAAAAATATTTGTCAGTAGCTGTTTGAACAAGCTAAATACAAGATCATTTACTATATAAACATGGGATTTTTTTAGATTTGCTGATTTCGGTCAAATGTCAAACTGAAATTTTGAATGGGTGCCTAGTTCCTAGCACTACGCTATAGACCTATTGAGGGATCGACTATATGTGCCAGGTAGAAGTAAGAAGACAAAAGTTATACCAATTTGCTTTTGAATAGTATTTTTTGTTTTGGAATTGATTATTTCTTTATAAAAAAGTCATTGCTCTTTGAGTGAATTTTTTATGAGTGCTTTTTATTTTCATTTAATATGCATCCAAATTTTACACATAACGTTACCCCGTGAAATATACTAAGACATGGTGGCATAAAATATCACCACACAACATCTCTCACAGTTTATTTTGATTATAAGTAATCATGTGTACGGAGCGTGAAGCTATTTAAGCCTAAGTGAGTTTTCCAGAAACTAAAGAAAATTTCATCCAAGTATACACTTTCATAGCAGCCTTCATATTTGTTTTGGGTAATGTATTTTCACTGTCACTTTGTTTAGGCATAATATCTAATAACTTTGAAGTTCCCTCCACCTTTTCTAGAATGGTGACACTTAAATAAGCTTTCAGTGAGCCGTGAGGATATATCAAAGATTTTAAGACCACATTGTGATAAACGAATTATTTTTTATGCTTTTAAAATAAATTATGATAAAAATTTCCCTCTATAACTATTTTTTATGATCGTGTTCACTTCCAATGACTATCCTGTGTTTCCTGATACTATTTTGCATGAACTGCTTCTCCACGAAAAATCTCTATTTGAAAGATTAAGAATATTTAAATGAGGGTAGGATACGAAAGACCCCGTTTTTAAATTTGGGATAAATATTCGTCAGAAAAAATCCATGCCTTCAAATAGGAATCAGTTTAAAAATCAATTTATGAAAATGTTCAATGACAATTATTAAAATATATATCACCTAAAATAAAATATTTTTCAATGAATACAAATCTATTGTCATCGAAAATATTATTATCGGCAAGCTGAAGTACGTATATATTATACCAAAAATATAGTTTATAATAGTGTATCGTCAATAACAGAGTAATAAGTTGTCGGTCCCTGTGGTCTAGTGGCAAGAGCTTGGTCCTAGCGATCTGGAGACCCAGGTTCAATTCCCGGCAGGGTCAGATTTTTTCAATTGAAAAAAAAAAAAAGATCTTGGGCTGGGTGTATGTTATTTATCGTTGATTTTGTGCACAACTGATTTATTACTTATCATCGAGTTAATCTCGTATGACTTTCACAATTAAAAATATTTGGCGCATTGGCGTAAGCTGTAAAAAAAAAAAAAAAAATATTTACACAATTCTACAACAAGTTCATTAAAAAGAGGTATCACCCTTTTTTTGCACCGTGTACCATGGCGATAAGTGAATAAGGTGAATTATAATTCATTCTTTATGATTTTTTTCAAATGAAAACACTGTACTATTTCCACGTATAAAAAATCCAGTCATTATCTTTGGATAATATTTCAATCTAAAAATAAGGACCGGTTTCGCTCTGGGTCTAGTTTTCATTTTATTTATTTAAAACTACATTTTACCAGTAAGTAACACGCTATATAATAAATTAACAAAATATGTTTATTAACTTGGTTAGTTAGATCTGATTTTTTCAGATTTATCTCGCAAACGAAAAGCTCGTTATATTTAGTAAAAAAAGTTAAATTCATGTTGCATTATTATATGTACATAGAGTGTTGATATTTGTCAATTTCAGTATTATTTTTGTACTCTTTTAACAAAATTAATATGAAGTGTTTCTGGTTTATTTTTTTTACATCACAACTTTTATAAATAATATCAACGTGCTGTTAAATGCTTCAATATAATTGTCATTATAATGTTTTTTATTTTCACTGGAAATACGCTTTAACTGGGAATTCTGGTAAAACTAATTTACCACTAATTACAGGGTCCGTATTTAGAATTAGTAAACCGGTAAACTGGTAATGCAATCACTACATTGTAAATGTCGCAAATGACTTCTACCGTCCAGCGACGAAACAAGAAGCGGTAAAAGGGTCTCGGACAGCGGGCCGCGGGCGGGATGTGTCACCTCATCAGGCTGTGCAAACAGTCTGGTCTTAACCTATTCACTCCACACAATGGATGGACGAAATGATGCTGCGTGCTGCATTCAGAAATGTTTACTCTTGAAGGACGTTTGTTACGTCACAGGACATTTACACGTGCCAGTCAATATGTTACTCGAAAGCTTACAGGTTTTTTTTCTATTGAAAATTGAAAAATGTAATATATTTATTTTTAATCAATGTAGACATAATACCCAGCAAACCAACAATATAAAAAAGAAATTTCGATCAAAATACATGTTTAAATGAAATACTGTAGCATTGCATTATACCGGGAGATGGATACAACTAGAGATTCCATTTATGTACTCAACTACAACTACGTAGTAAAATTTGAAAATTCTTGAGTATACTGGAATAGTTTCAGATGTACCAAAATAAATAACGAGTATTTTTCAAAATACTCGAGTGTACTTGAAAAATGAACGACTATTCTCGAGTATTGAGTATTCGATACTCGAATTGGAGTCTTTACATACAACTTCAGGTAGTGAAACTGTTTTGCTATTATGGCTTTACGTACCGAGAATGTCCCATTAATTATTATGACTCAAAATTTATATGTTGAGTAATTTCAAGGATTATAAAAACAACAGAGAATTTAAACATTTGAAAGTCAACTATGTCAAAAATAAAATTGTTTCGAATTTCATCGTTGTAAAATTGTTGCGCTAGGTAGAGATACAAGCACCGCAAAACAGTCAAAAAATAAATAGCGTATGTATTTGTAGAAGGGTTCTACGACGGAATATAATTGGGAAACGCTGATGTGCAGAAGAAAAAAATTAAAACACCAAACAGTCTATTCATGTCTAGTTAATAAATTATTATAATTTAAGTTCATGCTTACTTAAACAATTATTTGCAAGATGAAAGATGCAAAGTAATAATTATAATAATCTGCGTAAAATCTTTGCTAAGTATCCAAAAATGAAACTTTGTTTATAAACGACACAAGCGTTCCTCTTCTTCGTACATATTTGCATAATATTATTATACCATTCTGGCAAAACAGCTCACAACATAATACGAATAGTGAAATGTTATTATTATTTCAACGTTTATGGAGCCACCTTGTCGCTTTATAGCACCTGTTAAAAGTGGCGTTAATATCATTTCTAAAGCATAACAACCTACAAAAATAGTTATGTTGTACAATATTTATATAATGCCAATAGTGCACACGATACTTGCAGATATAATATCGCTCAAACGAACAAAGAAATAACTAAAAAAAAACGACTAAAGGAATCAGTTGACAATGCTCGCCATGAGCGAAACCGGTCCTGATCTAATAAATTTTATGTGGGAAAAGTACTAACAATGTATTATTATTTTTATTATAATGTCTTCCACAATGTATTGACAGTGAACACCTTAAAAGTGATTAAAGAAATAACTCTTTTTTAGTTATTTTTCAACAACAACAACAACAACTCTGTGTTTTAAAAATATATTTAAAAACTTACCCAATTGAAATCAATACGGTACGCTCTCATGTAAAATGAACACCAGAGTGACTAGTGCTAGGTCCATCGACAGTGTCAAAATACTTTATTTTTTAACAACATTTAGGTATAGATTAACCATTACAACTTGACCGTTAATTAAGGCGCCACCATCGCGTGAGTGATGTCTAAAACTCAACAATTTTTTATTATTTATTTACACATTTATTTTATTAAAACAATACAACTTTTGTTTGGCTTTGCAACATTGAAGATATTGAATCTATGGGGACAATTTATGTCCTGAATTTTGTCAAGTAATGATGGTACATCTGTAGCAGCAAGGTTTAAAAAGTCTCAGTTAGTTTATAACATTAATATATAATCTTAATACGACTAACCCACTAACCATAAATTTAAGGGGTTACCATTTGCTTACATTTTTATAACACAAATATCAACAAATATTAAAAAGTCGAGAGAACCCAATTGACATTTATATTATCTACTTCCAAGTTTTTTCGTTATTAAAAAATTATTTTGTAAAAAATAATTTTTAAGTATTTTAGCATAAGAGTTTCTTTGAATAAATATATTTCCTTCACTTAGTCTGAATAACAAAGCTCGCGTAAGTGATCGAAAAGAAGATTCTGGATTATCTGAATAGCTCTCTTCCGGGACGATCCACGCGGAAATATTTCTGAAGAATAGGTCACTTGAAAGAAAAGATTAAGTCAAATTGGAATGCAGGAGATTGTTGCGAAACAAAAAAAAACACTTAATAACATCGAAAAATAAATAAAATGTAAGAGAATACTGAAAATATTTTTATGGAATTTAAATGAAATAAGTAATTTTATAATAAAGGTTTGATAAGCTAAGAGTTACAACAAATCAATGAACGCCTTAGTACAATGCTTAAGGAGTGCACCAATTTGTGATTATGCTCAAATGCAAACATATGTAACTTGTTAATTACCAAAGTAATTAAAAGGGCCCGTAATCAAAGTGGTTATAGTAATCGATAATTAGTCACTAACAAGTACAGTAACGAGTTTCCAGAACAAAAGTAATTTAAATTTTTACTACCTGCAGATTAAAAAAAAAAAAAACTCTCAACATTACATTAAAAAAAATTGGTGTCTGTAAAGTCGGTTTACGGACGATAGTTTAACGTGACAACGTCATAAGAAAACATTGATGAAATGATTGCATACTTTTATGAATAAAATGGAATCATTTTTATTGAATTATCATTATTTTGTATGGATACGATATTTTGTATATTTGTTATACGTTAATCAGATTTTTATTATGCAAGAATTAATTACCTTTATTGCCGCAATTGTTGTTTTAATATAAACAATGAAAACCACATTAACATTTCACTTCACTTTATAAACAGTTGTAAACAGATCACGTGTAGGTACTGTAGGTGTATAAGTTGTGTGCTGCCGCTGTCTCTTTTCTACTCAAACGCATCGACCAATCGAGTGGAAGAGAGATAGATGCGGCACAATCCGAACGGTAGGCCGATCGTGCCTCTCTATCGCTTATCCGCGCTCTCGCTCGCACGCTTGCCTTCGGCGTAACGCGACAAACGGGACAATGAGTCATGTTTTTTCGTGCGTGCAGCTGGCGTTCATCGATTTATAAGACGTTGTCACGTCAAAAAATGTCAAATGAGTAAAGAATTTTAATTATTTGTAATAAAGTCTCAATATGCCCGTAAAAGACGTGTCACATATTATATTCCAAATACAAACACAGCCGTCAGAATAATATATTAATTTTAAAAGTGAAAACTTGTAATTGATCAACATTGTTAAATAAGTGAAACTCGTTCTTAACCATTCTGGTGCTTCACACGCACGGAGGCTTAAACAACTTTGAAGTCTCAAATGGCGAGACACAACACAACATATTTCATGAAAAAATATGTTAAATGTTTGTTCCAAACTCAATATATAAAAAATAAATATATGATTTAAATATAACGGTCAAAATTTAGACCTTAATTAGTCATTAATGAGTAGACATAACACACATAATAAATGTGTGTTAGGAAATCTTTGATGTATTTTATTGTAGTTTAAAAACAGGCAGCACTGAAGCAGTTAAAAACATCTATGAATATTTCCAACAAGGCCTTAGGTTTTGTTGATAGATTATGACTTTGGGGGCTCTTTCCTTGCCCTATATTTTGTTTGACTAGCATCTGATAAGAGTGAGCGCGTTCCTCCAGAGGACAACGGACTCCTGCCCGAGATAGAGATGATAGATGACCACATTAGTCCCTTGTCATTTTAATGGCCTCGGCATCAATTCAAATGAGCTACAAGAAGTGACGACTTGTTACAACTTGCATTAGAATAATTTAACATGATTCGTGCTTCATTTTGTGGGATGGATATTATTGTTAACGGACACATTAATAAATTAAAAACTATCTTGATTTGTGCCATTGCTGCATTGGTGCATCCACATGGACTAATCTGAACTGAACCAAAAAATACCGTGGATCCCATACACAACACATCCTATATCAAAAATTGTTGATAAACCTATCGATACATGCGGGTAAAGAGTTTGCATCAACAAATCGACCTGTCATTAATTGATTATTGAATCGAGTTATGGACGTGTTTTTTAATGCACGAATATGCATAATTCTTTCATAACCACCCACCCTATTTTACAGCGGGACGATTAGCTAACTACAATATCTTTCCAAACCGAGAATGTTTTATCAAGTTATTAGCAATCATTACTTTTTATGTATTCGCTCTCAATACTTAGTGGAATGACATTTTAACAAAAATAATAAAATATTTTTGTAGGCTAATTATTCCACGATTGGACTTATAAAGATCAGGACCGACTCACGATGAGCGAAACCGTTACACTAAAGAAACAGGTTATGTTTTTTTTTTTTAAATATGTGATATTACAGCTTACAACAGTCATCAGATGTCTTGCTTAGTTTTTTCATAAATATATAACTCTGTATTAACTATGTATATCTTTTCATTTCAAATGTTCGCGATGAGCGAAACCGGTCCTGATAACAATGAATTTACTGTGGAACTTTAGTGTAGGGCATTATATACACATACTAATTTCTATCAGTGGCGGCTCGTGAACCGGTGAGTCAGATTGTGCTTCCTAAATAAAATACATAAATGAATAATATTTTATTGAAAAGCACTACATATTTTTCACAAAAGAGAGTACGCAATATAAATATTCAATAGATAATATGAATGTTTCCTTTCTAAACATCCTGTCACTAAAACATGAATTGCGTTGTATAAAAGCCGGGTATGGACTGTACCTTCATTCGAAATGGATAGTTATTGAAATATGGCAACATTGTTTATTTTTATGTTACGAAAATATTGGAACGGTTTTTGAATACTCATTTAAAAGTCAACGCTCGAATGTCCAAGTATGGCAGTGACAGGCCGGCCGTATATGGATCGTTTACAGATGGATAATAATATCACCTGTCGATGGCCCGATGTATCGTTGCGCTATAATATTTTAAAACGTCAGTAGTGAATCGTCATTAAATTTAACAAAAGCTGCACATTTTTAAGTGAAATGATATTTTACTCAGAGATAATCAAGTCGCTATTTGGCTCGTTTTGTGTGCAAAACGAATCTGTTAAGAAAGCGATGTATAAATCGAAATCTTGATTAATCATTTTCAAGAGCTTGTAAAAATCGATGAATACGAAAATGATAGTTTAGGCTTCATTGTACACGACACGTTTCACGTACGCGCCTTGTTTACACGGTTATAAAATATTAAAATAAGAATTTTAAGTTCAAATATTTTATTATGGAACAGGCACGATTTGATGTAAACAACTTATATAACAAAGGCAGATGGCCATATTTATTATCTTGTTTGAAGATCAAGAAATAAATAAAATGGAGCATTTATTCCAAATACTACCATCGAATATAGTATGAAATTTCTCAATATTCTTTTGATCGTTGAACCATTTAGAAAAAATATGTCGAATCAAAGATTTAGAAATGTGCGCTTCTTCTGAGATGAATACTTAAAAAAATGTGTCAGTGCCACCACCAACATTCACTCAGCACACAAAATCTCATCAACATTCCTTTTTCTATCGCGTAATGTTTGCTAGTGCAATGTTATACTCAAGGCAGATAAATGCTATTAGAAAACATGAATGTCCCCCAATAATTCTTCTCTAATTTTTCAATAGTGCTCAATACAAACTTATCGAACAAAAATCCAATGATTTTTGGTATTTAATTTAGTGAGTCACACGAAAAAGCAAGTACGGTATGATTTTGTCAAAGTGACTGAAGGACAATTGCTTATATGTGACTGGATACAATTCTATACTGATAATAAAATCAGCTGTAATTTTCCCAATGATGTTATCAATACACGCAGTATACCAGGGACGGCTCGTGTGAAGGAGCAGAAGTGCATTAGTCCCCCAAGAATCGAGCTCATCAATTTCAAAATATATATACCAATTTGTTCATTCAAAATTCCAACGATGTATGGTTTCATAAAACGATCTTTCACGCATGCGACCTAAACACACAAATATTATATTAGTAGATTCCCCGAAATAAGCTGATTCCAGATGTTCCTCGATATGGTGCATTTCTTGGAAATTCTCGAAATGTCCCATTTGGCATAAAAAAAGTAGGTAGAAAACATGACTTTATTTCACACGGCGAAGGCGTATGCAAAAAAAATCTTTTGAAATTTCGACTATCCCGGTGCATAAAGACCTTTTGCACCAACACGACTTGTGTAAAGAAATTGAGCGAAAACATATATATTTGTATTCTGTCATTCAGTATTGGCCCAAAGTTTGGCAGATAAGGTCTTTTAACGAACGGAAAAATATAGATATTTGCGGGTGATTTGTGAAGTGCGTTTGTGACAGTGCATTCTAACCTCATCTGCAGTTTCGACTTGATTCACGCAACACGCAATTATAACATTTTTATTATTATTTTTTCATACTTGTTTTCATTTCATAGACATCTTAATACAAACCCTATTAGCGTATATAATATGAATCTTGGTAAGTTTTTGTTATATGGAAAGGCTTTGTCTATATAAAACTGTTTAATAACTTTAAATACAATATCCTACTATATAATATTCTATAATATAATTTAACTTTATTATTATATATCTACTATATAATATTAACATATATTATAAATAAATATTAACATATATAATAAATTAATATAACAAGTATTATTAATATATGTATTATAGCATTGAATATTATTATATATATTTATTATTTATTAATAATACTAAATAATAATCAATAATGTTTCCTGCAAACTCAGTGTCCTATATCAAAGAAAATCGTCGAGATTTTTCTAAAAGGCTAGAAATCAAAGCAGCAGGACGTCCTTTGCCAGTTTTAAATATAGTTCAGAAGTGTACGGCCAAAACTAAAGTAGTCAATCGGTATTTTAATGTAGCAATTTATAAAAAAAAACTCCATGGCTCTGTGGCTGTACTAGCCTTAATAGAGTTTTTTGTTTTCTCCCTTGCCATGCTAAGTATAGAGAAGCAGTTGGTATCGTCAATGTCGGACTTTAATATCCGTGTTATAGATGTATTTTCAAAATCCAAGAATCGGAGGATGGATTTTTTGCATAAATAGGTTGTTTTATTGCACTCCCTAATATTCTGGTCACCGGCCGCCACTGCAGTATACGATTACATATTTTATGCGCTGCCATACCGTTCATTTTGACAACTTATTGTTGCACTTCCGGAAAGGTAATAGGCATAGTACAATTGACTTTCAGTAGGTGGCGCGTACCATAGACAATCGGCAAAAGACAAACAGCAAACGTCAAACGGAAAATGTCATCGATACCGATCAATGTTAGTAAAATTAAATCGAAATTATTTATCTAAAATATTGTGCATCCGAAAGCACTTATATAAACACAAACAATTTATTTCTTTGAGAGTCATTGCAACGCTTGCCGGGTACCGGCTAGTAATAAATAAAATAATCATAATTTAACGATAATTAGCTTCACCTGGAAAATAAATTAATTTGCCGATATTCGTCATTTAATTTGATATACTTTTTATTTTTAGCCATGGTATAACATTATGAAAAAGTGCTCTGCAACAGTAAATACTTGGAAAACGCTTTTATTATTTTAAATACTATTCCTTTGAGCAAATATATAACTAGAAATCAAGTTCAAATATTGAATAATCTTACAAAATTCTAATATCATGATTCTTATTAACTTAGAAACAAAGAAGTGATTAGCGGAAAGTTAAATAGAAATAAATTAGGCGTTAAAATTTTAATTGCAAATGCTTGTGCAAATAAATCTTTACGAACTTCATTATTTAAACTCATCCATTCTCACAATTTGAATTAAAATGAGTTCGCTGAATTTCTAACTAAATTCTTTGGGATGTGATAACTAAAATTTATTACTCTATCTTTCTCATGAATTTACTAATTGTACTGTAATGAAAATATAACTCGTACAAATTCATTTACATTTGTTTAAGTTCGTTAGAAGTAAAAATCACTACTTTATTGACGATTCGAAAGTTGTTTGAGATTAATAAGGATCAATTAAACCTATAGTCAACGAAGACGTGTATTACGCAAGTAAAAAATGTTTATTATCTCAATTAAAATAATGATAATACTAATGATTTTTTTTACATATTGTGAAAATCATTTCCTAAGCTATTTATTGCATGTGAAAAAACATTTTATTTAAGAAATATTTTTTGTAATCCTTTTTAAAGTTTTTACAGTTTATTAAAGAATCCGTACAGGCAAAAATAACAAATAAAAATAAAACCCATCTGTTCAATTTAATAATTCTGAATGAGTAAAGAGAAGGTAAACAAAACAATTGATGTGTGATTATGAAAATAAATTAAAAATTAACAATCATTCAACCAATTCAATGAAATTAAATTATATACTTACATCAAAATTTAAGCCTTCAAAAATTATGTAAGCCACGTTTGAATCATATCAATGTAATAAAAATTGCAAATGAATATAATCATATTTCTTCTATTGTCAACAAAGTGTGTTAATAATCATTGTAAAGAACAAGAGGCACAAAAAATTAAGCAATATGTGTCACCATTGATAGTAATTGCCAATGTGCCTAACTATTCTAATTTTAAATTGAAAAAATTCCCAATTGAATTTTGATTTTATATTAAATTTAAGTAACTAAGTTAATTCCACGTATAGTGTGACTAAAAGTGACAAGTGTTTCACCTCTTTTAGTAACATCATCATAGTAGGTCAAAGAAAAACACGTGTCACTATTAGTCATACATTAGTGAAATAAACTCTATTATTGTATACCAAAATGAACCAAAAATTTAACCGCCGAATCCATCGAAGGGATATTGACCTTGCTGGGAATAAGTCCCAGACCCACCTGATCGTGAAGGTAAAGCCCACTGCGACACAACTAAAGAGAACGAGGATATTTCTTATTCAGACGTACTTCGAATTTTTACAAAATGATTCACCAAAAAATTGAACACTTTATAAATTTTTAACCTTTATCATACATTCTTATAAAATGCGATATCGCGAGCCAGACGACATAAATGTCAAAGTATTTGCAGTAAATTGTAGTCGCGATGTCAGTATTTTTCTTTGGTATAATAAAAATCATCATCGGCACTTTTTACTATGTATCTGCAGTATAATAAAAGTGGCTCATTTGATGCAAACAGCTATGGACGAGAGAGTAGCTGCCATAAAAAAACACTACATAACAAACAGTTGAGATCGTTACTTACATAGTGTTTAATTAAGGAATGCTCTTCCGGTCTGTTTTTCGACATCGGAATTTTACAGATACAACATTGATACAACGGATAAATGTAAGCAATGTTGTACTCCATAGCCAAATGTCCTTTATGAGCATTGAAGTTCCGGTATATATTCCTCGAATTCATCTTTTTTTAGAAGCCCTCATTTAAGAGACGATGAATCTGGTTTCACCGTTATGTACACAACTTCAAGTTCAAACTATTTAAAGACTTTCATTTTATTTATAAAATGTTGTATATATACTTTTCTGTCATTTAATAAAAGTAGAAACCGCTTCATCTGGGTCACGTGATTATCAATCGAAGATTTTTTTTAAAAGCAGTAACTTTTAGATTTGATCATAATATTATATGATACAAAAAATAAAATTTAATTATCAATTGACCCATTTGACCCATATACGACACGTCATTGCAAAAACCTCATTATGCTAATTACTATCTCTAATTGGATCATTACAACGATTTTTCTAATGCCATCTAGTGTGGGTTCTTTGTATCTGGCTATAAGAAGGTACATAACGGTGAATAAAATAATATATCCATATAACTGTCGAATACAATGATTAGTCCAAAAATAATAACGGAAAGCTCTGGTATACGAATTTAAGATTTCAAGAATTATTCGTTGAAATCTTACAATAAAACGATAAAATTCTGATAATATCAAGAAAAAAATGTTTAAAACATATTTTAGAAATTTTTTCTGCTTTCGATGATATTTTATTATCAAATGAATACTTGGAAATATCTATTTTTATTGTATTATTAATTTAGTGCTGAAATAAGCGATAGTTTCAGCATTTATGACAGTGGTTTCTAAATATGTGTACCAAAAAAGAATCAAAAGACTTAACCATATTTATTATGCAATTGACTATTTATAGATTTTGATAACACGTTTTATCATTTATATCCTCACTGGAAATAAATAATATGCACTTTAAATTCCTTCCGATGGACATTTTATTATAAATAATATTCTCAATACTGGTAAATTACAGCACGCGCTGCTTGAATCGACCCGAATTTTATCTTTGTTTTATTGCTCGTATCCCGCGAAGGGTCAGCATTCCGATCTTATGCTTCCATTTTATAATAATCCTCTGAGATATGCGGTACGCTTTTAGAACAATGACCGAATATTTCATATTCAAAAACCACTTAACGATTGATTATCTATAGATATCTGAATAAAATAGGGATTTTTATAAGACCAGTAACATAATAATATAAAACGATAGACTTTATACATACATACTTAGATTAATCTGTTGATGCCTATATTTATCGTTTCAACTGCAAAGTAATCAAATCATTATTTGTCAGTATAATGATAAATATATCATACATAATAACAGTTTGGATAACAAGTGTAGGTCGACAAACTTGTTACTAAGACGGAAATAACAAATGGTTTTTTTAATCGATATCCTTAAAAATGATATGAAAGGTGGCTACGCAATGTAACAACAACGAGAAACATTTCATGTATTAAAACTTACTATACATATTTATATTCTACATTAAAACATTATTATGAAACTTGGCATTGCAAATCATCACCTAGTTTGTCGTAATCAAATGATAATGGTATTGTGTAAGTAGCGCACCTACACACTCTTATGAGTAGAGACTCCAATTACTCGACTTTTCAACTACTCGAGTATCGAGTAGTAAAATTTCAAAATACTAGAGTACTCGAGTATACTCGAGTAGTTTCAAATGTACGAAAATATATATTTTTAATTCGAATTTGTGTGTATTTATAAATGACAAATAATTAAAGAAACTTATTGAATATTACTAATACATTTATTTCCATTTATGCAACATATATTTCAACAATAATAGAGAATTAAGCGACCCAAATTTTAAATTGGTTTGATGTTTTTCTTTATAATTCTCGCAGTAGAAAAAACTTCGACGATTATTACTAAAACGAGTATTACTCGAGTATTTTTCAAAATACTCGAGTATCGAGTACTTGAAAAATGGACGAGTATACTCGAGTATCGAGTACTCGATACTCGAATTGGAGTCTCTACTTATTTTTTTTTTTTTTTTGAAAAAAAATATTTGGCATTACAGCTTACGCCAATGCGCCAAATATTCTATAAGTTGTGAAAGTCATACGAGATTAACTCGATGGTAAATAATGTATCAGTTGTGCACAAAATCAACGATAAATAACATACACCCAGCCCAAGGTGTTTTTTTTTTCAATTGAAAAAATCTGACCTTGCCGGGGATCGAACCCGGGCCCCCCGATTGCTAGGACAAAGCTCTTGCCACTAGACCACAGGGACCGACAGACATGATTGAGGCACGATTGACCAAAACACCGATTGGTCACTTAACTTGAGAAAAATACCGATACGGCTAAGCTAAGCTAATGAAAACTGTCACAACGTTAAGTCACTTTTTACGTTTTACCTGTCAACTCTTGACGGGAAGGCACTATATTTACATACCCAAATAAAACAAAATTTATTTATACTACTTCTTTATAAAGTACGTAAAGATCAGTTGAAAATGCTCACAATGAGAAAAACTTACAACATTTCGAATCTTTACAACATGAAATGTGTGCTCAATTTATTTAAATATAGTTTTGTAGTATTTAATAAATTGTTGCATCACGCGCCTTGTTAATATAAAAAAAAGTTATTTAAGGGGAAAATATCTTAGATAGTAAATCCCAAAAAGTTGGCAGTAAGCCTCGAGTTGCAGATCACTGTTTCTAAATAAACCTTTTTTAAGCCAGCTTATACGGTACGAATTTCATTGTGTATTTTTAAAAAAAAAAAATCGAAATGCGATTAACGTATAAATATGAATCTTAGGTAGTGATTTGATTAGACATATTTCACAACTTATCGGGACATAGAGAAATTATTGTTTTCAAATATAATATAAATCAAAAGAAAGTAAAACAATAATAATAAATATATTATTGGTATGTTCTGTGTTGAGGATATTGCAGTTTGAGGCTCTTGTAGAGTTTTCAGAGAAATGGGTAACTTTACGATAGGGTTAAACTAATTAGTAGAAAACAGAGTGTAGTAAATATTCAATTTCTTTGTTTGCTGTGTCAGTTTTGAGCCATTAAACTTTCTCAGTGCAACATGTTCGGAACATAATTAAAAAGAGTTGAGTGAAGGGTTTGGCACTAATAGCAGCTGTTGCAATATTGTGTATCAGGGCGGCAGAAACGTGACGAAGCGCGATAAATTAACTTCTCCTAATGATGCGAATGTTGTTATTAATATTGGAGAAGCTGTTCGAATGTACCAACCCACTGCTGCTGTTGCCTTGATAGTTAGTTAGCGAACAAATGAGCCATTCACGGAAGATATTTGGCAATAATTTCTCCTCATCTTCTTCAAATTACTTACAAATAGTTCAATTTGGCAATGCTGCTATCCGAATAACTTCCCAACACCTTTAGAGGATGAATTATACAATATTTATAGCAAATTTGAATAGTTCGAATTTTGTACTTTTCTCAACTGTAAGTCAATAAATTCAAAAGATTCAAATTTGATAATGAAATTCCATCAAGCACCTTCAGTCAAAATCTTCAAATATATTTACTTTGCTAGTACAGCAACATTGAGTGAGTTCATTCACGTAGATTCGTTTTCAAGTTTCGTATAAGCTATACAAATATTTACTATGCGTCAGTTCAAGATCATTCCTGCATTTTAAATGCCTGAAGATGCCGACAGTTGAAAACCGGGTCGTTTACGACAGAACCCATGAAAAAAGTACAAAATCAGTCCTCAATTACTATTTATATCGTTGAAAATATACGCCAATCAAAAATCCATAAGATTGGTATTTTATCATTCGATATAAACTCAACCCGTTGAGATTGAACGGCTGATTTTACCTCTAGACTACGCAGGTCGATATAATACCATTCCACCATCCCAACCTTATATGAAAAAAATAAGTTATTGATTTGGTGTAATCCTGAAGTGAAAGCTAATCTGGGTATTTTTGAGTTTTTTTTGGGATAGTGGAACAGAGAAGAGGATGTATAGTGTACCCTGTCTAGCCTAGGTATATAAGCTATCTCTAATACACTTTTAAAACATAGTTCTGACGAGGGCGTAAGCCGAAATAGCTATCAACAAATATATAAAATAGTTTATGTAGAATTAAAATACATTGTTATTTTTCTTACCGTTTTACACTTATTGCTTATAACCGTCATAATCATTTTTTTCAATAGAAATCGTGTGCTCTGATAACATACTACATAGTAAAAATTATTTCGGCTCTTACGTACCTAGTGCAAATGGACTGTTAACAAATTTTTTTTGACGCCAAGTAATAATGCCACCTGTCAAAAAGTCTCAACACCTACGCTTCTACGCCCTCACACACTAACTGCTTACGCACCGCACCGAACATCGTGTGCAAGCGCATCATGTAATGTGTGTACGTTACTGACGGGCATAAAGATAAATCAAGAAAAAAAAATATTGCGATTGTTGATTATTGAAGACTTGAGTAAAGTTGCAAAAATATCTTTGTGATGATTTAGCACACTACTAATAATATTTGAGACACCTTAAAGAATTCATAACACTTTTGATGACTTAAAATTTCTTATTTTTTTCACTTAAAATAGCCTTAAATTAACAGAATACTTATTAATATAATACTTAGCTTGAATACTTGCGGGAAAAAAATTTAAAAAAAAACCCAGTCTATATCCAACCCAGAGATAGAAATATACATGCAACTACTATTAGTTTATTACACCCTATGCTCCACATAGTTTTAGTGATCGCTATCAATACTTTTTTTTCTTTTTGGATATCAATTTGACGGAGCATCAAGTTCTTAGGCGTATTAGCGCCAAAGTTATTCCAGTCTCCTTCGTCTCTACATGTTTTAAACTCTTGAATTTTATTTGTTGACATTCCCTTCCCATCGCTGCCGACAGGAGGGCGCGGTCAATACTTGGTGGAATGGCATCGTATAATAAAATAATAACGAATGGTTTTTACTTATTCTAAATCAAATTTATTTATATCAGGACCAGTTTCGCTCATCACGAGAATTTTCAGCTGAAAGTGCTCGCGATGAGTGAAACCGGTCTTGATACCAATAAATTAAATGTGGAATAAATACAAAAAATCTTAAATCGATTCATTACTCACTTTTTCGATTCTTGAAAAATGATGATGCAGAATCAAATTTCAATGGTGAATTTATTTCTTTTGTAATATATCATATAAAGATATTATAGTTTAATTAATGCGCAGTTGTATTTCAGCTATTCAAGAAAATGTCTGCGTTCAGTTTTTGATTAAAAGTTTTTATGTGAAGCAAAGAAAACACAATAAACACTAGCACTAAAAACGAAAGTGAATCTAGCTTTGGTAATAATTCTCAAGTTTTACGCTCGCCGCTTTCGGTGAATTGCAAATATTCAAAATTCTTTCAGATATTGAGGTATAAAAGCGCCGCGCGAATCGCAAAACACTGCTTCTAAGAATAAAATATTAATCAAATAAAAAAAAAGTATTACACTATCAGCGAAAATCATTTGGCATTGTTCTCACGGGTTTTATTTAAACCACTAAATATTTATTGTGATGAAAAAATATATATTAGCACATTTGAGTGGGCTTGGAACATTAAATCAGAATCTATACTTTGTGCCAGTATTCTTTATTCAAATATCTAAGCTTCAAAGTAAAAATATTTACGTGCGTAATTCCGTGTTATATATCAATATCCTTTATTATATCATGTAGAAATAAAACGCCCGATCGTGTGAGTTGTAGAACAGTGACAAAGCTTAAATCTTTTTTTTGTTAAACTACAGATTAACGCAGTTTACCGCATCGTTTTTCTTTCAAATGTACAATGTCTATTCTTATGAAAATAAAATTATAAGAACATACATATAATTCTTATTTAACTTATTCTCTTTAGAATCTTTAACAACTGATTGATACTTTATTTTTCTAAAAGAGTAGGAATAGAATAATTTGGCTATAAAAGAACTAGTGGTTCTATTCCTGTTTAGCCACATTTAAAGGATCGGATCGGAGCGAGTCTTTAGCCACCCCGGGAATCCATGACTGCCAATGGAAATCAATAAATCGGTCAAAATAATGAAACTGTTCGTACTGGGATTCGAGCTAGTGAGCCCTGCAATCAAAGTCAACGAGGTTGTCACTCGGTCACCTGGCATATTAGAAACTTATTAGAATTTTAGCAACCATGGAATTCCTGGATATATTTGTATCAATGTCGATAACAAACGTTCATTTTAAAATTTAACAGTTGAGATCTTGAAAGAAGAATAGTTTTTGTCTGAGCGCATTGAAAATTAAAAGTTACCGTTTCAAGTCTGTTATACAATGAAGAAGGTTTGATTACGATTTTTTTTAACGAACAGAACGTATATAATGCATTTATAAACATCACTACATTAAGCTGAACGCTAAAACTGCTGTAGCGATGAACTTTCAAACAAGTGGTGATCATTTATAAGCAAAAAAAATAACAGGACAACATTTTACACACTTAATAAATCCGTCTATAATATCGATATTTTGCTAAAAATTCTTCGTAGAATATTTAAGCGCCACTGTTAGTCAATGTGTGAAACCAGACAGCTAATTAAATCGTAGGTGTTTAATATAATACAAACAGTCTATAAGATAAAGGAGTAACGCACCTTTGTCCCAGCCACGTGTTCAATCACATCAAAATGTTGAGGAGCTGCCTCTAATTATGTCGTCACCTGCCTTATAATTGAGTTAATCTGTACAGATGTTAACGACCTAGGCTCCCGCTAATTTAATAAAGCAAGCCATTCCAAAGTAGCGTCTGGATCGATTTTGGCAATAAATGTGAGATTAAACTGATCTCATTATCCAATTTATTATTTGTTGAGTAATTAACTGCAAAATTGATCGACAACTTTTTATAAATGAGATCAGCTTAAAATATCCAACTCACCGCTAATAATTATTTGTTGCCAACATATACATGTTTGATAACAAAAATTATTTTGGTGAGACTAAGTTACTTCAGAACTAATCTAAAAACCATTTAAAATAACATGGCTTATTCCACGTTTAGTGTGACAAATAGTGATGCGTGAGTCTTAGTTCTATACTTTTTATCCCTACTTGCATGGAAAAAGAGAGGTTGAACCACTGATTTTATTTTTGAACAATTATTTTTCGTAGAAAAACTCTGTTGAAATAAGCTTCATTAAGAGGCTAAATGATTTACATTGGGAGCAGATATATGTAGTTGAATAATAAAATTATCCAATTTATATCTCCGTGTTAAATGATCTTACTTCTTACACTATTGCATTTTCGAAAACCTAAAACTGAGGTCAGCAATAGAATTTAAGTTTTCGTAAAATATCGTATAAATAATCTTCCAGAGCAACATAGAAAAAAGTATCATACCTCAATAAACTTGATGTATATTGTTCACTGTAGAATAAATTCAATTTATTTTTTAGTTGGGATTGTAATAAAACCTAGAAGAAAAACAATTGATTCAAATCGATACTGTTAAGTATATTTGTTTTGTAAAAAATAAATTAAATTAAACATCGTAATATATTTTTTCTCTGTGAATAGATTCTCAATAATAGCAGACGTCGATGTTGAGCATAAAAACTTCAGTGGCAGCAAAAAGAATAATATCACTTACTTCAAAATGTCTGCGATTGGGATTTTAATAAATATATACATTATTCTATTCTAAGTAAAGTGTTGTAAATAAACTTTATTTTAAACGCACTTCGCATGCCAGTGTCATCACATAGTCGTTTCTTTATAATATACGGTTAACCACCGGTTCTAATATGATAAATCAATCATTGATTACAAATTTGTAATGTTTCAACATCACTTGTAGTCATAAAATATAAATAATTATCCATCTATGTATGCTATATTTATCAGAATTTTGTCTAGGAATTTTGACAGCATTCAAAAAGATTTGTATTTATACTTAAATATTATGATAATAATTGTTTTATCGTTTCTCGCATTCAACAGAAAATTTGTATTTCTGTTTTAAACATGTTTTTAGCATTTTAAGCTGACAAACTATTTTTTTAAGTATAAATCACAAGTTTTATCAATCATAAGAAATATTTTTTTGAGAACAGCTTCGTTAAATTTTATGATAATTTTATAGTGATGGTGATCACTTTTAAAGTGTTCACTGTCAATACTTGATGGAATGGCATTATAATAAAAATAATAAAACATTTTTAGTTATTATTCCTTGATTTTGTTAATGATCATTAATAATTAATTAATTTTTGATGTAATAGCTTGCATTGCTAAGAAATCTTCAACATTTTATGGTCTATTTTGCATCAATTTATCTGCTTAGTTGTAATACCAATTGTTTGTCATACCTTGTAATTCTTTTGTATAAATATCACTGTTTCGTTGTATTTCTTATCAGTTGATAATGCTCGAAACCAGTCCTGATCCAATAAATTTTATGTGGAATAAGTAGGTACTAAAAAGGTTTTATTATTTTAATTTTATGGAAATATTCAAATATTTTTTCCGACGATGAAAAACATTGCCGATATTTAATTTTTCCTTTTCTTAATCACAAGCCACTTGAAAACGCATTGTCCAGGAATTTTACGTGATCTTTAGAGCCATTCGTAAAATATAAAATCCCATTGTACTTCCCGTCAAGAGGTTAACAATCACTTGTCAGATTCTTTCTCAAGTTTTCGTCCAAGATAAAAATCATTTAAGATTCTCAGCACGCTCCGAAAATCGTGTCAAAGGCAACGAATAACTAACGGAATCAATGGAAATAATAACATAAGATACGATGCCTATGTATCTGTAAAGATTGATATCGTTCTGCTGAAGTTAAGCTCACATGACAAAAGAATATATAGGGCTGCCTACTATCTGAGTACGGCCCTATTTTATTGATTGTAATTGTATTGGAAATATTACCGATATCACACAAGGGCGTTCGTCTTATTCTGTAGCGATGTCCATTGGTTCGCATCCCGGTTCGAAAATCTTTTACTAGATTTGTATTTATATGTATGGTTGCCCAAAATGTAATCACTATATCCCACACGTTTGACTATGAAGCGGTCGTCGAGACAGTGAATAACTAACTACTGTCCTAACCCTCTCCTAAAAATAGAGCAGATTGACTTAATAACAATCAGTTCTCGTAAAAACGTTTTTTTGTTGAACTCTGAATCCAACCAAAATCAGTCCCGTGCAGCTCTGTATCGGGCCAAGTAAATGATCAGCTAATTCAATGACGGCTTTGTTGAACAGTTGTATATGCATAACGTGAAGTGTTGGGGTCACCAACTCGTACAGCTAAATATATTTGTATCGTGTTGCTTAAATACAGAATTATAAAGAAATAGTTTTCAATATAGAAATCATATCGGCAACATAAAAATGTTGTCAGAATAGCATCTTTTGACACAAGTGATATTTTATTCTTAACCCTTAAAAATACCCATCGCTTCCAGCTTCTTTCTTTTTTTTATATTTGACGTCACAAAGGCATTACTAAAGTACATACTTGTATACTAACTTGTTTTCGTGTCCAACCCTAACAAAAACTCCAAAAAGTATATTATTTAACAGTGCGAGAACATGTCTTTATATTTCTTTGACACTGGTCACGACTGAAGCTCTAGGTAAGTAGTAAGTACTTCGACTAAAAATAGGTATCATTGTCCGCAAATTGAATAGAATTTACTTAGTCATATCCATTCAAGAGTAAGTTAAACTCATGTAGCCAAATTTTACGACACTTCGTCACAGAAATCACATAAAATATAAACAACCAAACAGATACGAAGCAATTGACATTTTGAGTAGGACAGGTGGCTCACCAATATTAAATTTGTTTCCAATTGGATGTATCCTCTCAAACGTAATTCAATAATTAGTTATTTGTGGTGATATTGTCATTATACTTTGATTGTTTTTATATGGCCCTTCTCCTGGCGTCCTGTTAAAAGGAAAAATCCCAACCTCGCTATTTAAAATATAAAAATTAGAAGCGATATTAGTGTTATTACTAAGGTTACATGACGATAGGTTATCCGATAATGACAATCAAAGCAGCAAAAATCTTGTCACTACTTGTTACAAAATACGTGGAATAATAAAACAAGTATCATTCGATTATTATTTGTAAATGAACTTTACATAAAGATACCGCTGAATCCATAAAAATAAACAAACACATTTTTAATAGCTAATTTTAAATGGATAAATACAAAATCACTGATATATGCAGTGCTTGGCTCGTCCATACGCACTGCGGAACTGCAGCACCCCCAAGTATATTGAGAAAAATGTCAAATTATAATATACATAAATTTATGTAAATTATTTGAAAATATCCATATTATTTAGGCGTGTATTAAGATGGCCGCGCACCGATGCATTCAATAATTATCACAAACCGCGGTACAAAAATATATAACGCAGTACCGTTTGCGATACAATATATTCGAGTAGGCAAAAGAGTGGCGCGGGGAGAAGAGTTCGCAGATAAAATCTTGCTTTAGTACTAACTGTGTTTCTAGCAGTGCTTCATCTCGTACGTGTGCGAGCTTTATTTCTTCTAATGTATTTCTCGTTAGAAAGTGTTTTGCTCAAGGGAAAAAATGCATAGCTTTAATGATTTATGAAATGTATGTATGCCGTTTTTAATTTAAATAATTTTGGTGTTAATAGTTATACATAATGCAAATAAATACTTTTTTAATTTTAAATCAACCGCGCCCCCGCCCCCAGCCATCTTATTCACGAGTCGGCACTGGGTATATGTAATCAAATAATCAGGGCTGTGGAGTCGGAGTCGGAATCGTGGAGTCAGAGGTTTTTGGCTGGAGTCGTAGTCGTCGCTGGGCTTTGGCCGGAGTCGGAAAATCTTTAAAGATTGAATTTTTTATTTTTGCACATATGTATGTCAAATTTGGGTATTAGCCGGATTGGTAGGGTTGATGTTTTTAATTGAATACACAATTAGGAAAAAAAGTGACGAAATTAAACTTTTTTAAGTCGGAATCGGAATCGAAATTGTTTTTACCGACTCCACAGCCCTGCAAATAATGCATTGGTTAAAGATTTAAGTAACGAAATGATTTTTGTGTTGGAATTAAAAGGGCGCACTTGAAGACAAATAATAGAAAACTGCAGGTTGCCCGCTATAGGTAAAGCCTTTTATGCAGTAATGACTGTGTTTATGCAGTAATGTGTTTATATGGATTACTAGTATTGCTACCCGGCTTCGCTCGGACTAAGCGACCAATAATTATTTAATGTTATACCATTCCTAAGGAATTACAGACCCACAGACATACATACATACGCCGTTTCGGTATTTCTAGTATTGCTACCCGGCTTCGCTCGGACTAAGCGACCAATAATTATTTGATGTTATATCATTCCCAAAGAATTACAGACCCACAGACATACATACATACGCCGTTTCGGTTTTATATATAAGATTATAAATATGAGAGAGATACGATTTGTTTCGTGAGCTAAAAATGGAAAATATATATTTTTTTAAAATTATATTCAGTTTCTTTTAAGTGCTTTTAAGTTTGTTTTAGTAAATCCAGCATAAAATGAACACTCAAATAAAACTAGTATGCATAAATATTATGTGAAAAATTCTGCATGTAAGTTTTTGGTTTTTAAATTAAACATCAAATGATAAAAAAAAATTCTAAGACCTAAGAGTGCAGTTAATTATAGCAGCCCATAGTCTTGAATATGCAGACCTAATACAACACATGATAACTGGTTTTATAAACTGTATTTTTTTTTTACACATACATATTTTACACATATCATGCATATATTATGCTACACATCCTCTCGTCCCTACAATGTTTATTGAAACGGCCAAAAATCAATTTATATCGCAAAACAAACAATAAAGCACAAAATACAAAAGCGCTTCGAAACGTTGTTGTTTCTGTAGAGAGAGTTAACTCCAATATAAAAATCTAAATTTAAGCTGTCTGGCTGACTGTAGTTCTAAATATTAGACATAAATGTTTTTTGGATCTAAAACATTCAATTTATTGAACGAAAGCTTGCTATTTCAATGGAAAAAGGTCTCACTAATCACGAAAACCTTTTTGAAAGCACTCAACATGTAATGTTTATTGAAAATTTGGTCTGTAAATGTTCGAAATCTTTTAGTTTCTTAAGCACTGAACGTAAACAATATTTTAAATTTTATCTCGTCAATGTAATTACTCTTGAACAATGAAAAACAAAAATATATTTTTACTTGGGTTTATACACCCACTTATTGTTTTTCTAACCACAATAATAAAGGTATTGATTTCATAATAAGAAATATATTAAAAAAAAAAAACAAATTGGCAAAAGTGTATTATTATTTATATAATGGAGTTCGTGGATTCCCATTTAGGTTAGCCTTATTTCTTTTTGAAGACATGGATGTCTGGGTTGTCTAATATTCAATCCCTCAAACTATCCGATCCTGAAAGATCCGATCCTGATCCGATCGGGACAAAGCGAGAACAATTATCCACCCACAAGTCCTGTTCTCGTCATATCTTTTCTTGATACATACTTTGTATATTAAAAATAGGAATTTCATTATTTAAAAAAAAACATGAAAAATAGCGGGTTTCTAGTTTCGAGAGAAAAATAAAACGACTTTACATTAATCTCTTACCGTAATTACTTGTCAGACAATTTTTAAAGAGTCTGATTGCGAGTACGGCATATGAATTAAGTTTAATGTAAGGTAGTTTAGTGTAGTTTTTATCTGGTCCGTTGACTAATTGTACCAGCTGATCATTGGGAGAGTTTAGTCTTGCTCAACTAGGCCCGACACAACATTGCTTATAGTGTGACCTTGATGAAATGATTAGAGTTCACGGCTAAAGTGATATAGTTAGAGCACATGTTTTTGTAACTTATCTCTCTGTGGCGTAGCTAAGAAATCAATAACATAAATTAATTCAATTACTATTCTTATCAAAATGTTAACCTAGCTTACAAAATATCATGCCATATTAAATGATATTGTGAAATTTCATGCCTTTGAAATATATCGGTTGCTGTTAAGCCGTTGGCCATATATGTAGTTATTGCATACTTATATGAATCTTGATAAAATGTAAATGTATAATTTGTCATACTGTAGATGTACTATTATAACTTGACTTTAAGCGAGGGCGCCACCATCGCGTGAGTGATGTGCAATACTCAAACAAAATTGTTTATTTACTAACACATTTTTATAAACAAGATATAATGAAAAAAATCTTTTTTTAAATATATTTTTACTATAACATTTAATGGCCTTTGAAGATATCAACTCTATGGGGACAATTTTAGTTCCGAATTCGACGTCGGTCAAGTAACGATGGTAAATCTGTGGTAGATGCCACTCTCTCAGAATCTGAAAGATAACACTCATTCGGAAGAAACTTGTTTATAAAATGATTTATGTGCCATAATTTAAGCCAATATAATTTTCGATGATATAATGGTTTTCCTGCAAAAGACAATTAAATATGACCGATAGTGGTATCTTATACATGGCTAATGTATACAGGGCTTCCCAAAAACATTCTGCGATGGAACACCTCACAAACCCGGAAATCATAGCAGAACACTCAGTATGCGTGTGCTTAAAAGGAGACCAAATAACATGTGATTGATTAACAAAAAAAACAGTTTAAATTCGTTCAAATTTTAAGGCTAAAAAAACAAAACCGACTTATTCATGAAACCTGCAGAATTTATTCACTGAAATGTAACACGTATATTCCAGCTGTTTTTTAACAGATTTACGAACTATATTTACTAGTGCGGCTAGTCGTTCTGCCAATCTTGTCAACTGTCTTTAAACTGACAAGACTTCTCTGTCGGTTAGATGAGAAAAACATCTGTTTCATACGCACGGTGTGAGAAAAGTTTGTCCTCAGTCTGTACCTGACGTCATAAATATCAGTAAAGATTGATCGTCACACGCTTTTCAATTTTAAGAAGTTGATATTCAAATGTGTTGCAGTATATAAACCGTTCCAAATTATCGCGGTACACATATTCTTGTTCGACGAAGAACTGGTATTCCGCGGAACAAAGCTTGGAAAACCCTGGAATAATACTTTAACTGTCGAAATATATGCAAACCGGACTGAATGATGTGAGATAAGTCTGATGACCGTTATCTGGAGTATTGGAAGCTAATTTAATATCAATTGTGATACAAATAATCAACGGCTTGATAAGGGTAATCACTCTAGCGTCATTATATGTGTTGTTTAAATGTCAATCAAACTTGAGAGCATATTTTATTCTTTGTTCATTTCCGAAATGAATACTGTTTTAACCTTTGAGTTCTGCTTCTACGTTTTGGAAAACTTTTCAATGAAACTTTGTGAGTAATTAATTATCTCCTTCCCTCCTTTAGAAAATATAACTTTTGTTCCAGAATTCTGAAATCGCAGCAAGGTTTACAAGCATATTTACATTGCAAGTATTAAGTGTTTTAAGAAGACAAAAAAATATTCTTCATTGTATTATTTGTTGCATGAGGCGTTCAAATGCAAACTCCGATATGTCCACTTACGTTAGTGTTAACAACTTGTTTATGTTTCACAATCAAATTAATTGTTTCGTCGATGAATTTTTTTTCGATGTTTCAAATTGAGAACAATATTCTTACTCTTATTAACAAATCAGCTGTTTTTGTACGATATGAGCGAAATGTCATTTGACATTGATTTTATCGGGATTTTGTATGCTATCAGTGTTTGATTTAAGTTTTTTCTCATAAAATCTATATTAAATGTATGTATACTATGTATTTACGTTGTTTTTGATATTTTTTTACAACATTTATATTTATCGGTTATTGTTTTTAGACTCTATTATTATTATTGATTTATTGATTGAGTAGGCATTTACTTGGTAGAACTCCATTATAATACCATATAGTTCTGACGAAGGCGTAGGCCGAAATAGCTATCAACAAATATATAAAATAATTTATGTAGACCTAAAATACATTGTTATTTTTCTTACCGTATCTATTATTATTTATAGATATTAATTTCTATAAAAGTATTATGGTCACTTTGTATCTTACAGATAAAAAATATAGGACTGAATCTTGTCAAGGGTCTTAAGAAGAATTAAGGAATAAAATTTTTACAAATGTAAATATTAAAATCATATATTGTATAAAAAATTCACCATTCGCTTTGATTTTTTCACCAGTTTTGAAATAACATGTTCTTGGAAAACTAACGGAATATTTTTTAACATCTTTATAAAGGTCATAAACATAAAATGTATTTATAATTACAAAGCAATACAACGGTACAAGTAGGAATGTTAATTATGCCACTCACACCCACCTTTTCAGTATATTAACAAGTGAAAAAAGGGAAAAATTCAAAAAGTTTATTGTCAGAAATGTTGGTTAAGTGGAAACATGTCCAAGTACGGAAAAAGTCAGAAATTGACTACTCTTATTTATAAACTCCTGTTAATATTATATTATGATATATAAATATTAATTCAAACCAAAACGCCAAGTTATTTTTTCCTTTGCTTTTGCTTACTGACTACCGATATTGGAGCTTATTCGGATAAGCATTGTTGCTAATTACCCGTGAATATGGTTGTGCACTACATATATAAAGCATAAGATTTTATTAAATACATCCTGCTAAAAATGTTTAAGGTTTTATCAACATTTCAAATCTAATGTTTAGTTAAAATATGCATTTATTCCAAAGTAACCATAGAAACGATTTTCGGTATAAAGGCCCGCCATTTGAGACGCAATGATCCAAAAGGTCGTACTTCTTCCCGGACAAAACGCGGCGCTACAAAAACTGGGGAAAAACTCCAAATAAATTCCCAATAAGCCACGCATGATCCGTGATGAAAGTACCTACATCCAGCTTTTCATTCCTGCCGCCTGGCGCTAGTGGGCGGGCGGGTTTGCGAGAGCGAGAGGAAGTGACGCGCGAGGGCAGGGTTCCCCTGCAAGGGGAAGTGCGGCCAAAGTCAGTCGGAAAACAGAGCCCGCGCGGAGTAGACGTACGCTCGTCTCTTCCGAAAACGAATCGAATACGACTAACGTAGTCATGTGTCAGTACGATTCGATCGTCAATAAAAATCACAAGTGTTTTCAGACCTGATATACGTAAAGAAAGAGTGTCGCATGTGTTGTGTTAAAGATTCGGTTGTGATTTTATTCATTTCTGCCTCTTGCATGATAAGGTTCACGTCAGCTTTTATTTTATCGAGTGTATTTTAGCAGTATTACGACAGATTTCGACCCGAATTCGTGAGGTTTGCGCCCCTAGCGTTTTCATGTCGTCTTCTTACGGACTGTGGAAAAATGCAAACATTCGATAGGCGATGAAGCTTTTTTGACGCGACTGCCACTAGGCGCCGAGTGTTTTCTTTTGATTCAGCATTTGATATTTTCCGCTGGAAAGTGTTTAATTTTGCGCTCGGCGTAGTACACGCGCTACTACGTGGCCCGCTACGGCGTAGCGAACACCCTTAGGGTCACGTTAATGCAGGCCGGGTTAATGGAAAGTCGTGCTTCGACAACGCTTATCAGCGATACTATTTATAAGATTAAATAAAATAAAAACATTTTTCAACGGCTAGAAAACGCGGCGATAAAGATATCGCTCCTTTTGATGAAACATTATAAGTCATAGGTTATCCGAGAACAAAGTTATTAATTGTTGTTTAAAGATTTCATTTCAACTGAAGACATATCAACTGAATTATTAGTTTATCAGTTAAAGCAATAATAAGTTCAAAGTGTTTATGTGTTGAAAGAAACAGTAAATTATTCATAAGTGAAATTTTAAGAAATAAGTGCATCTTCTTATCATCGAAGACTGAAGGAATTCATTGGATGCTCAAATCGATGCGGTAGGTATTTTTTAAGTTAAATATTTTTATCTAATAAATATAATTTGGTGACTAAAAAACAAAGATAGAGAAGAACTGAACTATTAGTAGATATACATTTTTATCTCAGATCTGATGTATAACTAACTTTATAATTTAATATATTCGCTTCAAAAAAAAAAAAAACGCATTCGTTTCATGCAGATAAAACAAAAAATTCTATAACTTTATACAAGTTTCCGTGTATTATTATTTTTTTGACCGGTGTTTTGAATTACATGTTTCAAACAACATCTGAGGCCAGCTGTTCAACGTGCGTGAAATATAAATCTATTTATGATTTTTTTTACATAATAAAGTAGTGTAATGGGATGGTGTGAAGTTTATTAGTATACTGACCTAAAATAAATATGCGTATTATATAATCTTCGTAATGCTTTAAGAAAAAATAATGATTTTATTTTAAATCGAGTTTATTTTTTTATATTATTTTAGTATACGTTATTTTCACACGATATCAAAACTTTATACTCTTTTAATATTGAATAAGAAGACTTAACTAATAAATAATTAACTCTTGCAATTATTGATAGTGTAGTAACGGAATTTAAAAAAAAACATATAATTTCTTAAATTTGAATAACAATTTTGTGACTTTTAATATATTTATTTTTGGTTCATGAAATTCTCAAAATCACCTTTAATTAACTTAATTCCGTGACTTTAATCTGATTATGATATTCTTAAAATAGTGAACTGATTTTAATTTATGAAAATCAGTAGGCGGGATAAGTATGTCATATTTTCAAATAAATATTTATCAAATAGGAAAAGAATCGGTTACGAATGTAAAAACGTGAAAAAGGAAAATAATATGAATTTCATCCCATGAATAAATCGCGCGGTATAAAATAAACTCTCAAATTTATACACGTGAAATATGCTCGGAAAAAATAAAAATAAAAGAGTTGCGGAAATATATTCATACAATATATTGATAGTATTCACATGTTACATTGGCTTATTTCAAACAGTTACACACTTTGCAAGAAACGTATTTTCCGCAATGAAAAATCTGCCCATCTGTAAGCTAAAATGAAAAGAGAGATAAAGTTTTACGCTTCGTAAGAGATGCGAATTTATAATTTTCATTCAGTATAACTTCTGAGTTGCCTTGTCTGCCAGGCGAGATGTTGGATAGCGTAGCAGATGTGTATTATCTAAAAATACTGAGAATATTATTGTGGGTGAGCTAGAATCAGCTGAGAGAATAAGCAAACAAATCAAAAGACTGTTTTGAAGGGAGCTTTAGCTTTTTGAGAGTGTTTATTTTGTCCGAGTTCTCATTGCATCGTGCATGAATAATACTCGCATGGTTGTCGTTTTCACAATAAATAAATGCCTCATCTTGATAAAACATGTGAATATATCTGTCTTCGAAATTAAAAGAATCCTCTCGCCGAAGCTTTAATCTTTAGGTTGTCAAATAAAAACCAAAAATATACTATGATACGAATTCAAGAAATATTATAAGCCTTCTGAGAAACGTCTTTTATTATTTTTTCTGATGTATAAATATCAAATAAAATAGATATTTTCATTATAATTTTACCATATAAAAATCTATCACTCAGGGTATCCTCAATTTGCTTAAATTAATTAATAAGCTTATCGGTCATTTTTTTACACAAAGATTCGTATTTTGCAAGTTAAATCGATATTTTATGAATAGTTGACATTTTACAGGAAGAAAATATGCAAATGTTTGTGATGCTCTAAGGTTTGTATGGATACGATAAATAAAAACGTTTGATTTCAAAATATTATCATACCTGATATCGTTTGAAATTATAAAATGGTCGATAAAATTTGTTATAAATATAATTTCTTTCCACCAACAATTTCATTTCAGACGATTTAAGTTGAAGAAAAATTATCATTATCAATATTGCTATTGAAAAGGAACTTGTGAAAAGTTATGATCTACATAAATTATTTTGTTTAATATTAATAAGATTATAACGAAATTATAATCGTTTTTTATTTGAATTAATCGTTAAAACATTGTTAACTTGTGAGTTCAACAAAATGAGAACAGAATTGAAATAAATAACTGCACACTCGCCCAAAATAGTTAATGAGAAACATTTTAATTTATTGTACCGTCACATTAATTGCCTGCAGTTGAAATGTGTTTGTAAATATGCATACAATTATTTTTTAACACATTTACCCGGAGGCTGACGTGATCAAATGAAAACACATGTTCACTGTGAAGTGGTCAGTGAAATATGGTGAAATGTGAATGCCCGTTGCACCAAATGGATGCACTTCGCGACTCTCGGTTGCTTTTGGCATTGCAACATAATTGATAGCTTAAACTAAACGTTTACTGTGCCACTCATTGCTGGAGAAAATAAAGTGCACTTTTATACGGCAATTCTTCAAACGAAACCTATCATTATAGAACTCAAAGATATGTAATGCAATTATTTTTCGTCTGCTCAAATATCAATCCTTAGTTGGCGATTTGAAAGCTTTATATCGCTTCATACACTTTATATTATACTAGTATTGCTACCCGGCGTCGCTCGGACTAAGCGAACAATAATTATTTAAATGTTATATAATTCGACATAATTAAATCACAAAATCTAACATCCAAAATAGAGTTAAAATAAAATCACAAAATGTCAAATAATACATTCACGTAAATAATAGACATTATTATATTAATAAAAGACGGGAAACTTCAGTAGAAGACTAATTTATTACATTTTGACTAAATGTCTTCGCCGATAAAAATTCAAACATATTTTCTTTCATATTCGTTTTTATGGCAACTTAATGACCAACAATGCAAAAGGGAATACAGACCCACATACATACATACGCCGTTTCGGTTTTATATATAAGATAAGATATCGTCGGAATTGAAAAGTATGAAATGTATCATGAAAATTTGTAAGAATAAATAAAAATGTACAGTGTATTTGATAAAATAAAGGGAGAAAAAATAAAAAGCTGAAGGGATTTAAAAAGATTGTTAAAGTATTGTTTTTTGGTAATGAAGTAAGGGGTCTTTTTATAAGGACGCTTAGTTTTGAAATGTAAATAAAACAAGTTGTTTGTGAGATTTCGACTAAATTTTAATTTTATTTGTAAGTATATTTTACGGCATTAAATATGGAATATAGCATCAAATGTCTGCCAATATCCATTCATTATAAAATGGGCCATGTCGCTAAAGTTGACTTTTTTGACAAATTTGGGTAAACTTCCAACTGCTCCAGAACCCAATCAGGCGTTGTCTGTGGTCGTTTACCTGAAGTTCCTTGGATAGTTGGATTTTATACGGGTGCAGACATAAGGCCCGATTCAAAATTCGCCAAGTTGAAGTCGCAGAAAAGTCAAGTTCTTGTGAACAACGAGAAATAAGCTGCCTTGGGTTTTCCTGTACACTTTCACACATAGTAGCAATGTTTTCACCAGATATTGTATTTTGATGACGTACAGGTAGGTGTTGGCCGATTATTTACCAAACTGGTTGACTCAATTTTGGCCACTAAACAATGAATAATCTACTCAGCAGGACAGAGTAACATATTTTGAGCGTCCCTATTGAAATACCCTTTAGTTCCACCTATTTGATAAAAATCAGGTCTGATTTCGCCTATCACAAGTATTACCAACTGAATCGGTCCTGATCTACATATATAATATATGGAATTAGTATACGTATTTTTTTTTTTTTCTTTTTTTTTTTTTTTTAAATTTTAAAAAATATTTGGCATTACAGCTTGCGCCAATGCGCCAAATATTCTGAGTTGTGAAAGTCACACGAGATTAACTCGATGGTAAATAATGTATCAGTTGTGCACAAAATCAACGAAAAATAACATAACACCCAGCCCAAGAATCTTTTTTTTCAATTGAAAAAATCTAACCTTGCCGGGGATTGAACCCGGGCCCCCCGATTGCTAGGACAAAGCTCTTGCCACTAGACCACAGGGACCGACATTTTTTACATATAGCACCCTTAACTAATTTAAGTTAATTAATTTTGCTTATTATTATTGAAATCCGTGTGTTGAAACATGATTTCAATGAATAAGTCGGCTTACTAGACAAATATAATGCCATGTTAGACGTTTTAAAATTCATACATATTGTTAGAACGGGAGCGATATTGTACGAAAACACTGTTTTATAGATTCTTCAAAAGTTCAAAGTATTGATAGCTTTAGTAGAATCATTGTCAATTTTTATCGTAATGGAATAATAATTTAATAAAAATAATAACAAATTTTTAATACTTTTTCCACATCTCATGTGGAAAAAGTACCAAAAATGTGTTATTATAATGCCTTTCCACCAAGTATTGACAGTGAACACCTTAAAAGTGAATAATAATTTTATCATATATAAATCCTCAATTTCACATTATTGAAACCGCAATATGTGGTATTTATGGATTCGGTTTCGCAATTCAATCCCATCCGTACTATACTATCTAAAAACCGCAACAATTTACACCGCCCTTTATTTGTTTAAAACTAGCAATTAAACGGACTGTGTATTTGCATAATGATTGATATAATATTAATCATTTAACAACTATATCGATACATATGCGTCAAATATATTACGCATTTTTCACAGTGGATTTTATATTGAATGAAATATAAATGTTTTTTATCAATCTTAAAAACATACATCATACTTCAGTAATATGTATAAATTTTATATTTATATCTATAGGCAATATCGTTAGTCATGTCAAAGTAATATACGTGGATGCAAAATATGCGGTAATAATTAGTACAGTATAACACTATCTTCTAGCTTATTTAACTGTTCACTGCCAATACTTGCTGGACTGAAATTATAAAAACAGTAACCTATTTTTGTACTTTTTTCACATTAGATTTATTAAGATCAGGACTGTTTTCGCTCATCGCGAGCTGATCAACTGATGTTTATTCAGTTGATAATTCTCGAGATGGGCGAAGCTCGTCCTGATCAATAGATCTATCTAATGTGGAATAAGTACAAAAAATGTGTTATAATTACTGTAACTGTATTTATGCTTAAAAGTTCAATTCTTAAAAAACACTTAATTTTCTGTCAAACATGGCCTTAAACTTTAAGCAAATGAATTATGTATCGGCTTATTATAAGTATTATTGTTAAAATGTAAAGTACATTATGCATATGTTATCACAATATGTGCAAGAGTTAACAAGATAGCTAATATTCTAATTATAAATAATATTATTGTGATAGTTTAGTAAAAATGACTCGTTCAAATAAAAACTACGCTTATTTGTATCATTTTTAAATTGCTTAACTATCTGGCAAGCGTTCACAGTATTTTTCTCAAGTAAATTTCTCAAGAGCTTTCATAAGCAAATCGTCGTGTTTTGAATAGGATAAATAATTACTTCCGTTGGTAATTCACATCAACATCACCTTTTAATAATATCACTTAACGTCATGATTTGGCACAGACATTTCATACACGTAATATATTAAATAATAAAGTTCATTATAAAACAGGATTAAAATATCATTTTCTGATAATTCTCTCGCCTGAGAGCAGATAGAGAGGGGTTTAATATTTTACTTATACAATCCTCACAACAAAATATTTACACAATCACTCTATGAATATTTTTATTCATCAAACATGTGAATCATCATAAATTTTATCTTACATATAAACTAACATATTTAGTTGTAGCTACGTTCATAACTATGATTAAATTAGTCTGTATAACGATTTTTAGTTAACTTTAATATAAAGTTCTCTCTTTTATAATTTAAGAAGAATGTTAAATCTGTTGCACTTGTGCATTGAAACGACAATGTTAAGATGAAGCACAGAACAATGATTTAAGATATAACAGTAAATAAGTTAAGACTATTTTATTTAACATTGTGGATTGTGGTTCAGTAATACTAATGTCTTCTACGCAATGACATTATTTCACACTTTTCGAAACGTAATCTTAAAAATAGCGTATTTATAATACGACTTTATATCACAGAAGACAGAAGAGCGAGTTACATCCATAATAATGAAATTACGTTTTGAGATTGTAAACGACTTTTTTTTGGCATCTCTTAATCGGAATAAGACTGCGATTTATTATATCACTTGGGTTTATTTATAGATTATCTTTGTTGCGTGGGATTGTATTTTCTTTTTGACCGGAGAGCATAGCGAGACCGGATACAACAGAAATAATAAAGTAATACATAAAACAAGAACATTGGTGGTCAATCTAATATTAGAGACATGGTAGACGGCTTGCATTATTTATGTGTAAGCGACGGCGTTTGATGTTTAAAAGTTAAGAGACGATTTTAGACGGCGTTTCATTCGGAAGGAAATCGTAATATTCTCATTTCGCTATTATTACTTACCAAAGCAACTTTAATTGGATATCATAAAACGTATTTAAGTAGTTTTTTTTATCATTTTTGTAATAAGATCAAACAGAATATGATACCTTTTAAGGTGTTCACTGTCAATACTTGGTGGAAAGGCATTATAATAAAAATAATAACACACTTTTAGTAATTTTTTTCACATGAGATTTATTTAATCAGGACCGGTTTCGCTCATGGCGAGCATTATCAACTGAGATGAACGATCAGTTGATAATGCTCGCCATGAGCGAAACCGGTCCTGATGAAATAAATCAGATGTGGAAAAAGTACTAAAAAATGTGTTATTATTTTTATTCAAAGAAGTATTATTAAATAATATCATAAATAAGACAGGTTGTTCGCCACTGCTGAATTTTAAATTTATTTCCTATGGGTTTAAATCTCCTAAATTAACACATCTCATTAGTTAAAATTTGTTATGTTAACGTCATTATTAATATAATTATTGTTTGTTTGCTTCTATCCACCTTTCCAGTAGAAAAGGAAAATCCTAACCTCCATTTTGTAATTAATCTTGTTACAATATTATATACATCTGAAGATGGCTCTAAAAAGAGGCGAAACACGTGTCGCGAATAGTCACACGATACGCTGATAAGTTAGTATATATTAGTGAGTTTTGATTAAAGCAAATATGCCTATTAAGAAGCCCGGAAGCACGCCGGTCTAATGTAAAAATAATTAATTGGTCAATTAAGAAAGTTAATTATCCATATCCGAGATAAAGCCATATGTCAACCGCCGTTTGTTACACACAGCCGTAATAAAGCCATCGATTTTTCACTGCATATACACATCCACAAATAGTGCTAGATTCTGACCTATATAGAGAAGGATTTGACAAAGGGTACGTCGAGGCAATGCGCCAAAATGAAACCGGCCGTCAGCACCGTCGCCTGTCCGAGCGTCGTGGGACATAAATCATTGCGGACACGCTTCAAGCGACAGCCACAACATCCATTCATGATGGATACAATAATAAGGGCACGGCTGCCGACGCTGGGATCTGGCTACCCGGCTACCGAACTTCCCAGCCATACTCCATTCTCGCCCAACGGATTTGGTATCGATTCAAACATGACCTTTGCAGAATTCTACAATCGAATTTTAATAATGAATGTTGCATGGCAAAGGACGTATTCAAATTTCATTGCAATTAACCACACAAATTAAACTAACTTATTGTCTTATCTAGACTTACTATCGCACAGGTTGTGAGTAATAATTTTTTTTTTTAAATGAACTTTAAAATGTTACTGCCGAATCCATCGACAGTTAAAAATTGTTCAAAATATACATAAATGTCAAATTAAATGCAAGCGAGCCTTAGAATAAGATATTTCGCGTCGACTATATGGAATATATCTTTTTCTTGTAAGTCTTCAACTACTATTGTAACATTTCTATATCTTGTTATACATATCCAAGCGCATTAAAGAGAACGGACAATCATTTTAAGATTTCGTTTGTTAACAATCTATCTCATTATAATATTCCTCACAAATTGAATGAATACATAATTTATTATAAGACTTCCAAACATATGTGGCGTTATTGTATAATATTTGTAAAAGTAATAAAGAAAATGTGTTGTATTTATTAAAAATAATGCCTTTCCAGCAAGAATTGACAATTGACACCTCAAAAGTTTCCTCATTTCTTTCATTCATAAATTTTTGTCTATGGTAACATTGTCCATAAATATGTGTGATATAAATTGTTCAATACATTGTTTTTTTTACAACAAGTCTTTCGTGACAGAATGGTGTTCTAGAATGGTCCAGCTTTCATATGGCATATGTATTTAATATTGTGGTTACTTAGACATACTTCAACGACTATTCACATTTACTTGTAAAAAGATTCTATCAAACATTGATCTTTATATATGGACGAACGCTTATCTATTATCCCTTCATGTTAATCGCTGTCGTTCAATTTCGCTGACACTATTTTATTCGTTGCTTTATGTATATACACATATTGAAGATTTTCCAGAAATATCTAAACTACACATTACTATTTCAATGAATCCAGAGGTCAATGTGGAAACTCTTTATTGATATGAAATAAAAATTTGTATTCCACTGGTTGTGTAAAAATGTGAGATAACTAGCTAAAAAACCAATTTTCCCACTTGAGAATTCAAGAAAAAATAGTTGTAGTGCATTATGCAACTTTGCAATGTAAAAAAATAAATATATTTCAATATAAATCTTGAATATTGCCGTTGTTCTAAACTAAAATATTGAACACTCTTTTAATCATTTCTATTTAACCCTATATCTCAGTTAGCGTACACTAAGCAACAAATGGGAAGCAATTGCTATTACGTAAGTGAATACAATAATTTTTGCATTAGCTAAATCGTTAAAATCGTCGCGTTTAGGTTAAAATATACAATGAAGCCGATTTGAACAACGCAGGCCAATTTGAATAAGCACAATGAAAATTTACATACACCCTGTTGTAATAATTACATATGTTAGGTGGCAGTCAACCTGCAATTTTGGAAAAAGATTAGATCAAATCAAAAATCTATCTTCATTATTTTACGATTGTTATTGGTGCAATTCCATAGATGTATTTTCAACAATACGTCGACTTATACAGGTAAAAAAATAGTCGCGTACATACTACGAATATAAAAATTAATAAATAGAAAAAATTTCAATCTAAAAGGCCATATTGAGACGACCTCGATCTCGGCTCTCTCGTAAATGAGAGAAAGCCTCCGGTCTGACACTTGGGAAGAGGAAATTTGGACTTGGAAGAGGAGAAAGAAAGATGCTCTGAATTAAAGATGATCTCAAAGGGTAAAACAAGTGCGATTAGCACTAGCACAATTTATTTAGTTATTTAAAGCAATTACACGTAGTTTAACATTAACACAATTACATACAGAATTTAGACGACACATAAGTTAGTTAAAAGTTGCAAGGTACGATTACGATTTACCTTCTCGCGTTGAAAAAGGCGATAGCAGGATTTATATTTACGTATTTTAAGTGTTGGAGAGATTATTAGCAGCTTGAAGGCTTCCCTCAGGACTTACACGGTGGGGAGTTTCCTCGACCCTCTGCAAGATTTATCTGACTCGTGCACACTCAAGGCTCTATAATCTCTTTGTAACTTTGACTACTAATTGACAATATAACAGGTTCTTTATATGCGCCTTACCGTCCGTTCTTAGCGGATGATATCTCCCTGGTTGCGATCTGAACAGCGCAGCATCCCGTCTCGAGATGCGTTTGCTGTCCCATTTTTTTCGGTCCAGTGGAGTCTACCTGAAATACCACGTATCTCACGCACTCAGGGCGTAACAGAGTCAGAGAAATTAAGAGCGAGACGGCTGTGCGTATACCCCTTCGGAAACGCCGCGCCAAAATGACTCTTTTACAAAACTTAAAATTAATCTATATTGAATCGCTATAGATTTCAATATAGAGTATGATTAGACTGAATTAACTTTCTGATATCGACTAAAACTCATAGACTGAGGTGAAAAATAGATCTTTCGAGAGAGTGCTGATGTCCTACAATACGAGACGGTATCAATATGAATTACAAAAAAAATCGTATAAAAGGCTACTGTTGATTATTCTTTATTTTGTAAGTATAATATATAAAGGAGTAATTCTAATTAAATTAATCGAATTGGTATTGAATTCTACAAAATAGGCAGAAAGCGACAGCAAATTACTTAAGATAATCTAATTAAAATTTGTGTTACAGTTGTGTTTGTGTGTTTTTGTCACACTGATTCCTCGATATCAGAGTGACACCAAATTATTCACGGAGAATCCAAACTGCATCTGCTGAAATGATATAACCTAGTGTACAATTACATTGAACGAGAAATGCAATGTGACACCATGTGTTTAAAATTGATTTATTTTAAATATTTAGATTTAGTTTAAAATTGATTTATTTGAACTTCGCAAGCCGCCGATTTCGATTCGCTTCCCTAACTGCAAAGACCCGCACGCCATACTAACAAGTTCGATTTTCGCTATCCGAGTGGTCACTGGAAACTTCCCCTAATACATGTAAATCATTCGCGTTGCGTGCGTCCGCACCAAATTAAATGAATTCTCGCATTTTTCCCGTGCCCAAAAAAATGAATTAAAGCAAACTCGACTTAGTGGCGATTGACCTAGAAAATGCGATGCGATTCGTTCGTAAAACGGCAGCGCATATTTCACCTCGTGATACAAAAGAATATTTAATGGCTTTTACCACGCTGACACATTCACCCCCAATCCCCTATTCGAAATTCAGCTCCTGGATTTGGATTAGCTATTTATCGTCAAATAATAATAAATGAATAGGGGTACGTACTTTTTTGCTAAAATTCTCACATGTTCTTTTTTATTTTATTCGTGAATATAATTGCTTAAGCTTACAAAATATTTTTAGCCCAAACGAAAAAATGCTATTGATAAAAACTCGTTTAAAAAACCAAATACTATGATATAAGTGGATCGTTTCGCATGCATATAAAATAAATGATCTAGAATTTTTTTGAAAATATTAGCCATTTATTGATGATTGGTCATCTTTTATAGCCATTACTTTAAATAGGTTATATTGAAACACGGTTTTCCTATAAAAATTCTATAAATTTTTAAAACTAAATTCAATAACGGTTTTATCTGGCATATAATCGTACATATCAATGAACAAAACTGGTCATAAACTTGAACGTAAAACATTTCAATTTTATTTTTATAGCACAACCACCTTCTATGATAATAACTGGTATGTATGTTTTTTACTTATTTTTAAAACAATATATGATAAAAGTTGTCTAAACGTAATGTAGATTAAATTTTTTTCGTATCAGTTTATACCACATACTCCGAACAAATTTGTAGGATCGAGCCGTTTCGTTGTGACGAATATAAACACATTTAATAATAGTTTGAAAGAGTCGAGACTTTTTTGCCGATAGAAATGTATAAACCTTATACATGCCACCGATAATAATTTTATAACTACCCGATCATAATCACAGTTATCCCACCGAACGTCTGTAATTTTTGACGTTGATAATGTTTCAATTTTGTTTGATAATATATGGTTTTACTTTTGCAAAATACCTTAATAGAGCAGAGTGGCATAATGCCTCATGGTTATAATGATTTATGGGTACCGTTAGGTGCTTAACTTTTTTGGGACCTAGTTTCACAATCCATTCACTAAGTTTACACATAAAATCATTCAATATTTTGAATAGAGGAAAAAAAATCAAAAGTCGGCCGATAACTTCAACTGTCGTTTTTATATTAAATACACTCTGTTTTTTTAGTTTTTCCTGTCAAAGAATAAATTTGATGTTGTTAGCATTCAATATTTTTGTTGAATTGTTTATGTTGAAATTGGGAATATTTATGATATACACGTTACATACTTGGTTCATTACAATTGAGGTTTTATGTTCGTGCTGAATTTACTGACTACTGCTTCAATCTACTTAAGTTATTTCCATTTTATAATACATTTGTAAGTAATTAATTTTCATTGCATATTTTCAATTCCATCTTTTTTAAATGTAAGGATTTTAGTATGAAAGTTTTTACTGTCCGGCTCGGTCCATGGCGCAGTGGTCAACGTTGTTGGCTTGCATGCAGGACCACCCGGGTACGATTTCCGGTACGAGCAGATTTTCAGTCGATAAGTCGATTCTATTCGAAGGCATTGGTGTTTTTATTGTTGAAAAATCCCTTCCCAGTTATTAGCTAATCACTAGTCCTGTCCGATTCCTTGTATCCTTTCAATCCCTACTCTCTTCCAAAAAAAAAAAGAGGGGTTGAGCAACGGAGTAACAAGCAGTTCTTGTATAAAAATATATGTTGAGATAAACTCGGTGAGGAGTCCATATGCTCCAAGTTGGCAGCGAACATGGTAAAAGAAAGTTTACACCGTCTTTTCTTGGCGGTAAGACTAAGAAGAGAAAATACTATCAGGACTGTTTTCACTGAGTGAAGGAACATTTTCGACTGATCAAAGAGAGCCAAAGTAGTTTTTTATGTTTATAATAATAAATTATTTAGAATTGGCATTTACCTAAGTAAAAAAAGCAGCGAAGGGTGTAAATTATGAAATCATCGTCATAAATTATAGCTGTTAACTTTTACGGCATCACGAAAGCGTCTAAACTTGTCTTGAGCTATGATGTGAATTTTGAAATAATATTTTTAAAGCTAGTTGACTAGTTCATCATGTAATAATTCTTAAAATATTTTTTTTTTCTTTTCTTCGATCACATTCGCTACACTTAAATCACCACAAAACACAAACGAATCAACTTCCCGAAAATGAGCTATACTGCATGCCTATTGTCACGGTGTAATAATTTGTTGGATGCGTAACAGGAGCGTGTACGCATGCGCCCAACAAATTGTTATAATATTTTTTTTTAATGCCGATGATTGTAAATAATGACATGGCTTCCTTTCAACGCGGCAATTCACTATGATCATTTTTCATGCATGTGAATGTGTGTGTGTATGTGAACTTACACCAGTTTTTACCATGTATACATTTAGGGAGAGATCAGTCAATGGCTCTTAGAAACATTTATAAGGAAATATATGAATGCATGATAATGTGTAGTATCTTGAGCGATTATAACACACATATTGTGCAGATGATTAAAAAAAACGTATAAAGAAATAACCGTGTTAGATTTTTCGTTGTTTGTTTTAAAATAAGTAAATGATTATTTTTTTACTATGTATATTGTATTCATTTCATAACTGCACGTTTGTAATTGTATTGTAATGTCCTTTCGAATTAATGATAAATGTTATTGCTGTAGGTGATCTCTTTATACTCAGCCCGCTCCCAATGCTCAATCTCTCTTTTTCCAAGAGGGTAAGGATTGTAAGATGAGGTTCAAAAAGGACCTTCTCACTGTGCTTCGTTTGTATGATCGGTATGTGGGATAGTATGCCAACATTACAGATATTAATGCCAAAACAAAATAAATTTGATTAGATCGGTATAAGACTATGGGGTAATTATGCCATCAGTTCTTGTAAACATCAGCATAAATTTTCTGTTACCGAAATAGGAAACGCTGCTCGTAAAAAATCAAGTTTTCATTCATCCGAATCGCCACCCTTCAAGCAAAAACCAAACAAGGGTGAAAAATAGAGGTATGTTTGTACCTATAGCGTAATTTTGTTAAATAAATTTAACTGTGTCGATATACATACGTACGCCATTCCAATGACGGCGCAGCAGTAGGAGAAGAATGAATTAATAATGTATTTCTTTTAATATAACACGTTGTTTATACCGACGACCCCCTTTTTGGATATTAGTCATTGTGATCGGGAGAACATAATAACTCTATTGCTACTTACTGAAAAATTTCATCAATCGTGTACCCAGGGGGAGCGATACAAAAGTATTTTTTTTGGTCACCCCGATCCCGTTGTATATTTATTATGCAGATGGTTATATCGCAGAGGCGAATGCAATTTGGATTGCCCCATTTAGTTTTTTTCAATCACATGTATGAATGATGAAAAAAATCAACTCTATTTCTTTATTAATACTTTGTATTAGAAAAATTTACTGTTCGATTAAACGACATCGTAAGATTAACTTATATTTTTCACAAAATAGTAACAATACGTGTAGATCTAGTATAGTCATGGAGAACGTGGTCGTGTTAGAATGCCACATTAAAAAAATCAATAAACCTAAAATTACAGTATTTTGTGAATAAATAAAAATGTGGAATTTTTTCAAAATACCACATTTGTGTCCACGGTTTACCTTCCCATGGATTTTACCGCTGAGACTGTTGGTTCGAATCCCCTCTCGATATTTAAAAGATTATATCTTATCTGAGATAATTTATATTATGAATTTATCAAATATTTTCAACCGGTTCCAAATTATTCAATTCTGATACAGCAAAAATTAATAATTCTTAAGACATTATATCTAAGATTATATTGGTTTTACTATGTATTTCAAAAAAGGATACATTCTTTTTAATTTCATAAAAAATATTCAAGTACTCACTAATAGAATACAACACCATTTTATCAGATGACATTAATGATGAAATAATATTTTACCATGATTATAATTTCAATCAGCTAACAGTTAACGGTTTAATTTGAGTTTTCCAATTTCAAAAGAAAATACTTATGAACCATTTTATGGTGTACAATAATTAAAGCCATTCACTTCTATATTGTTACTTAGAAATATAAGCTTTAAAAGATTACACCGTTCAAATATCAAAAGAGTTTTTATCGCGGACGTTAGATAAATTCTTTTTAAATTTGTCACTTTATCAGCAAAATAAGTGCCAAACTGCCGACATTCTAAGTGACCTTTCGAAAACTTTAAAGATATTGGAATTCTTAACTTTTAGTTTCTAACGAAATCTCCATTAAGTTTACAAGGGGTTTGGCGACACACTTCTCTATCGGTAGAGAGACCTATGATTTGTTAGGGTAGTTCAATAGAAATGGGGAAACATTTAAAGCAAAGAACAGAGTTCGTAAGTTTTCAAGTAATAACATTTATCGTCAAGTCGGCTGTCGCTTATAATAAGTATACATATTATATTTTTTTGGAAACGTTAAAAAATAATTTGGCTATGGGAAAATTTGTATTAAATAAAAAAACAATCTTGATTTATATCGTTTCTAAATATAAAACTTCTTGTTTTCTTTGTATATTGAAGCATTACATAATATTAACGTATTTGAAATAAATATTCTAAATATGTACCTAGATTCTTTTTGTTTTCACCTCATACTAAGAGTACAGATGGAGGGTTAAAAACAGCTTTACACGTTCTAATAGCCGACATGGCAGACATTTCACTAGTACGCTCCCTCTGGTCTCACACTCTACTATCCTGGTATGCAGTATTTAATCTACGTTCTTTGGTAATCAGAATTTTATGTTTAAATTTAAAACACTGAAATGTCAATTTTTCGACCTACAGTTTGTGTTCCTAATGAATATCAATTCGTACACAAGCATTGTATATAGGCCATAATAACATCAAGTGTGCACTTAATATTATGTTTCAAAAACCATTATAATATTTCAAAACTTACCGACTGTTTGTAAATATGAAAAAAAGTCAATATTGATCAAAATGGACATTAAATTAAATTTCACCCAATCGATTTTCTTTATCGAAAACAAATGAGAATTAAAATTACGTTCCAAACAGATAAGTGAGGTATATTCATAAAATTTTAAATTCAGAATGATTTATGGACTATTTAGAACAACCCCTCAAATGATATCTTGCCAATAGAGCTAGACTACCTGTCCAATATTTATCGTCCGGACAATCTCTTTGGCGAGATAAAACTTTGAACATAACCATTAACTTACCGGTGTAACAAAATCCTGTGCATCTCCAGGTAGTCAAGAAATAATCCTATCTTTGCTATCTTTGAAGCATAATAAATAATAGGAGTGGGTATTTGCTTTAATAATACGCTATGGATAATAAACGGGATACAAAAACAACAAGGGTTTTTTTCAATATTTAAATAATGTAGAATAAATAGTATCTTTACTTGAAAATTTCATTTCGTATTGTCGCAAGTTGGCAAGAATATAATGCACTGATTTAAATATTATAGTTCAGCGGAAGCAAGGAGACTGGCAGAATATGTATTTGTGTGACATTAATATGCTACGATTAGGGAGAATGCGTAATTTTTGTAAAAAAATTGCATTTGTAATTGACAAAATGGTTTTTTGCATATTAAAATAATATTGAATATATTTTCTTAAATAACATATTATAATATGTTCACAATGTTGTTAAATGGCTAGGACCGGTTAAGCTCAACAATGATGCACCATCTAATGATTTCTCGCAGAACGAAATTGATCATAGTCATATTTAAAGAAATAGCTAATTGAGTCGTTTAAATGGAACTTTAAAATGAAAAAAAATCAATAGACAATACAGTTGTATTTTTTGAGACGTATTTATACGTCTTTGCATCATTTAAAGCTAATCAGTGTTTGTGCATCATTATAATGGTTATGTCACAAATATTTGATCCCGCTATAAATCCTAAAGCCGGAAGATAGAAAAGTGAATCTTTACCGCCTACGCTGCATCGCCTTATTTACTGCTTTCTCGTTCAATGACATCAGTGACCAAGATAAAGTACAGTTAATGTGAGATAATCTATTACAAAACTGTGATTTAATTATACTATCAATCTCGTTCGTATGTGATTAACGGTAACAACTCCAGCATTTAAACGTAATTTCGTAAAGTTAAGAACACATTAAAAAATATTTATTTACAGTGATAGCTATTTAGAAAACTTTGAAAAGTAAATCATTCAACTGTCCTCACACAAATTTCGTTAGTCTAAAACTATTATAATATTGCACTATTTGTTCATTTTCTTATTGTTTTAAAAATAAATGCTAACTAGTGGTTCCGCACAAAAAAATGAGTCTAGTATTTTTATAAATATTAGGCGTGTGCTTCCACGCCCACTTGTTAAATCTAAATATCGATTATATTTGAAATGTCAATACAATATTTCTTTGCTTATCATTTGAATATTTTATCGAAAGAATTTTAGCAGCACGTCGATAACATTTCATATTTATTTGCCATCGAAAAAAAAGATAACATTATTCGTTAAATTTTCAAAGTATTCTTCAAAAATTTCGAATTCACTTTTTTAGTTTGAGTTGATTTATCTGTGTATTTTGACAAGGTTACTGATTAAATCCATGTTAATAAACCACTTGGTGTGACAGGTTGGTGACACATCGTTACTATAATTCTTAACGAAGAAGACGACGCAACACTATCTTTAAACTCATAACATCTTCAAGCCGCGGTGTCATCCAAATACTCATTTGATCTTGTCAAATTAATATGACAGTATCTGAATATACACACTTCCGAAAATGCATTTATGTATTCCTAATTTTATTAAATAAAATGATTAAATTTGTGCAATTAATTTTTGCTCTATTTGGATATAGTTTAATTTAAGCAATATTTATTGTAGTGTTACACCTTAATTAATATTGTAATATAATTATTTGTGAAAAAAACTAATTAGTAAAAAATATTAAATATGAATTTTGGTATCTTGTTTTTACAATTATTGCATAAATTATATGCAACATTTAGGGCTAATAATCCAGCATTAATTTATTCCAAAAGACTCATGAATTCAATAACAATAAGGGTGCGGTCGATCGCAGGAAAAATAATTTCGTCTGATTAAAGGGTTGCTCAGTCTATTTATATCTCTCATAAAGTGATATTAAAAAAAGAAGAAAAAAACATTTATAGCCGTGTTGTTGACTATTTTCGATAGACATATGTAAGTGTATTCTTCAAAGACATCGTTTGTTTTTGATCAGAGAATAACAAACATGCAAAACAATCTTCTGAATAGCAGCACAAAATAAAAACAATATATTTGGAACAAAAGAAACAAGAAAAGCATTCAAATTTTATCAGCGCTTCCAACAAGAAGTTAGAATAATTAAATTAAAATCGCCCACTTAATGTTGGGTGAACAATTTTCATTTAAAACTAGATCAATTGGTGTATTTATGTATCATACATCTTCCCACTAACCAGCCTCACTCCTGTCAATTAATACAATAAAAATCCAATAACTCATTCGCGATAATTAACAGTTACTATCTTAATGTTTTTAATACTATTTAAGGAATATAAATTTTGTAACGTAACGTTTTTCGGATTATATAATTAATTGGACAGATAAATTACGTGGAAATGTTTTCATAGACAACTCAACTGTCAATGTTGTCTTTGAACGGATAATAGGTAAGCGATGCTTTTTAATACGTAATTGCGTTACTCGCTCGTGCGATGAGAGAGCCAAGAAATAAGAACAATGCAAACATAAGTTTCTTTTCAAGCCAGCGGCCCACGAGCCCAATTGAAGATTTTTTGCGGCCCTATTAAAGATTGTAGCTTTAAAAAAACAGATAAGCATATAAAAGTATTTTAAATATACCTTATATTACGTAAGCCATATCCACTTCCAATGTGGATTTAATAAACTCCTTAGCGGCTTCTTAGAACATCTTTTTACTCGATTGCCAAACCTCTTTTTTTCGAAGCTTTCGAGGTGTTGCATTATAAATCTATTTCGCACAATGTGGGAAGACATAGGTAAAAAAATATTTATAGTACACTAAGGAGTTAATTGACAATTCATTATATTTAAATTTAAACGAAAAATTAGTAACGATTGGGGCCGCTTTTTTTCATCAGTTGATAACGTTAACAGTTGTTCATAAAAATTATGTGTCTACTGATTTGATAGTTATTTATAAAAACAAACAAAGTATCGAAACTATTCCCATTTCCTGGCATATAGCCATAGACAAACTAAGTTCTCGATATAAATATATCAATATTCACAATAATACATCGATCAATCAAATAAATACTTAACCTTTGTATTGTATGTGGCTTTGATGGCACCATTAATTTTGTATTGATTCAAACAATTCATACGGCGAACGGATATCAATTTATTTATAAATCTTTCTACATATTTAGTGGCAATTACACCTTATACTTCCTTGTCTATTTATTTAGTAGCTAACGATGCATCACAAAGCATATCTATACAAAGCACACGTTGTAATATGAAATGAAAGTCTCGTCTGCAGAATATCTCATGAATACGTAATTGGTTATCATTATATCTGTAGAATGTTGCTTTTTTATTTATACACACAATGTCTATCATAAAATACATAGAAATTTATCTTAGTGTATATTATAAATAATTCCAATAATTTATGATTTGAAATTTTGAAAATAACATGTTAGAAAGAATCCATAAACGACCGCTTTATTGTTGAGCGTAAAAACATTGCTTGTTTATTGTGATTTTTTTATGAATTTCTGTACTTCCAGATTATTGTTTTATTGTTATTTTAAGTATAAAAAAAATATGGCTTTGCTTTGCTACGTATCGCAGATATACCTGCTTAGTATATTTATCGGTAATTTAGTCATTAATTGAAACAATACTGCCATAATAATCCCACACGGGCTTGTCATCTCATTTATTGCCAAAAAGAAATTATTTCGAGATGACAGTGCCACCTGTAAGAACTCTATCAATATTATTGATGTGTGCAGACAGAGGTGTGACTTAGAACTCAACACGCACACTCTCTCTCTCCCTGTGCTGCTTTTTAGATAAACATGTACATCACCATAAATCTTGATGTGAAAGTATTAATTATGTTTTTTCTTCCACATATAATTTTATAACGTTCATGACTAGTTTGCTCATCGCGAGCATTTAACTGGCCGAGCTGAATATGCTGAAAAGCGAAACCGGTTCTGATCGTTGCTAAACTACATAAATATAGAAGGAGAATCAAAAAATGTTTTATCCATTTAAAATATTGTCTTTCCCACCAGGATGTGACTGTGGACATCAAAGTGAACTTTATGATATATTATATAAGACAACATTTGACCAAATTTCAAATATAAGTTATGACGCATTTGCTTTTAAGGGATTTATATATATACACCTATTTTATTCATTGTATAATCCATAATTTTGTGTTAGTTTACATAAAATTAAGTGAATGCATGATCTATGGTCAAGTTTTAATCATAACTAAGTTGACGTCAACATCAAGAGTTTGCATGCGCCATTAAAATTGTACACAAGGCATGATAATACTGTTTATAAACATAACACATTAGGGCTGAGGGGTATCACGAAGAAATATCTACAGGCTGATCATAATGTCTGTGTACTAGTTTTGAGACACACTTCTAATATCAAACATGCCATTCAAACTAATATTGATTCCGAATGGTATCAGTTGCAACTTGCAACCAAGTAAGCTTACAATAGAAACACAAATTAATAATACTTATCCCTTCGCATTCATTTTGTTCATTGTTACGAGTTTTTATTCAAGGAATATCCTAAAAGGAAGGTTATTGCGAAATTTTAATTTAAAAAGTCAATATATTTATAAAAAAAAAACAGTGATAAACAGACAGTGTTGTGTTACCTAAAAAAAATAGTGGCGTATAATGTACATGATGAAATGAAAGTGGTTAAACATTTAAGTAAATGTTAATTATTCTTAATTCGTTGACTTCTAGCTTCTTATACGTTGAGACGCCTGATTACGATATGTTACAAATTCATATTCAAAACTAAGTAGACTGAATAGTGTTAAAACTATCATGGACGAGATCTTTTATTCAAATAGGTACGCATTATTTCGTTTTATAACCTCGGTGACTGGTGAGTGTATTTAACACAAATACAGGGAAAAGGCTAATTACGATGGTTGTTAAATATACTATACGAAAATATACATAAACAAAAATATTTTTAAATAGTCAAAGTTCAGCTGCCAGTTTCTCATCGCTTGAAAAAGTTCACTTACTACCGCGGTGTGTAATAATTTTTGGATGCATCGGTGCGGTGCGCTGGGGAGTTTAATACACGCTTAAATAATATTGATATTTTCAAATAATATACATAAATTTATCTATAATTCAATTTTACATTGTTCTCAACTTGCTTGGGGATGCTGCAGCTCTGCAGTGCGTATGGACGAGCCGCCACTGAAAATAATATATTGAGAAATATTACTTTTAATTGTGTTTTACATGTATAAATATGCCTTTTGACTAATTTGTATAAACATATCTTTAGCCTTTTTGAGTATTGAACTTTCACACTATTGTTAACACCCTGTTTATGCCATGATAGGTAGGTACGGCATGTGCTGGACCGGTATCCCAATATGGAGAGACAAGCGGCGCAGGATACGAGCGTGGGAAGATGAACGCGTCCTTGATTGCCCTTACAATCCCTGTTACTCTGCTTTTGGATCGAAACGTCAATCGAATAGTGCACTCGCCTTCTATATACAACGAAGTGCACTTTGACTCGGACGATAGTATTCTCGGCAGAAATGTCGAACGCATACATTGGTACTAGGTATCTAACAAACCCTGGAACTGAATATCAAGTGAGGTGGAATTTGGAGCCCATTTGCGCGTACGAAATATCGTTTACCTACTCGCTTAGAGCCTCTTAATATTACACTGTAGAAGAAGGAACGCAAAAATAAATGCATTTATTTCTCCGACATATACCCCCTACTTCCTACTTTTTTCGACCGCTGTTTTGAGTCCTTTTTGTTACTGTTGACATAACCGGTACCGTGACCGAATAGTAACGCTTTTTAGATTCTGATGGTTAGATCCGTTGTAACTCCTCAAATATAATATAAAATTGAAAATAGCTTTGATCATTTCACGTGTCATTATTAGTGACACGTGTTTCGCCTCTTCTTCGTACTTAATATTGGCAGTATTTTGAACTTTATATCAATATTAAATTCCACCTAGTTACCGCCGAATCCATCAAAAGTATTCCCAAATTTAATTTTCAGTCGATTTATATTTTCAATTTGCAAATAATAAAATAAATATCAATGTCCATCAAGTTTTTGTTACTATCACTTAAACACTATATGTGAGATGAAGATTGTAAAATCATAAAACTATACAGATTTTTGGAGCACTTTATTATGTATTTAGTATACTAAAATATCGATCTACATTTTGATATGCTTAAAATCTTTTTAAAGTGATTGAAAACAACATACTGCAAATTTGTATAGGAGAAATACAGAGTATTTTTCAATCTCTGTATTTAAAAAATACACTGTACGCTGTATGTGACTCAAAATCTACAATTCAGCAAATTGTATGTAAGTATTATTGTATACACACTTCTATCTATTTTCATCATAGCGAAAAAATCCATTTCATTTTATTTGACTTCAATACGATCCATTACGATATTGAAACCTTAACAGTTGCAACTTCGACAGGGGCGCATCGAATTCACTCGAGCGATCAAAAAAATAAGATTACAATTACAAATAATTAATTAATCATACATTAAATGAAAAATATAACCTTTTCGTGTAACAATTTATATCGCAAAATAATCATTCGCTTAGAGTGTCTCTAATTTGTGCTTCAACGACAACATAATAATAATTGTCGCGTCAAATCCATAATTATATACCGCAGGAATAAAAACATCATTGATATAAAATAGTAGAGATTTTTGCCGTTATACATATATGTAAAATTAAAATTATTTCGTCATAATTACAGTAATAGTATCTTTATTTAAGACATCAAGGCATGCTATAATAATAGGTAAAAACATTTTTTTATTCTTGTTTCTCGCAATGGCTAAAGCATAGATTTTAATATGAAAATAAAGCTTTTAGATTATAAATATACATGTCTACTTTTTTATGCATGAAGTGGTTAAAATATTGAAATCTTAACATGGAAATTTTAGAAACAAATAGTTTGCCAATTGTACCCGAGCATTATCTTTCCAATTCACACTTGTTGTATTCGTTACGAACCTTCGTAGGACTATCCTTGAAAAATGACTCTCAGGCCGAAGGGGGGTTAAAAAAGACCCCAGTGTTTTGGCCTTATTGGCATAGACTGCAATAAAAAAAATGATTGATTATGCTTTGACGTATATTTATACATTTTTTGAAAAAAAAATATATAAAAATCCCTATTTTTCCTATAATTATTCATATTTAAGTCGCGCATGAAAACGACGACGTTTCCACTCCAACGGCTATGGCGGACTAACAAGCCAATAACCGTGCACGATGTCATATTACCTTATCGCTTATCGACTTTTATTGTTGCCAGCTATGAAACACTCCGTCCATGTTATCTATGACTAACTATGGTCACGTTCTCTTATTAGACTGAAAAATTCCGACATCTTCTTTTTTTTAATGGATTACGGCGCTACTAGCCAATAAATATCATATTTTTCTGCAAAAGGTGTAAAAAACTATGATTAAAGAATACCAAAAGTTTAGACATCGTATCACTAGTATTAAGATAGATATTTAAGGTAAAGTAGCTGTTGGGACAAAATCTATAGTGTTCGGGATGGCTAGGTTAAAGTTAACATTATTAACTATCATAGAATATTATTATCAATCTCAAACAATCAACATAACACGATTTTGAATATTGCCTACCGCTTAAAATTAGTTAGTACTATTTCCATGTTGATAGCATCTTAATTACAATTTAACGATATCGAATTTAAAATACCCACAGAAATTGTAATCCAATTGATTGATCGTCATTATTAGCTAATTAATCCAGATTTCTAACAATAACTTTAAAACTTTAATTCTTGTGTATAAACGATACAAACACGTTATTTCAAGTTCATTTGAGTCCGCCCCTGGGATGCTATACGCATATATGTACTTTGATAATAATACTTGGAGTACAGAATACAGAAATCAAACATTGAAAATGTAAAGAATGATATTTTTCATTATGTGAATGAACTTTTTTTTGTTGTTTTCGTTTTGATATTCCGCAAGGTGTGCCCCTATGACAATACAATTTTAACTTTTTACGAAATGATTTTTCATTTTTAATTGTGTGCATAAGTAAGCAAATTTATAAATATTTTAATATAATACGTGGAATAATCAAAGTTATTTTAAATTTTATATTAAAATGATCTTCCACAAAGTTACTGCCGAAACCATCGAAAGTATTATAAATATTTTATCAATAATTAGTTTCAACTTGATACGTAATGTTCTTTGATGAAAATTGCGTAAAAATGTTCTTTCGCGGAAATGTAATGTAACATACTATCTATAATCGAGTCTTATCTAGTAACTACCTTACTTTATTTTCGATAAAATATTTTTAGTCCTTATTTCGGCTTATTTTATTTGACATTTCTCAAAAGTTACCGTGAATGTCTTGTAAGACGATTAAGAATATGTTGACAACTGAAAACACACCTTATATGCTGTGATGTTTTGGCTAGAATAAATGAAATTTGTTTTATGGATTCCATTTCTAAGTTTTTTGTTGTTGATTAAAAATAATATTCTTTGCGTCGTTTACACGCTTTGATAGTGGCATTCCGTTTAAACGGGGACAATACAGTTTCCTACTTTTTACTGCATATGTTGTGACTGATAAAATACAAGATCTAAATTCTATCTTTTGAATGATTCAAATGTGATTAATAATAGTATTGAAGAAATATTATTAATATGTGTTTGAATGTAATATTAAAAAGAATATTATGACATATTGACCTGCTACTAAAATGTGGCTGTAACATTTTACGTCAGCTCTTCTAAAGGAAGTTGATAAAATTCGTGTATAGTTTTTGATGACAGCATAAACATGAAAGGTTTATCTCTGCGATTACTTCCGCAGCTCTTAAATTTAATTCGTTTCCCAGGTAACATACGCTCGCCTTTATATTTAAAACCTTATCAAAAAGCATCACAAATGACTTACGTTGGTATGTATAAATGTGATTGTTTATTGCCCTTTCAAAGGCTGAAAATGACGTCGCAAAGCCCCCAGTCAAGATAAGGGTTTTGCCGCACAACAAACGGTTCGCCTGGCGCACAAAATACCCGCGTCGCTACAGAACTGAATCAAGACTTATTATTTTAAACGCCTCATTCGCCTTTAATCAATATCTTGCTACCATTTTAATTCAACGCAAACATAAAAGAAGACTCCCATCATAAAATACTTATTCATTCACTCATTTTAACCTAAGCTAGTTACTGTCAGAAGTTGCTTCGTAAAGAAGCGAAACACGTGTCCCAAAAAAGTTACCACCGAATCCATCGAAAGTGTTAAAGGTGTGGTGTTTTATTTGTCAAGCAATATTATTATTAAAACAAAACAATAACAATCTGAAACACTCGGTTAAGACTGCATAAAGCACAGAAAGTAATATACATATAATATAAGTTAAGATGCATACATTTACAGGGCTCGTCTTTGTTATGAATTTTCAACTATTAACTTGATTAAATAAGAAAGATTTTTTTGCCAATATTAATGAATAATGTCTTCATTTAAAATATTCATAGAACACCAACATAAGTTGGCACGCCTTATCGTCAAGAGTTTAATTTAACCAATTTTTGAAAGCTATGAAACTGTTCAATAGTTATTGGCAATTAACATTTCAACAGATTCGCACACTATTTATTTCACAGCAGCGCGCGGGTGTCAAATGTTTTAACCCAATTCCTGGATATGTTTCTGCCTACGAGCATTTATCGGGCTGAGATAATCTCATTATAAATTTCTGATTAAATAATCGGTGTATTATAAATGCGGAGTTAACGGGTCGCTTGATCACGCACACATGTGCGAGAATAATATAATATTATGTTGGCTTGAGGTGGATTTACGAAAATATCTCCAAGCCTTTTTACCAAATTAGCAATGCCATGCCGCACGCTTTAATAATTCGGCTCACTGTTTTAAAATTCGTTGTGAAAATATCAATAATTAAACATTTATACTGTAAGCTTTGGATTAAAATAAATAAGGAATATTTTTTACCAATTCCACATATTATGTAATAGAAGCTATGTATATTATATCAGACCTGTTTTCCAAGATAATACTTATTATAACTTGTCTTTGAGTTTGATGTTTCCTTATTTTATTATATCAGTCGAAAATGCTCGCGATGAGCGAAGCCGGTCCTGATATTTACAAAATATTTCGCTTTCCTCGCAGACAATCATGCACGAGCAAATTTTGAGATTTATTAGTGATAGAATACTGAAAAGGTTATACTTCCAATGATCCAATGTAACATTGACACATGTATCTACCACTAGTGGCACATATGTGCCATTATTCAATTTTCGAAATTTAAACGGTGCATTTAGAAAAACAATCAATTCCTGACAAGAATTGTCAGTTGGCACATTAAAAGTAATCTTTCATATAATCTTAGATGTTCCAAAATTTTGTTAAAAATATGGCGAAGGTTTTGATGCGTTTTTCAACTAACGCTATTGCTGTGTACTGGATCTTCTTCTCTGGACTTGTCCAAGATAGTTCTTCGCTCCCTCAACTCCGCTTGGTACTTGGATGTTGCTGATCTCCAGCACCGGAAAATCTTGTTACACCCCATAGATTCTGAACACTCATTCTTTTCCCTCTTTTAAATTAGCTTACGCTTAAAAAAAATAAATTAAATGTAACAGTTTTCCTTGTTTTTATTGTGATGAACTATGCAATTAAATGACTGCTTTCAATTTGACACTTAAATTGTATGTACAATCATATATGAGTATATCCACTTTTCTATTACAGAGTAAAAGCATAGATACGTTATTCATTTTATTTCTAGCACATGGCTTTAATTAACCCCATAATTTTACGGTGAATTAACGAAAACAGCATGACATATTATTTAATACTGCACGATGGAGTGACGAAACATGATGCTCCTCCAAATGGCTGTGGGAATTAATTTTTATGGTCCATTCTCAATTTACACACTAACGGATTGTAACGATTGTTTAGCAGTAACTGACGTAAATTTTCGTACAAATAAAACATTATATATTATTATGTAGTAAATTTATTTGAAATGGCTTTTTTTCAATTTAATTTGTAAAGTAGTATTATTATATTAGGTACGTGTCGCTTAAGGTTTAATGGGGGTAGAAATCTCAAGTGAAGTAAAAGTAATGTTATCTAAATTAAATATTGTATAAATATATTTTAATTATTCATTGATAAAAAATGGTTAGACGCGAAAATGTCATATTTTTACGCTGAACATTATTTTTCGGTATGTTTCGGATCAAGACACTTGACTGTAACGAATGTTTAGATGCGTTCGTATATGTAAATTCAGCCTTTATTGCCCAACGTTTTAATTTAAAAAGTGATTAATCACTATTAGTTCAGAGGAGAGGATGAAATTTAACTCTTATGGGTGAGTATGGCTTGTGTCTCTTGTGTTTGTTTGACAGCCATATTTCCATGGCTCGTATATATGTGTACACAACACCTACATTGTATGCAGTCTCAAAACAACGATGCCTTTTTTAATTAATGTGAACTCTTTAACTCTCAAACAGATATGATCCAAAAACAATGTTTATTTACATTTTAATCATTTGAATTTTTTGATATTACAAAAGTCTTATTACTACCGACCTGGTTTACGGATTTTGACAATATGGAAACTCATGGAACAGTACAAAATTCAAACAATATCGATTATCACTGATCATTGATCAGTTGACTATGCTCGCCATGAGCGAAACCGGTACTGATCTAATAAATTTTACGTGGGAAAAGTACTAAAAAATGTTTTATTATTTTTATAATCTCAATTATATATGGGAAAATCATCAAGCACCCCAGACGAGATGCAAAACTGTATTGATTATTTAAATGAGATAACAAAAAGTTCTATTGACCCAATAGAGATTTTTTTACATAATCGTTTACTCAATAACATATATTTATTTTATTATTTAGTAACCCGTTGACCAAAAGGAGGATCACACAATTAAAAAACATTTTCACAATATGTGAGTAAAGTTTGTTACACCCTTTCAGCTATTTTTTGTAGTAATTCTCAAACAATAGATTGCTTTATGTAAAGATACAAGTATCATGCTTAGCCCAATACCAAATGACGCCAACATGCATGGCATTAGCATCTAATAAATACAATTATTCTGAAATCAATAGTTCGTAACTGTACGAATGTTTATATATTTTCGGCGTTAATATAAAAAAATATACTAAATTTCCATTGCACACGATTAAAATGAAGGCGACATAAATGTTTTGCCGTAAAATATTGAAAAATAGCGGATGAAGCTCACCAATAATTCTTGCTGTAACGGCTCGATAAAAATAAAAAAAGTCAAGCTCATCCAAGACGTTTGAACTCTTAGATCTTTCAACTCACTGACGCCGAGACGATGGTTCAAAATTTATCATCTGTCATAATTATCATTCGTCCGATGGATCTATTTTGAGAAACAAGCGAGATCTCTAAACTGTGTAACCCCGTGTAACACTGACGAAGTCAGGGCTACCACTTACGCATTTTATATGCATATTTGTAACAGCAATTGAAAATATAGTTATTATGTACATAGAATCAGGTTTTACGAAACAGTGGTAAACAAACTATGAGGTGCAATCAGCAATAGTGACCAACGGAAGAAAAAAGATGACAAAACGTGATAAGAGATACTATAAATCGGCTGTTACCCGCCAAAGAATTATCTATTTATAATATTTTCATAAGAAAAACTATTTCAAAAAATAAATAATGACTGAGTTGTGAATTCCAGACAACCGTTGATTTCTAATCCTCATTTCGGATGATATATGATCAGGCAGTGGACCCAAAGTCACTTTGAGTAGCTATTTTTTCGTGAAACTAATTAATATTTTTTTAAGTTTTTATCATGATATTAAGCCTATATAAGGTTATTTTTTTTTCTCTTGCATTCATATCCTTTTCGATACTTATATAATATAAGGCCATAATCTTTACTTATTCAAATATCTGATCACTTATTTATAACAATCGAACATTTATAATATTAACGAAGGGCTATTTGCACAAATCTGTTGTCAACAGTACGCACTCAAATATTCATCCTCAATACAATCCTAGCCCATTATTTCTTCGCTTACCGTCTGTAGAAGACCGTCGTAGTAGTAAGACACAAATTGAGAGATAAACTTCCATCTTCAATAAAATATCCAAAATAACTATTTTAAAGAAAACCTTACAATTAAATACGCTTATGTCCACTATCATTTTTAATTGTTTTGCTAATATGAATACTTTTATCACCATATCGTGGTAGGCCCTAGTGCATAATCTGTAGTCTGTCTATCTCGAGACGCAACATGCGTGCGCCGTCGCCCACTGGTGTATACCAATTTATTATTTTTGTGGACCACTGTCAAAATTATTATTTACTCCAAATGTCACTCGAAAATAGTGTAGGCAGTGGCGTGAGCAAAGATGGATCCCCCATACTTAAATCGACTTCCACGAATTATTTTATCAGTAAAAAAGAAACAATACAAATGATTCTGTATGTACCCTTTCTTATAATGCATTCTAAAAATACGTGATAAATGAAATGTGTGATACAAATCATGATACACGTTATATGATTTGTAAATAAGCTGTTTCTTTTCTTACGCTTCGACCGGAAACTGATTTTATCGGCCTTTATTGAATATTTTATGTACATATATTTGGAAAGCTTAAAACAAATACTTTGATTAACTCGGCGGCTACTTTTGAAGCATTGCTATGACATTGTTTGTGTAACTCAGTGTGACGGCTATCCACTCTTCTTCTCACACTCGCGCCCATTAATAGAAAAAAACCAACATTTTATATCTCATTAACAAAATTACCGAATAATTGAAATTCATGTTGACGTTATAATCAAAAATCTTTCGATAGAGTAAATCAGAAGATGCTTTTCAAAAATAAGATTTTTCTAGTTTTCAAAATATATATTACTAATATTGTTTCTCTACATCGACTTGAGCGAAAACAGAACTGAATCGAAAAATTGATAACTAAAAATACTAATAAAACTCTTTTGAAAAATTCACCCATTAATAAATATCAGGTGTATATTCATGTTCACTCGTTATATTACCTTCCCATATTTTAGTACTTTACTGTTCCGGATGCTGGGACGTGTGCCATAACATTGGCACTCAACAGACGGGAAAACCCGGATGTGAAAAGTCATTACTGGGCCACCAACTTTCGAGTTTAGTAAACTTTGGGTAAATCAGAGACGTGGGAAGTGATAAGATCGCTGGCGGCTTTGATTTTAACGTGAATACAGGTGACGGTAATACAAACTGTTCTAGTGAGAGTATAACGTAATAGCTACACGGGTTATCTATTGTTCATCGTGTATTGTTTTTCGGACTAAGTCGGCCTAAATTGTTTTGTTATATGTATAACAGTTAATCGATTGAATCCACTGATAAGTAAATTAGATGTGATAACTACGGATCAATATAGAAGACAAATAAAAAGCTTTATTAATAATTATTACATTTGTCTAAACTAACTTTGATGGCAACGTTGAAATTTGATCAGCTGCCAAATGGATACTTTTGACTGAATATTTAGTCAAACTTCATTTGGTTAAAAATTCAATTAACATTTTTGAGACAGCCAAGATACATTAGCCAAGCTATTATCATCCAATAGCATCTTCTACTTTGTTTATGTACACATCCGAGCAAAGCACTCACTTTAACAACATCTAGAAATTCCGAGTTGCATTCTTCTTTCTAAGTGCAAGGCAAACAATCTTGAAAAGAAAAACGCTGCAATATTGTCGGATATTATTCCTCAAAATTGTGTATTCACAACTGATAATGGTTTATTTATATTTCTTAGCTCTGCCTGTTATTGCGAATAAATAATCAACGGTTTGCAATGTCTTATTTTAAATGTTTGAACAAGGAACTATTTTCTAATTGAATTTTATAACCTCACGGAGCTGTTAAGTTGCGTATTTTATTGTACCATATACCGAATTCAAATCGTTTCCTTGATATATATCCTGTTTGAATGGTTTATAGAAGTGAACTCTTATGCATTTAATATTTTTACATAATCATATTTAATTTTCAAATTATTTATATTTCACAGATTTTTTAATATCATATAGGTATGTTTCAGAAAAAATCGCTGTGATAATTGAAATGGCTGTATTGTTTTTTTACATAACTTACCGACGAAATTTGTTGATATTTTTACTTGTGAAATGAACAAGTTGTAGATTATAATAATTTTTCATTGAATAACACTTTTAACGAAAGCATTCCAACAAAACATTACTGTTGATACCATTTAAATTTTTACTAAATAATCTATCATAAAAAGCAAGTTTCTATTTTAATTTTATATGAATCATATATTTACATAGCTTGGTAGGTTTGAATACTTAAAAAAAACTTGCGGAAAATTTTCAGAATTGTGACTATTCTGATAACGATAAGTTTTAAGATATCAGAGGACAAAAGAGCGTTTTGGGATTAAATCTGCCGTTGGAAAATGTTACTGATTCTCTGTTGTTTCTGTCATTGATTGATGGCATTTTCAGGTACAAGGTATTGTGCTATGGTCCGATCATTGAACAAGCAAAACGACCTAAGCTGCCGTCGTACATTATTTTACTGTGTTATTCATGATTATATATATAATATATATAAAACCGAAACGGGGGATGTATGTCTGTAATTGTCAAATAAGCGCCAATCCTATTGGCCAAATTATTGAAACTTTGTAGCCCGCTTTCCCATTGGTCAAGATGGACGGATTCTAGCTCGAAAAGTCTAAACGACGGACGCGCTCGGATGGGCTGGAAACGCGACGTTTGTACTGGTTATACTCGGACATAAACTTCTAAACTGGGAACAGTTGTTACTCTGCCTTGCTTGGCATTGCTTGCTTTGCAAAATATTGATAGAGCAAATAGTTTGCTCTTCTTAGAGCCATGTCAAAACGGAAAAGATCGTTTAATTTGGGTGAAACTGCCGAGGAACGAGAGGCTAGACAGTAGATTTTTTCCTTGAATTTGGACATTTCAATGGGCGAGAATGGGGCTGTCATCAAATTAAATAAAGTTTGTGATTTTATTTTAACTCTATTTTGGATGTTAGATTTTGTGATATAATTATGTCGAATGATATAACATTAAATAATTATTGGTCGCTTAGTCCGAGCGACACCGGGTAGCAATACTAGTAATATAATAAACCAACAAACATCGTTATATAAACAACTTATACTTTGTTTAACTACTGCACTTTCATAAACACTTATACGCAAATAATCACCTTAAATATGCTAGGCTTACAGGGCACGCCTCTCGATTTAATATTTGATATTTTTCGTTTTCAGACGCATAAAATAAATAGTTAATATTTGTGGATATATTATTGTAAGCTTGATTGCTCCTTCTGTTTTTTGACTTTAAGTAAAAATTTTCAGAATTCAATGACATTTTTGTGATTTTTTAGAAGCATTTTAGATTGATAATAATATAATAAGTATTCAGGTACATACTTTAAGAATAACAATATTTAGGACCTGAAACAGTAAACTGTGATCAAAAAAGCAGTAATGGATATCTTATTTTTGATAAACATAAAGTTTAGTCGCAGTTGAGATTCTAATGATTCTTGTCACCGAAAATTAAAAAATCAACCCAACGATTAAGAGTATTATTTAACAATACTCTTGATGTTTTAAAATCTAGTAGTGAGCCGGTGTATTTTCTGTCTAATTACAAAAAAGTTGCAAACGGAAATACCCCCTGAAATATTCTACCTATTAATTATTTAAAGAGCGCACTATGACAGGCCACACAAATCGTAGCATAAATCACAAAAGCCACGCCCTGGGATCTACATTACTAAAATGAACAGAACTCATTGGTACTAACAACACGGGGCTGAATTTTTACAATAATTTACCAAATGATCCGGTACTTACGTACTGACATATAATTTTTTTTTATCGTTCATCAATTTGTCCATCTACAATTGAAAATGCCCGGAATCTGATCCATACTAAGTTCCATGTTTGAATCAGGCAATTACTTAGAAAATTATTATGTCTTTTTAACATACATTATTTACTTCCTTGAACATCCTTTGTAATGGAATTGGCATTATGATGCAGTTGATTAATATTTTAAAAAACGCAATGACATAAGGCAATCTGTGTTTTTACTGCAGATAGGTACTGATCTAATGAGCAGTCATGTTTTAATTCTTTTATTTGATATATCCACAGCCACAACATTCCATGGTAAATCTTCAAAAAGGCGTATTAGAAACACCTATTGCAACATACATATATAAAATAGTCTTTAAGGCATTATGAATATACTATATTTCTTTATCGTAAATAGTTTAATAGCATACTACTAGATACGGGAAATTGGTTCAATTTTTGCTTTTTACTAAGGGGTAAAATATGTTCAGATTTTATTATTATGTGAGTAAAATATTTCCATCGTTAAAAATATTATTCATTTTAGTTTTCATCCTTTCTCCTCACAAAATACACACTATCACAGCTTATTTCACTTATCACGATTTTTTTTTAAATAAATAAATTCAATCGGTTTAAGACACGCCTTACATGATTTTTCTTATATACTGTGTAGTGATTTAAGTAAGGATTTCGACTGAGGGTGCTTGATGGAATGCCTGACACGGAAGTACTTGACAGTTCAAGTACATCCGTGCACTTGAAATGCCTGAAGATGCCGAAAGACGAAACCCGGGTCGTTAGCGACAAAACTCATGGAAAAATACAAAATTCAAACAATTCAAAAAATATATATATGAACTGATTGTTACGTCCACGAAATCTATCATAATATATGACTTCAAATGTAATATCAACAAAAATATTTGTACTTAATATGTGTACCTATTATCGACAGCATCCACTTAAATGGTATCTGCTTTCAAAATAAAGTACATGAATTTACACATTTTTAAACGTACATATTAATTATTTATTTCGATGACTCTCAAAATGTCTTCAGAATCAACGATCGAAACATCATGATAGTTGATATCATGCACAAAACAACCAAATATCACATGACAAGATTTTTAATATTGCTGCGATGTTTTTGGTCTAATTGGTTATCATTTTGACCTATTTGCAACGATCGTGATTAATGATGGTCTTTAAAATGGATGCGAAAATGGACAATCATGCTAATCATACGTCACGTCAAACGTTTCTGACATCTTTTTGTTGTTTTAATTAAGCGTAATTTGGGCGAATCATTATCATTTGCAGCGGAGAGGCGGGCAGATTCCGGCACCTTAGTACCATACTAAGACACCGCAATTTTCCCATTAGCACCTCGTCGTTCTCAGCGTGTTTACAGAGGCCTAATCATTTATTTGCCCGGGGCCGTCAAATTATCTCCACCGGATCATTATACTCACGCACATTTTCCATTATGCCAATAGATCACCACACACAGTACGAATTTATAAGGGTTTGACTCTACGGAATCGATACCACACATCTTCCGATACATAATCTGTTTGCACTATGTTTTGCATAGGAACTTTGATCAACCTTAACCTATTTATTTCTCCGCAGCGAGACTGAAATAATATATTTTGAGTTTTAATTTCATTTAATTCGAAAAGCATAAGTATTGACTCGTTTCAATTTATATAACATATCATTTAATATGAATTTAAAAAAAGATTCGTTTATCTTTTTAAATAATTAAGAAGTTTTGCAGCAAAATAATTTTATCTCCCATTATTAAATGCACACTTAAACTTTAAATCGAGGTTAATTGCACGATAGTCCTTGAAACATATCCGCTGCACGGTTAGTGTATTTTAACACGATGAAAACTATAAAGACAATATAAATAAATGTTCGATTTTTTGTTCATCGTGAAACCCATATCCCATACGGCGCCATCACTGCACATATCAATACAGTTTGTAAAATTAGAAGCTAAGCTTCTTCAAAACTGCAGATAAATTTAGACATAAAAAGATACAATACTTAAAACTCTTAATATGGAGATATTTTTTTACTGTTCAGAATTTCTTCGTGCAGATCCAAGATTTTCGTCGCTGTAAATTTTTGATTCTAAAATATTTAAAATATAGAATATACTATTCGTCATGTTAAATTGATAATGACTTCCTTCATTCCCAATAGAAAATCCACTTATGTAGGCTAACCCATTAAGTAATCAGTTGATTTGAGTTCTTTATCGAGCGGTCCGTGATTTAGTGTATGGCCTCACGCACTGTAGGCGTGTATATCCCTTTCCGTTTGACCGGATACTGATATATTGTCAATTTAATCAAGAAGCGATTTTTCGAATTTTCCTTCCCCGATTGATTTATTTATTTCGTGTTCGCCTCTTTTTCGGCCAGTATTACCCGTTTCTATTGTACTTTTTGGCATTTAGTTAATCATTTTTTTATTATCATGATGGGACTTGCCGTTGTTTTCAAATTGTTATATATTAATTTATTATAAAATTAACCCTAAATTTATACTTGTAAATTGTGTATATTTATTTTTTATGCATCAATTGTATTATGAATTTATAGAGCGATAAATATTTTATGAATTCTATCACCAAAATTTATTTAATAATAAACATGAATATTTCGTGAAAAACGAATTACTTTTACACTCAGATTTAATAATTTTAAATTTGCCAGTAAATGTTAACAAAGTGCTTTTTTGAATTTAATTTTACTTTATTATCAATGCACATAGATATTCCTGTTTATTTATCTGTTGTAACAATATTCAGCATTAAATTTATAAATGAAGAATATTTATTATTATTTTATTATGTAATGACTGTTTTCTTATTAATCTTGTCCATAAATTAAATATTGAATTCCTCAATTATTTTGTGAATCTTATACATATATTCCGCCTTACTGTTTTTTTTTTTAAACTAAAACCAAAATAAATACATAATAGCTCTTTTGAATAAACTTAAGACCCACAGGCTTACTCATTTAGTTGAATGTACACAATATTCAACATACTAAATTCTCATTCTCTATACGGAGTTGAGCATTGTTATTATCCACGAATTGTGAATAATAAGACAGTGTTATAAAACCAATGTTTATTCTTTGGTTTGACTGCATACATAAGGATATATATTTTCTCGTTTCATTCTGTAATGAGTTTTTTTCATAAGAAAACCAATTAAAATCTTGTTTTATTTATTATTCTTGAATTCTCATTTCAATTGCTTTTTAAAAACATTTCAACATGTATAATTTTGACAAATAATTATTATCTTCTTCGCTCGATTCCATTTTCGATTGAAAATGGACTATTTTTTTAACCCACTTACACTCCCAACGTGAAAAAATGTGCGAAAAAAATGAAGCATACATATATAAACCGAAGTAACTACAGTGGAACTACCGCATTTAACGTTTTCTCGCGTGGTGCGTTCATTTTCTATAGTCCCGTCATTTAGTTCATATTTAAAACTTTCCCGCATTCATCGTTTCCCGCATTAATCGTTTGTTTTATACGGTCCCTTGAAAACGTAGAATCGGGGTTTCACTATATTCGTTTTTTAGTTGCCCAACCTCTTTTTGAAAGACGAAAGATATGTATAGGGCAAGTAGAGTGGTTTGCTAATCGATTATGCTACTTATATTATTAGGCTCGTATTCACAGAGTAACTTGTCCAGTGGCAGTGGCGCAGTGGCAACGGCTTTGACTTGGGTGCCGGACCGCCCGGGTTCGATTCCCGGTACGAGCGGATTTTTTCAGTGGAAAGGCATGGGTTTTGTGTTGTTGAAAATCCCTTCCCACCTTTCCGATCCCAAAGAGCTATGCATAGTGACAGCGATTAGATAATCACCAGTCCTGTCCTAGTCCTCGTATCCTTTCCATCCCTACTCTCTTAAAAAAAGAGAGGTTGAGTAACAAGCAGTTCTCATAGAAAAACATATGTTGAGATGAACTCCGTGAGGAGTTCAAATGCTCCAAGTTGGGAGCGGACATGGTTAAAAATAACTTTTAAAAAAAAACATCAAATGCATCCATGTATTTGAACACAAACCCATAAATCAATGGAAAACAAAATTTATGAAAATACACGTATCGGGATGCTGACACGTTGAAACCACAGCAAACATTGTTGACCACTGAGCTACATAGCTGAATATAGCAATGAGTATTTCGAAAAATATAATTTAAATGAAAGATGTTTTATGTTAGCTTAATAATATATTTTTGAAGTAGGTAAACACGATTATTTATACCGTTTCAAATTTGAAATTGAACTCAGTGAAAACATTTTCTTAACATTGGTATCGCTATTATATGTATGACTTCATAATTTATTTTAGAGTATTGTTTTCATTTGATCAAATTATGACAGGCGAGTGCTCACTGTCAAATTATTAAGTAAAAACTTTTACTGTGATCTTTTTGTTATTCAGTAAATACAACGATGCTATAATAATATTTATTACTTGCCATTCATTCCCTCTGTCAACTCTCTTGATACTAGCTCCACTTTAGTTACCAATTCCTTTTAGTTAGTTGGACGTTCCAGTTTGTCTGGTAGTCTGATTCCACCCTTAATGAATCGAGACAGTTGGCTAAGTAACGTTATCGGTGGGGTGGGATAGCTTTTGTGGAAGAATAAAACGTAAACATCCGACTCACGTATATATATTATGCGCCATGAATTACGCTTATCTAGTATAGTTGAGCTTTACGACATTTACTCTTTTTAGTTAAAAAAATACACTTACAGTTAACTTTCACAGAGGCATTGTGGTATACACGTGACTCGTTTCCCTATCTTATTTAACTCTTATTAACGCATTAATTATGATTCAAAGACAATATTTCAAAGACTGTCTCACACGGGAAATAAATGAAATATTGTGATTTATAGCGAATGTATTGTCTTGATTCATTAAAAATATCGATATCTTATTTTGGTTTGGCGAGCGAATATTATTGTTTAAATTAAACTGTTCCATTTTTGTTTTTATAAATCAGGGCCACATAAGTGAGCACCAAGGGAGCGAAATATATTCTGGATATGACAGACTTTAGACCGGTGTTTTCTATGTGAAAAAAGTTATCAATCAAAACAAGGAATGGCAATGCTTTGTCATAAAAAAAGATTACCAAGTTTATCGTGTATTATCGCCTTTTCGCACAAAAGCGACCGCTGGGGTGTCCCAAATTGATTTTAATGCGAGCAATGCATCAGGGCTTACCCCCGAAATTCAATATCAATCTCATATCTAGCAGTGGTAAAAAACCAGCAATTACATATAATTCGTGTGATCAAAATTCATCAATTTTAGATTAAAATAAATTGATGTCATTTTTTTTAAACCATGTCCGCTCCCAACTTGGAGCATATGGACTCCTCACGGAGTTTATCTCAACATATGTTTTTCTACGAGAACTGCTTGTCACTCAGTTGCTCAACCTCTCTTTTTCGAAGAGTGTAGGAATGGAAAAGATACGAGGACTAGGACAGGACTAGTGATTAGCTAATCGCTGTCACTATGCGTCGCTCTTTGGGAACGGAAAGGTGGGAAGGAACACAAACACCCATGCCTTTGAACAGATTTATCGACTGAAAAAATCCCCTCGTACCGGGAATCGGACCCGGGCGGTCCGGCGTGCAATTCTCGAAACGTGTTATTAAAATAAAAATACGTGTAGCTTGCTGTTTTTATTTCAAGAAAAAAACCTAATTTAAAATCAAAAATTATTTTTGGGACGATGGAATCTTTTGAATTACATCAGCTTGCAATGTTTGACGCGAAAGATATTTGTTTATCCCTGGTGTATGACAATGACGTTTGGGTATCATCCATCAAAACCACCCCAATTCCACAGTGGTGGTGATGTAGTCATTCGCAAATACTGTGAATTCTGCAGAAGATGAATTAACTCAAAAGAAAAGATACGCACACAATGTAAACCTACCGCGATATCATATAATCATGTTTATAAATTGCACTCTATGAGATGTTCGGTTTAATTTATGTAAAATTAAATGCAATAGTACCTTAATTAAGGATTTTGACTGAGGGTGCTTGATGGAATTTCAATTTAAATAATTGTCACCCTTTTAAATAATTGTCATTTATTAATAATTCAAGCACTTGATTAATATCATTAAATATTAATTCAAAGACTTAAAATCAATCAACTCATTATTAAGTCGGATAAAACCCTAGATTTATTTTAAATATTCCTATGTTATTATCTGGTCATTAATATTTTTAAAAATCCCCATAATTATAACAAACCCACTTAATTCATTGAAACTTGTATACATTCAATTTTCGCTAATTTACATTTTAACCTTATAACTTAGTGATCTACTTATATTTTTGTATATAAACGATACAAACTGTTAACTACGCGTCAGGGATTAGGCTGCCGCCCAAGTCCCCGTAAAAGTGGCCCCTACAAAAGTCAGTCCAACTACGCGTCAGTTCAAGTACATCCGTGCATTTGGAATGTTTGAAGATGCCGAAAGGCGAAACCCGGGTCGTTAGCGACAAAACTCATGGAAAAGTACAAAATTCAAACAATTCAAATTTGCAATAGTACCTAATTACTGTAAATAAATGTGTACATTTTGAAAATGCTTCTTGCTAAAACATGTAAGAATTTTTATTTATAGTCAACTGAAATTGTGGAAACGGAATTGCATATTGTGTAAAATTTTATGATAACTGATCTGCAATTTTTCTCAGCGCATTTCTAACTGAACGGAATTTGTTAATCTTTATTTTAAGTTTTAATCACTTGTTTTTTTCTTAATAATATATACTTACGATCAGGATCGGTTTCGCTCATTGCGAGCACTTTTACTTATGATGAAAATAAACCAAAACCGGGGGAACTATATATATAATTATACTTTTGAAATTTAATAAGAAAATATAATAAAGTTGTCAAAAAATTTTCTTTTATGCCTAATATTTCGTAAGAATGACCAGCATACTCTTCGAAATACACCAGTCCGAAATAGATGAGAATATTGATGAATGAATACTAGCAGTATCAGCTTACCCTGACTATCATATCCCCTGTCTATACTTTATTCATGATTGTGGTACACGAGTTAGTAACGAATGAGAGTAGGGGTAGTGTACAGTTTCCAGTGCAGTGTATTGTATGCAGAAGACTGATTGCAACGTGTGCATCTTTTGCAGAACAAATTATTACAGCGTGTGATGTGATCAATATTCCGGATACTACAATAGTATCCGAAAAAAAGATGGCCCCGTATGATAATGAAATTCAATTAATACATTATTTTTCCCCCTCATATTTCAACGGAGCTTTTTTTGATATTATTCGGAAATGATATGTAGGATTATCGGCTTAGTGTGTTTTTGGAGATATACTGAAAATGGTCTAACAATGCTCTACCGTTTGTATTTTTTCAAGCCACGAGTTTTAACGGTAACTTAAGTAATACACATTTAAGGTACGGAAAGAAAAATAACAATGTATTTTAGTTCTACATTAATTATTTTATATAATTGTTGATAGCTATTTCGGCTTACGCCTTCGTCAGAACTATGTTTAAAACGTGTATTAGAGATAGCTTATATACCTTTGCTAGATAGGGTGCCCCCTACATGTAGAACTAAAATACATTGTTATTTTTCTTTCCGTATTATAATGGAGTTCTACCAAGTAAATGCCTACTCAATCAATACACATTTAAGGTGTTTAACTGTAAATATTTGATGGAATGGCATTATAATAAAAATACTAACACATTTTTAGTACTTATTTCACAGAAAATTTATTGGATCAGGACCGGCTTCGCTCATGGCGCGCATTATCAACTGATAAGATCAATTTTTATTGCTAAGAGGTCTTCAACATTTTAATTATAGTCTATTTTGCTACATTTTATTTTCTTAAGTTGTACTACCAATTGTTTTTCATACCTTGTAATTATTGCTTAACATTTGTGTGCTCGCCATGAGCGAAACCGGTCCTGATCCAATACATTTTATGTAGAATAAGTACAAATACTATTTTTTACAGTTATCTCTCTTTTTCTAAGAGAGCTTACTGCCCCCGCTACGCCCCTTTTAAGAATCAGGTGAGTGTGGGAGAGAATTACAGACTGAACAAGCATCTATGCCTTTTAACAGAAATAAATTGAAAAATAAAACTGCCTTTACTGTGATTCAAGCCCGTGAGTTCCACGTACAGTATGCATAAGGAAAATAATAACATCCCGAGGGAATGATATCTCTTACAGTTATATGACAGCTGTTTTTAAAACCTGTGTCAAGTTGTTTTCTTTTGCAATGTTTTCAATAAATCACCGGTTTATACCTCCTGATATTTTCATATACAAAAAAACCTACTGAGATCAATATACGTACCATTTTTTTGTTATAAATTATGATAATTATATTCATAAATGTATCTGATAAAGTTTTATTTGGAAAATCACTTACACAGATCTACGTGGGCTATTGTTGAAGCTCAATGGTGATGGGTTTGACTACATGAATGAAAATTCGTATTGATAATGTTTAAATTTGATTCATAAATTTATATAAAAGTTCTCGGTTGTATGAATGAAATATCTTTTAAAAAAATCCTACAGTTTGTACCACAAATATCAAAATAAATAACAAGCAGATGACTGTGTAGAAAACACAAATTTAAAATTTAACCGTCACTTTATAACACAATTTCTCTACTCTTTTAGCTAACGGAAAATTACTCATTTTTTTATCTATCATAACTTCTGGTAGAAGTTATTTTATACAATAAAAATATGTTGTAATCTTGTAAATAAAACCGAAACGGCGTATGTATGTATGTATGGCTGTGGGTCTGTAATTCTTTGGGAATGATATAACATTAAATAATTATTGGTCGCTTAGTCCGAGCGAAGCCGGGTAGCAATACTAGAAATACCGAAACGGCGTATGTATGTATGTCTGTGGGTCTGTAATTCTTTGGGAATGATATAGCATTAAATAATTATTGGTCGCTTAGTCCGAGCGAAGCCGGGTAACAATACTAGTATTTATATAAATATCATTTCCTATCCGTTGATACATAACACATAACCCTAAAAATTATCGTGTCAAGCCGTGAAGTAACCTTGTTAAGCCGCTCATAGTTATTATTAAAGCCATATTTAATGTTGACAATTGACTAAATTCATAACATGTATGAAATAACGTGTTATGGTAAAACGAAATGATAATTGTTTCGCAATAAAGATACACGTAATTAAATCTGATATCAATTCCACAAACAGAAAGACGACCCTGCACTATTCATAAATGAAGAAATAATAAATTCGTTTACGCGACACAGACATTTTCTATTATTAATAAAACAGAAATTCGTCCGCGAAAAGGCTTTGTGATTAATGTCATTTCCACTCCCTGGATATTTAGATGCATTTATATTAGAAAATAATTCGAAAGACATGAGCTATGAATTAAATAAAAACAAAAAACATTTTTCTTAGCTGTATCCGAACCTATGGCATATACTATACATATATATATATACCATAGACATATTATTTTGATAATGTTTCCATTGTAAGATACTTTCTTTGAGGAATCCGTTTTTTTTGGTTTTTTCCAAATTTTTTAATCAAAACAACATTGGTTGACATATTTTATAAGCCATGTGGAATATACATTAATACTGAAAATACAAATATCTTTAGTACTACCTACATTAATTGCATTGAATTTTGAATAAACATTAAATAATCTAAATAAACAATATGTACCTACGTATTTTATGGAACAATTTCCGAAATATTAAAAATGTACATCATTTCTCGTGAGTATTACTATATAAAACTTACATTCATTGTGCGATCGAATGTCACATCGCTTGCGCGGTGAATTAATTAATCATTATGCCGGGCATTAATGTGTCAAAAGATTGCCGAAGACTTGAAGGGATAAAATTTCTTAACGCATTTAAAGCCCAGTGACCTCAATATATTTATGCTTTGGGACAATATTTTGAAAGATTTTTTTGCTGTAAACATTTTATAAAAAAAACCTATTCTATTTGTAAATAAATTCAAATTAACTTTTCTTGGCTTAATTAACATTAATCACTTAAACCGTTTTTTACTGGCAGTCAAATTTTATTTTAAAAAAATTGCACATTTTTTAGTATCTATTCAACAGTAATAAAAAAAACCATTATTCTTAGAACTGAATAGCGTTTTATCTGACGTAAATACCAATATCCCATTTAAAATGGTGGAATAAGCCCATCTAGTTGTTTAATTAAAACATACTTGTGTAATATCTCATGAATACTGTAAAAAGTTTAATTAGTAATAGTAGCTTGCTAAGCAAAAGGCTATAAAATGTTAAGTAAATATTTTTACAGTTGTGTAGTGACATCAAAAGATATTAAATAATGATCTACCAATTATAAATATGTGATTTTATTTAAATTTTTGAAGAGTAAATGCCTTGAAAATATGAGCAGCGAATGGGTTGATGACTTAGTATGAATGTGTCAAAAGACTATAGAAATCCTTAGGGTTGAGGGGTTGATTCGACTTAATTCACGTTGTCACGTGGGGATTGTGGTTTGATTCCCTGATTAAATTTCCTATTAACCAAAAGTGGATGGAATATATTTTGCCATCTGTCGCTAAAAGATTTTATAAGTAATGAGCAATATGATACGCGTTGACATTTATTTTGTTGCTTCTAATCAATTTACCAATTGATTGAAAGTAACAATTTTATGTGTAGGAGTATTACAAAACTATATTGATATTTCTTCGCTCGATATATTTTCTATCTCCAAAGATTTCATAGTGTGAACCCATCTCAAAAATGTAGAATTTTTATATTTACCTCATTTTAATAATATAAATCCCCATTTTCATTGAAATTAAAAAAAATGTACTTATTTTTTTCCTTAAAAATGGATGAATCTAAAATAGGCTTCAATAGTTTTTAAAAAAATGGTCAACTTAGGTTACTCTACTGCTTGACTCGCAATAGTATGGAATGACGTGTAACGAGCTGCAGAGCATTAGCCATATTTACAAATAAATGATGACAGACGTTTTATAGAAGCTTATATCTATAAAATCATTCGAATATCATATTTCAAATACTCAGCTATAATTCATTTCATTCATTGTGTTATATTGAATTCAAATGGGATATTTAAACAAAATTCTATGGTTTTGTCTTTGCAGTCACCATACGTCTTGGTGATATTGAAAATAAACAAAGAAATTCCAAGTACTTGATATTTGTTTTTGTTATGCAAATAAATTTTGAATATAATATTATTATGTGAATTGAATAATATAATACGCACGTATACCGTGTGTCTAATGTTGAATTTTCGGTTATAGCAAACATATCTTGAGTTCACAAATGGATGTGTATTTAATTATCCTGTGAACTATGAAACAACAACTTGAAAACAATATTCATTATAGAGTAACTTATCAACGATGCGGATAATATAATTAGTAAGTTGTAAACAATGCAACAAGAATATTATGCGAATATGTACACATATACAACTCCACAGAATAATATTGATATTGATTTATATAAAATATGCAAGTAGCGACGTTATATATATGATTGGATTTTTGTGTACACAAATTTGATACAATATTTTTTTCCAACTAATTTATTAAAATTTTAATGTATATTCCCTCGAGATACAAAAAAAGTAAAATCAAATCCTTAAGTAAGCTAATATTTGAGTACATCGACTTATATTAAACATATAATCTAACATTATAATTTGAGAAGTTGAAGTTTATAAAATACTTACTCGCAAATACATCATTTAAATTTCACGAATTTTCACCACCTCCACATTTTCAAATCTTAATGTTTTGAGAATAAATATAAATATCATGTTATTTGAATAAAATGGAAGTCTCAAATATATTATTGATAATTACGTTCAATTTTGTCAAATCAAAGATCAAATTTTCTGTATTTTATTTCTGCTATCAAATTTCACTTGGAAAATAAAGCAATAATTCGTTCTTTTCAAATGCGAAGCTTTAATTTAGAAATGTTTCTACATGACTGTTATCATCCTAATTGGACAAATCCCTTCATCTTACAGAACCCGCCATTAAGAACAACCATAATAATATGACATCCATTGTGCAAATTGAGTCTTTCGCAAATATTAAAACCAATCATCGTCTTGTGAATAAATGCATAGGCGTATCATATGGAATATTCTCAAAATTAGAGTACCGCGTTAAAGCCTAATAATTCTGATATAATCTGCAACCATTTTTTCATGGCTTCAAATGAGTACATATGAAAAATATTTTTTTTAATGCGTCGAACAAAAATTTTCAAATTGATTATTGTGAATGACATACGAAAAATGTATTCGATATGAAGAATTTTTTACCAATTTTGTAATTTTTATGGTAAAAGTTTTGATATAAATTGAATTAAAGCTGAAATAAAAATACCCAATTTTCTGAAGTAAATGAGGTGAGAATAAGTACGACATTCAGAAATAATCAAATTTATTTGTTGCAATACAAAAAATCATTAGTTTTATAGTGATATTTAGAAGTTTTTTTTCACTAAAAAAATATAAGTGGTTCTTACAATTATTCAAGCAAAATACTCATTGCTTATTATCGTAAAATTGTGTAAATCGAAATGCTTCCTCCAGTGAGCCTTGCAAGTTGTAACAAATCCAAGTTACGAGTACAAAAGGTTTTAAAAAAATTAACCGTTCATTTTTATCCACCAATCAAAACATGAAGAAATTTCGTATGCGTAAAGATACGTTAATAACAAAATTTGGCTTCTTTAATGTTCTAATAATTTACTGTTAATTTGAGAAGTACGCCTATGTGTAGAAGCAAACCAAAATCTAAGATTACACATGTCTGAGCAAATATTTTCCCTACGTCTTACCCATTAAAGATACAGAAATTGCCAAAGGGGGGTTCGTTCAAAATGAAGGGAGGAGTACAGCGTCGCGGAAAACTTTTCTGCCTCGCCCGTATTCCTATTTCAAAAGTTGGCATTCGCCCCACAGTGCTGGGCCGTGATGAAAGTTTTAAATATTTATGTGTACGATTATTTTTTTAAAATCGTATATACTTAGTATATCTTTAATTTATGATGTAGATTATTAAGCTGAACTTTTTATATTAAAAAAACAGTGAATACAAGTGATTCAATATGTGTGACACAGGCAGTCGATATGTGTATTTTATAAAATTTTAATTTGTTAACTTTGACCGGTTCTGACGTTTCAGTGAAATGTAAATCAATACATTATATATAAATGAATTTTATCATCATACAATGTATTTCAATATTTACTTTAATCATGAATTGCACAGTTTTAGTTTTGTGATCTTTGTTGTGTTAAAAATACAAAACACTGATAAGGTAAACAGCTGTTTAATCTATAAAATGATAATATAGTGTTACAAGATTTGTATGTCGGACGTATCAAGCATTGGCTTTATTTATCATAACATTGTAACAATATCAATTTCAACAAACGAACAAACAAAAATTCCTGGAACCATTTGTACAATATGTTGGATACAATTAATCTATAAAATAAAACTGTTGTACTCAAACATTCGAACAAGTCTTTCCAAACTCACAAGTGACATTCGTCCGCGGTTTCGTACGTTACTGCCTCATATTTTACATGACAATAAACGCTTTTCTTAGTTCTTTCTTTTTGTATTTATGTATTGCCCTGGGATGAGTGCTCAGTACTCACAATGATATGTTTCCTGCGACAAAATATCTCGGCACCGATGCATTTTTTTGAAAATATTTCACTTTCATAGAAAAGTTACATAACTTGGTAACATTATCTAAACTCTTAAGCTGATTTTTTTATATAAATTGAACAACATTTTCGAACTACTTTAACGCCTATATATTCTACAATGGTCGGAACCGATTAGTTGACAAAGCAAAACCGGTCTTAATTATCTAATAAAATTCTTGTCACTTGTACGGAAAATTTTGTTTTTTTTTTTAGTATAATCATGTGACATTTATGGGATCTCAGCCATAGAGAATACTGGATACTGACAACTTACAATGGATACAATTTTAGTCGTTGTTCTTTGAATGATCGTACATAAATTTTTTTTTACCCTCAAAAATCGGGGAATAAACAAAAAAATATTGATTGAGTAGGCATTTACTTGGTAAAACTCCATTATAATACGGTAAGAAAAATAACAATGTATTTTAATTCTACAGAAATTATTTTATATATTTGTTGTAGTTCTGAGTTCGGGCGTAAGCCGAAATATCTATCAACAAATATATAAAATAATTTCTGTTGTTATTTTTCTTACCGTATAACAAAAAAATAGCTTTAGACATTTATTCATTTTCGTACAGACATACGTTTTAAATAAACATTTTTATACATCAACATATATTGTAAGTAGAAGTGACTATAAAACTTAGGTATTTTAATATTCATTTTTATGAAAAAGGGGAGTGAACATGAATAATTATCTTTCTTTCGAGAATCTTGATATTTAGAATAATATTTTTTCTTTATGCAATGAATTCTAGATACAAGTAACAATTTATTCAGTTGCGCTTCGAAATTGTCAACACATTCTTAAAGCTTACGAGAGCTATAATAACCTAGTTGTTCATTAATATATTTAAATACTAAAAATAGAATATAATATGATTATATTTACACAGCATAAGCCTATTTGAGCTTTATCTCCTTATTCAGTTTTCTTTCTAACATTTATTTTGTATTTTACCACTTCAGCGTTACTCGGTGCATCCCCGCGTGTGAATTTATATATTTGGATTACGTTTGAATCCTTCGCCAATAGAGAGTGCAGCATTGGCAGATAAAATAAAATTTTCACCCCTTCGGGATGTTTTTATTTCGCATGCTAATCGATGAAGCGAGTTCTTTTTTGGCGCCCTTTTTTCTATTTAGGAGCGCGAGAGAGGAAAACATTTTTGGGTGGGCAAACGTGCGAGCCTTGCGGCACTCTGTTTTTCCTTTTTTACATATAAGGGAAAGTCTTTTGAAAGAGTTTTTGAATGATTGGCGGACGAAGAATGTTACGTGTAAAGATGCTTTCTTTGAAACTTTTGTAAAGCAAAATGTTAGGACTATTTCGTTTTATACTGGTTCAGCTATTTTCGTAATGTATCTATTTACTGAATACTCTTGGTAAAAGAGTAGATAATAGGATACCCATATCGTTATATTAAATACACATATTTATTTTAGTCTTTTAAATGTAGTACGTTGATAATCATACTATTTGCTGTGATAACTTGTCTTTTCATAATCCAATTCTCAATTTTGTATAGTATATTATTTTTCTTGACACTCAAAATTTAAGTTTAACCTTTTATCATTATTCTTAAACTCATTTTGGGCGTATAATCGAATTGGTTTGTTGATCCGTACATTTAAAATTTAATCCATGCAAAAAACGCGTTTGTAATACTTTAAAATGATTACAATTTGATTAACGTAATTATGCCGACATAGTTTTGGATTAAATATACACGTAACAAGCTTCATAATATGTACGCAACTAAAAATAAAAAATGCGCAATGTTTTAAATGAAGATATATTATAATTTCAATATTTTTTTAACCTCTCGATCCCAAAAATGGTTTTCGAAAAATAACGTAACATTTTTACCTTTTATGCGAATGTTTAGTGATCGCTGGTATAACCTGTATTGGTTTATACTTACAAAATCACCTACGTTACACCGGCTACCTAGTAATAATTCTTGTGGTCGAGTTAAAAAAATACCATCTACTCTGAGCTCCTATGTAAATCAAATTGTTTTATTTGGATGCATTGTTGTTCAATTATACTACTTTATTTTGTGGTTAGAGCAAATCATACGGAATAATATCAAACAAGCATTGTAAAAATGTTTTGTTCTTTTTACTGGGTTCAAGGAAACTGAATAAGTTTCACTTGTTAGTCAATTGATTACAAAAATAAGTATATATAAGATACACTCATTATCCTTGAATACTATTCAACACGTATATTTTTACGGTTATAATGCGAATAATTGTATTACGTGTAAAGTAATAACAGCAATTCAAGGAAGTAATTATATTACGTGATTATTTATTAAAAATAATTGACGTGATTATTTATTAATATAATAATTCTACGAACAGTATTTTTCATGCTTGAACCGAGTATTAATTATAGATATTTAATAGTAGAGAGTTGTGGACGTAATTTTATTTTATAATAAAAATCATTTTTTAGTTATCATAGGGGGGAGAAGTAAAGAAACACCGAAAACACAATACATGTAATGTGGAAAAATGCCATTACTTATGGATTGATTTTTTAAAACATAATCTTAGTCAGTTAACTTATCAGTTTTAGGTAAATAAAATCGTTATTTAAGATATTTTAAAACCATTTGAATCGTTTTAATTTTAAACGTTTACATGAGCTTAGTCACTAACGGGCCGGGTATCGTCTTTCGGCACTTCATGCATTTCAAGTGCACGAATAAACTTGAACTGACGTGTAACTAATAGTTTGCATTACCTGAAGATGCTGAAAAGCGAAACCTGGGTAGTCAGTGACAAAACAGATTAGTACAAAACAGAGAACAAAATTCGAACGATTTAATTTTGAAATAGAATATTTTTTTAAAATTTTTTCAGTCAAATACATGATCGAAAAGTCGTAATAAAGCATATCCGGCTACTATAAAATTGCTCACTCACTTTTTTCAAGCGATATTAACTACAAAAAATATTATAATATGCTTTTAAAATTTGACATGAATATTAATGCAAACGTTTTTTTGAAAAATATGTTCTAAGTAGGTATTTTTTTTTACCAATAGTTAACATACTGTTCAGTTGATGTACTTGTGAGCTTGAATTACCTTAAAGAAAAATGTATATTCGGTTGATAGATTTTTGTTCGAAAGCATGTACGTATGTACTATTGAAATATCTTAATTACCTTCCACTGTTTCAACCCTAAAAGTGGTAGGTAAGAGACCAGCTCTTTTTCTGTCCTATCTCTATGGTTTTATCTTTACTGCCTTGGATAATGAAAGATTAGAAGAAACAATTAGTCCTCTAAAATAACTTCTTTGAAATGGAGAATAGTCAAAAAAATATTAACATCCAAAACAGCAATTCTGTCTTCAATAAAAATGTAGTTATCGGTTTTTTTTGCACCGTTACCGATATAGCAGGCGAAGTAAAAGTGTAGATATTATGTTTCTCCGATTCTTTTACTAGACCATCTAAGAATAACTTCGCTTTTAAACTCACAGTTATATACAGGCAAAGTGTTGTAGTAACCAAATACTTCAGTGATTGTCCCAGTTAACTTTTTTTACCTCAGATAGTGAAGAAGTTTTAAATTTGATATGGCGGTATCGAGTTTTACTTTTTGTTATGCAACTGAGCCATCCTTCCCTCTCACCTCTTTGCGGTTTGAATGTTCCACTTAGGTAGCGAACACCCTGTGGTCGTTCAAGGACACTTCTAAGTCTGGCACACGGTGCTTAGAATGCTAATGTTACGCTGTGAATTCTTAATAAAATAAATTACTTTTTTCTGCATTTTTTTTTACACAAATTTAACCACATTTGCATAATGACTTCAGCAATGTCAACGCAACATTGTTAATTTGAATGGCTCAGGTAATATACTTTTTTTGTCATTCAAAGTTAAAGCAAGGCCACGGAGCAGTTTAAGCAAGTTGGATGCCCGACGCCAAACTTAGAGCCCTACGGTCACGTTAACGAATTAGTTCTATTTGTGAATAAAATATCAGTCAAACCAGTTCTGATCTTTTTCAAATATGTGTAGAAGTATTAAAAAAAAAATGTTTAATTAATCGAAAATAATAAATTGACAATCAAAACAATGCTTATCGAGGAAATCAAATACAAAACAGCATGCTATTTAAAAAAATAATTAAAATGGCCAGTAATAAAGACAGCTTAAATATGTTTAGTGCATAAAATTATTAATATAAATTAGTTTATGAGATGCTCAGGTTATTGATTTAAGTTAAGTTTAAGTCCCGATGTTCACTCTTAGTCAAATTTATAATAAAATAATATATTGTGACTTTAATAAATACTAGGAAATAAAAAAATATCTATGGTCGGTAAAAAATAATGTTTATATATACTTGACACTGCGCATGTCAAAGATAAATAAACATTCAAAATGTTCAATGATAGGGTATTAAATTTACATTTAGTTATATTTTACTATTCTGTATTTTCTCTATTATATCGTTTCGTGATACGTTATCATCGGTGTACGCGCGGTGAGCAAACAATGTTAAACAAACTTGTTGATAATTAAGTATATTGATATCTTGATATATTATCACTTAAATAAATTTTGCGTTAGTTTTTCAATAACAAACTATTTATATTTTAAATAAATACTTTGATTTATATTCCTAACTGAGCTGCATATTTTATTTGAGCTCAGAAATTTATTTAATGTGATCTTATTCCATAGAACTTATAATTTAGTATTAAATCCTAACTTTCTTACAATTATCTTTCTTTTAAATACGTGTTCAATAAATATAATTAAAATAAAAAATAATTTCCCATTTTATTACAAATTCCACATTTAATTTATTGTATCAGGACCGATTTCGCTCATGGAGAAAATTATCAACTGATAAGAAATACGACGATACAGCGATATTTATACAAAAAATTACCTTCAATAGAGATCGCTGTATCGTTGTATTTCTTATCAGTTGATAAAGTAATAAAAATGTGTTATTATAATGCCATTCCACCAAGTATTGACAGTGATCATCTTAAAAGTGATATACTTAAAAGTTACACAAATAAACAAATGTTGATGAGTGTATATTTATAATATGAGTTTTTAACTACCATTTTAAAAGCTTATGTATGAGCCGTAGAGGTAATCTACAGTCGAAATATTTACCACATCGTTTAATATCGTGCTTATAAACAACTTAATAAAAGTCTCGAAAGTTATAGATGTGGATAAGTTTGTGTACGTAAAATTATGAAAGGTGGCTTTCCTCAGAAGAACAAATATCTTCCAGAAGCAAGATTTCCAATCAAGAGCGTCTCTTGTTGAATAAAACAAGGAGCAACATAAAATCGTATGGGTAAACAAGTGCGACCTTCTCGCAAGGAAGTGATACCTGATACAGCCCCATCAGGTGAGAAGTATCGATTTATGTAGGTAAACACAGTGCCCTTCAGGTTGGCTGCTTGCCGCCTTTGATTGAGTCAGCGATATCAGGTGTTTTTAAATCACACTGTCGTGTGGCTTAAATGTTAGTGGATCGTTTATTCAAAAAACGTTTATCGACGTCCTTGCGATGTTTTTTTGTGACATTAATTTATACTTCAATCATTCTTAGCCACTTATTTGAAATGGCATTTAACTTTCTTGTGATACAATCTGTACTCATATTTTTTTCTAAGTTTCTCCAATTAACCATGAAAGGTTTACCTAATAAGGCAGTTATTACTTTTATGAATAAGTAAATGCCTGAAAGTTGGTTTTATATTTTTGGATCATGTGTAATTTTATTAAATACAGCTTTTCGACGTTTTCAAAAATATACTAAAGATTCTAATGATGTTGTCGTAATCAGGGCTGTGGAGTCGGTGAAAAAAGTCCAACTGTGACTCCGACTCATTTACCAAAACCACGACTCCGACTCCGATTCCGACATTGACCAAAAACACGACTCTGACTCCGACCAAAAAAAGTTCAATATCGTCAATTTTTTCCCCTAATTTTCCTATATATGTGTATTCAATTAAATAGCAACCCTATCAATGCGACCAACAGCCAAATTTGACATATGAAATGCAAAAAATAAAAGTTCTAACTTTTCAAAATTTCCGACTCCGAGTACGACTCCGGCCAAATCACCGCGACGACTCCGACTCTACAGCCCTGGTCGTAATAGTCTCATGCTAAAAATCTTTATAGAAAAAAAGAGGTTTCAATGGTGATTATTTTAGCACCGGACCGGATATTCGAGAGAAAGATTTTATTAAGTAGTGAAATAACAATGTTATTAATTTGAATTAAAAATTCTCTATTAAAAATAGAAGCGATTTTTTTCCATTTAATAGACATTAAAAATCATTTTAAAAAATTATAAATATGTTTTTTTATTATAAACATAGTGAACAACTGTGCTAAATTCATATTGGTCCATATAACATAGCCTGCTTTTCTAATCTTGTATTTTAACCTGTTCATCGATTACCAACATTATGTGAGAAATATTATATTTTATGAGATAAATAAACAAACTTTAGAATAATTACTCATTCAAAAAATATTATATCTTCAGGATTGATAATCTCTGCTTTATATACTGGATTCCATGCTGAGGAAGAAATTCGATACTTCGGTATCTCTAGCTTATGACACTTGCTGTTGACTGATGTTTGATATAAATTTAACATTGACCTTAATGGAATTTTCTCTGGTACAGTGAAACCCCGATTCTACGTTTTTCAAGGGACCGTATAAAACAACCGATTAATGCGGGAAAGTTTTATATATGAACTAAATGCGGGGACTAATAAAAAATGAACGCACCACGCGGGAAAATGTATAATTTGAGAACGTTAGATCGGGGTTCCACTGTACAAAACAATTACTACTTAGCTTTTCCTATTGACTTGGAAATTTGTTATATATCACAAGACATATAAATCACACTTATCTGTGGGTATTTAACCCACAAATCTTAATTGCACACATCGAAAAATCCATTTTTTTTATCATGAGCAGGTAATTTGGAAAAGTCCTGTTACGTTTTGGCATATACCCGTCTTCTCATGATATGATTATAAAAGGTTCAATTTCTGTCCGCAATATTAGGAATTATTGAGTTGCCCAAAGCCTTAACCTACAAAATGCAAGAATCGACATTTTATTAAGAACTCATATTAATAGTTCAAAGATTTACTATGTACGTACATAAGCCTCATCTTACCTATATATTGGATATAACGTGGCTTCATATCATTTATTCATTTTATCACGTTAAAAGAAACATACATACATTCTGTTCGTGTTATTTAACGAATAAAAAGCAGTCGGTCAAGTTAACTGGTCAAGTCGTAATGTTAATAAAAATTGTTTGTCATACTTTTATTAGCCTTACTTACACTAACGCTATATTTATGAATTTATTATAAGTTGATAACGCTCGTGATGAGCGAAACCTATCATGATCTTAATAAATCTCATGTGGAATAAGTACAAAAAAATGTGTTATTTCTTCTTCTCTCCGTTTTTTCGGGAATGATTAAATTGTGTTAAATATAAGTGTTGTATATAATTGTATTATAAATAAAAATAAAACCCCATGTTCCACAACTGTATTTGAATAAAATTCAACAAAGATCGTGCAATATTTCTTTATAGTAGCAGAATGTTGGTTAAAAGGGTGATACTATGCGTTGGCTATTAGTTGATGTAAAAAGTGAGGAAAACATCCTCGGCCTACGTTTTACTAGGTCAAATAAAGGGTCAAGCCAATTTATTCTCATAAATTTAGGTATGTAAATAAACGTACAAATACATTTATTCGTAATCTCAATCCAATCATACTGAGAATAATCTCAAAATCATTATTTTAAATATGAAAATATAACATGATGAAAACTTTTATTAATGTTTGAAAATTCCTGCCATTTTGAAGTTTGGTATTCCTATATATTCCCTTTCGTGAAAAGGTCTATGAAAATCATTGAATCGTCACTACAAATAATATATAATTGACGAATAAGAACGATACAATATGCTGTTGGTGTTTAACCTGGAAATTTTGTTACAAAATAATTATGACAGCTTGGATTTGATAGCGTATTTTCCAGTAGCACTTTAAATGTTATGAAATATTTCCATTAGAGAAAGGGTAGAAAGAGTCTGCAAGCGGGTAGGTATATGTACCCCGGAGACGGTCCAGCACATTGTTTCTGACACATAATGGTGACCCTTGTTTGTAGGACGTCCCGACGCTGTATAAAGCTTCGCCGAACGGCTAACGAATTCCGGATCCGTTTTTGCTTGATTAATGCTTTGTTTGCCTTGCCGAATGCCACCGCATGCTTTCCCTACGTAGGTAGTGAATAATCGCTTTCATCTCGTAAAGTATTCAAGCAATTACGGCTGAATGTCAAAGTTTCTGCCCGAAACTTGCGGTGGACGGCTAGGTCGAAATGGCACCGATAAAAAAGCTCTCGCATATATTAACCTAGTAAACGAAGGTGATTGATTTGCACGAATGTTAAATGTAATGTGGTTCATTTCTCTGTACCAACAATTTTCATTTTCTAAGGAATATTTTGCGGCCATGTCCATGCATACAATATTTAAATTATTTAAAATCCAACAATTTCAATATGTTACTATGTTTTTTTAATGTTTTTATGTTTCTGGAAATTGAAACCTACAAGATGTCCACAGAGCTTTCTGTTGATAATTGCATAAGATAAATTACAAGTAAAATCATTTTTCTTTTTAAAGTACCTACTCATACACCCAGAGCAATGATTCTTTATGGACAGAATATTATTACTGACAATATTAATCTTCTAGCGTTTCTTGTGTATTAATATGTTATATGATTGAATTAATTGTTCAGTGGTCCATCCACCGTTATAAGCTTATCCTGAAGGATGTACCTATATTAAAACACCTTGTGAGTTTTTGTATTTATTTGATAAGATTTATATATATGTATATACAAGATTGATGTACCTTAACCATTTAAGAATTCGGTATAGATACACAAGGACAGTTTTAATATATCTGTGTGTGTCAATAATAAGTTATTTATCATTGTTAACATATTATATTCCTGATAACGAATGTTTCTGCAAGCACACTAAGAAATAGCCCTTGTATATATTGAATAACAAAAAATAAAATCAAACATTAAAAACCTGTGCAAACGTTACTTCTTATGGTACCTCAATTTAACATCGACGCGTAGTAAGTAAAAGTAAAATAGCACAAGCATCCATTCTTTTGTGAAAATAACCTCAAACTATAAAATATGACTGTAATTCACATTAAAAAAGCCAAAAATAGAACATGTTTTACAACACGAAAATCAACACAATTTACGTTGTATTCCCACAATTGAATTCAAGTTTTAATACCGTGAGACATAATTTATTAATGTCAGGAAATTGTTCGGTCTTTGCGTCATTGTCCAAAATGTATCAAGTAACACGACATGTCACTGTATTGTATCATTTAGGCTGTCTGACAATATAACTATGTTTTCAATTTGACAATAAAACGACATTTTATACTCCACGCCAATTATATCATTACCAATTGAATGTGGCAGATAAAGCTAATTGATTGATTGCTGTTTATTGACTACGAAATCATTAAATACTTAAATTTTCAAAAGGTCGCTTCGATGTATTGTGGAATATTTATTTTTTCGATTGTAAATTATATGATACTTATTAACTTCATATATTCGTACTGACATACGAATTTAGTTTCTAAAAATTTTGATTAAAATAATAATTCGTACTACGCATGTGTTGTTCAATTAGTGTCAGGAGATCAGAATCTGATTCTCAATACCCGCAAATCATTTATTTCTTAAAGTTTGAGTGGATGAGCAATTATTCGTTTGTTGCGTCTAAGAAACTATGTTTTACGAGGTAGCTTTGGCTCATTCTTATTCTCGGCGCGAAAAATCGTTTGCTTGCCGCACTGCTGAAGCTTTATGTGCCGCGTCTACTTTGAACAACGTACAGATTTTAGAATGAACTTTACAAGTTAGCAATTCGGCACTCCTAATTAATAAAAAAACCTACATCAATTATTAAATTGGCAGAGTTTTCTTGGCTCGGTAATACATAAAACTTGTCTTTGACAATTTATTATTTTTGCGTTATTCCATAAATATTGCAGAAAAAGACAGTTTATCTAGTGTCAAAGTTTATTTTATTTAATGCACGGCATTAAAAATAAACAGTCATACATTTTCCTGTAAATAATTGGTGCAAAGGTTACATAATACACTTCGTAAATACTTTGAGACACTCAAACATTTATGTAACATTTTATTATAAAATAAGACTATACATATTATAACCAGTTCATCTAATTCAGATTTCACTATATTTTTACTATAAACCAGAAGCCAGGACCACGAAGCTTATAAAGCATCAGGCGTAGAGATATACGCATTTCCAATATTAATGATATGAGTGAATTTGAAAAAATCCTTTCGCTGTTTTGGGTAAACAAAAAATTCCCATGCCAAAACTGAGTTATTGTTATGTATTTATTTTATTGCTAAAATCGAAACGGATATACTTTATATGAACTTTACGAATGCACTCCATATAAGAACTCCCTTACTAAGAATGCATTGCAATGTACGAACATATTTAATAAAACCGCATTAGTACAGAATAAATTCAATAAAAATATGCTCAATTCTTATCAGGATTCGACTTTGACTTTCCGAATGTAATTCTATCAATATGATAATAATAATATTGCGCTAACACACTACAATTTACGTCACTATGCATACACCTTTTCTGAATGCAAATGAAACGTCGTTTTAAATGATATGTTCTTATGAAAATAATATCGTAGCTTTGTTGGTAAATTATTCACAACACGGCGGATGTTTGATGATGTTTGCCAAATACTGTGCTTGCTTCCTGCATTGCCTCTTAATATTTACTTAGCCAAGCAACGTTACGAATATATTTATGGCACACACCTATTATATTATATTTTATAAATGTATTTTTGATTTGTACGTGCCGACATGGTGTAACTTTCTTGTGACATTTGCGTAATATTTTCTACACATAATTGCCGATCGAATGTGATAGCTTTATGCAAACAAAACGTTCATGATTTGGCAACAAATGTTTTCAGTAATTTCTACCAACATTTTAATAATTAAGTCACATCTTTTTTTGTATAACTACACTTGATGATACTCGTGATCAGAGAAACCGCACGTGCTCTTTACGACATGTAATATATGTTGATTTAGTGCAAAAAAATGTGTTTTAGGGATCCCATTAAATTGTACGCAACGGAATCCCTTGCTGAAGCGATGGTATACAGTGAATAATATTTTTATGTGTTTACTGTCAATACTTGTTGGAATGGCATAAAAAAATGACACATTTTTGTACGTATTTCAAATTTAATTTATCTGGATCACGGCCGGTTTTGCTCATTAAAAAACCACTTTCCAAAATGCTCGCGATGAGCGATACCGGTCATCATCCAAATAAATTCAGTGTTGAATAAGTACTAAAAATGTTTTATTAATTTTATTGTCTCACTATTTTTTAATATTTTTCTGTTTGCGACAAATTAAACAAAACTTTTATCATTACACTATTGACTATAGATAGCTTCATCAGATGTCGTCGTTCCATACATTTGATTATTATCAACTAATATGCAATTCCTTTATCAATAATGTATCGGCAAATGTGGTCAGTAATTTCCTTGACTGTGTGAACAATATAACCCCAAGAAGGACACAATTATTGTGTCGTGGTAGTGGTTAAAATTATATGTGGTCTTTGTGTTGATTTAGGTTTGTATATTGAGGCCCACACACAGACTCTTGTGACTAATTTCTATTCCGACGAATGGATTGAGACAAATTAATATAGAAACAATTTAAGGCACAAAGCATACTGGGAACGAAATTATATTATGACAGGCAGATGTTAGAAACGTTTTTATTCAGCGGATTTGAATGAAGCATTATTATCTACAGATTATCGTTTTTGAACGCTTTGTTTAATCACATTTAAAGTGTTTACATTGCATTGTATAAAAATAAATGCAAAACATTTTTTTTGCACAAATTACTTACGAAAAATGTTTGCTAAACATTTTCTTGTCTTTCTGATTTTTATAATATAAATAGCCCTGTTGCTATTAATATGACCTCAGTTGAAAATAAGCACAATGAGTATAAAAAGCCCTGAAATTTGTTGAATCGTTGCCTATGACTGTATCTTTTAACATCCATTCAAAATTACCAAGACCATAATTTTAAGAAGCAGTGGAGCGTAATTTCAATCGCTTGAATGGTGTATATTTGTCAATTGTTTGTAGAAAGATTCACTTTTAACTTTTTATTCGGAAATAGGCAATTGAAAAAATATGAAAAAAAGTTTTGCACATACGATGGATACAGTTTTAAGTAAATAAACATACATATGTAAGAGAGCAATACATATTTGAGTTATTTTTAATTTCCTACCGCTGTACTTTGAGAATTTAAGCTTTCGTACTCCATTGTCATTTTTTACAAGTATAGAACATTGTATTTAATAAGCGCTACCAATATTTTGACGTAAATCTTTCGATTGTCAGTCTGCAATTTAAATCGCGTTTAGTTAGATTTAACTAGTGAGTAAATTAATATCAAACGAACCCGTTCAACTTTGATTCTTTTCAACTTATTCGTGTATCTTTATTACCACAAAGGACGCTAATCCGTTTTTATCTTTTTAGATTGATCGAAAAACCTGGCTTCTTTATAGCTTTTACTTAATAATATTTACAGTATACAGTATTTGTATCATAACAATGGAGTACCATTGTCATTTTTACAAAGTATAGAACATTGTATTTAATAAGCGCTACCAATATTTTGACGTAAATCTTTCGATTGTCAGTCTGCAATTTAAATCGCGTTTAGTTAGATTTAACTAGTGAGTAAATTAATATCAAACGAACCCGTTCAACTTTGATTCTTTTCAACTTATTCGTGTATCTTTATTACCACAAAGGACGCTAATCCGTTTTTATCTTTTTAGATTGATCGAAAAACCTGGCTTCTTTATAGCTTTTACTTAATAATATTTACAGTATACAGTATTTTCTATTACATTTATGAGATACCATCGATATTGGAATGATTTTGAGTATATTTTACTAATGTTTTTTTCATTGATTTTCAGGTGAGTTCCACTTGATGATTTCCCCTTATAAGATGATTTCTTATACGCTGTAAGTATAAACAATCAGTGATCAATTCAAATTTATATTATGATTGCAGCCGATGTTTTTGCCGCTAAATATTATAAAAGTATGACTTTATTTTATCTAAAGAATAATTTCAATGCCAACATAAGTGATAATTTAAAAATATTCCATGCTACACAGGTTTTAATTGAGGATGTGAAAAAAACTTGTTCTAAATTAAAATATATACTGGCATGTGTATTGATTTGAGCAGTTGTGGAATAGCTTCACCATACTATTAAAAATCTTCAATTTGATATATGAGGTGCTGTATATGTGTTGTCATTGAAAGAGTTTGTTTCTCCCAATATTAATGGTTGTTCGTAGATGAAAACTGAAAGTGTACTTGTTGGAATTAATTCCATAAGCGCGTGATCATACTTTATCTAACAAACTACAAGTATGTTACATTGAATATTAATTTCAACATCACGTTTGTTTGTGAAGTGAGAGACGATTTACGTGGGCTGCTTTATACAAGTGTCATTTCAACTAAAAATTATGTCGTTGTCTTTTATTTTTGATATGTATTAATTGTTTTTATTCCTGTATCACCTTATAGTATTACAAATAAATTTCAAATGTTTTTACTGCTCATCCGCGATATAAACGCATTACAATAAATAATTTAAAAAAATAGCCGATTTTATTCAGTAACAGACTTGCTTTGATGAGTGTTTAATACTTATAGTAAAACAAGCATTATTTCTCTCATATCAATCCTTTCATTTTTTCACACTAAATTTTTAAATTCAGTTTGACTTGATGGTCTTTATTATCCATGGAATTACTTGTCCCATAGTAATAAAGAGTATTATTTTTTATTTGAATATCCATTTTTTTAAATCGCGATAAGATATAATACAAAACTGTACTTATAAATATGAACTGTTTTTTTTCATATTTTATTTTTAATTATTATAGTAAATTATTGTATTTTATGTTTTGCTGCTTCTTGGTTATAAAAAATATCAAAACAATGCTTTTTTAAATATAATATAAATTTTATAAAACTATTTTGTAACACATAGCTTATGATTTTTCTTCATATTATACTGCCCAAGCATTTTTATTGCATGAAAAACACACTGTAAAAAATATTGTTTCAGTTTTACGAGTATGTCAACGATATACGTTTTTTGTATTAATAATGACTTACGAACAGCTTACTTACTTCAAATGAAAATTACACGTAGTAAGGAACATAAATACATAATAATAGTACTTGCTTAAACAAGAAACTTCATAAAACAATAAACAGTAAATTTGAAAACACACTCCGAACGAAATAATTCATTTCGATTTAATCATTTAATTCATTGCGTATACGTTACCGAAATAAACTTCAAGCCGAGCGGCATAAATTTACCTAAAATATAGTTAACCCGTTCACTCCCGCCAAGCATAATTTATATTTAATTACTAAAACACTTACTTCCTACTTTTATTTCGGTTAGCGATTATCCAAACACGTAGGCTGCTTTTATTATATGCGCACTTATATACTAAAAAAATACAGGAGAGTGGTTAGGAACATTTTTTTTCTCTCAAAAATCGCCCAAATTGAATAAAATAATTTAATATTTTAACGTTTCTAAACATCTTCAAGTGTGCTATTTATAACTTATAAATATATATTTATTCATCACTTTTAAATAAGTTGTCCCGTTCATAATCTATGCAGCCCCTATTATACCGACGCTGTCATTTTTATCAAAAGGTTGCAGAGCAACTCGTTTTGCACCAACCGAATGGATTCTGTCACCCTGGAAGGCCACTGTTAGTCATCCATAGCATGTTCTCAGCGGAGCCACGAGACGCTATGATGTCTTAAGAAGAAGTGAGGACACTGGAAAGAGTTAGAGATTATTGGAAGCACCATGTGGTGGCCTTATTTTCAAAATAGAGAGCGGATATGGAAAACAATGATATTGATATTGAAATTTGTTAAAAGTAAAAAACTAGTATACACACCAATATCACACTAACTTAAGTTAATATAGGCAGGCATACTTATGTATTGATTTTTATAAAGTAAGACTTCCATTAATGTGTAGAATTGAACTGTAGAAATTATATCGAAAGGGGTATATATAAAATACTGTTCCTCTAATAATAAAGAGACGTAACTGCTTTTATTCCGACAGCGATAAATTTGTGCATGTGTAACGATGGCATTTTAATTAACAAATTAGCTTAGTCGTTATGAATAGTGAGGTTATAATATGATATTATTATTTTAATTGGCAGGTTCTTGATCTCTGGCATTATAATTCCACTAACTACACAAACGAAAATCAGATTATAAAACTTTCATTTTCCGTACGAACTCAAAGCATTCGACGGGCAAATCGCTTGCATGCACAGTCCTTCGAATAATACGGCTCACAGTCGCGTTTGAGGGAAGGAAACATATGGTGTTCCGTACTCAGTACAGGAAATGGTAATTTGACACGATGTTTAGAAATCCGTGCCCCTATTAGTCGCCGTGCCACGCTTTGACTAACCGAGCACAGTGCCCGAGCCTCGGGAATCTCTACCAAACAACTCCAAACGACGATCTTTTCTCTTTTGAATCGACTGAAATAAACGAGACAGAATATTTGCTTCGCATTCTTTAAACACATTCGCCCAAAATGCTCGATAGAATAATTTTTAATATTATCAAGAGAACCCTTAAATGTTTTTTTTTACTCCACTAATGCTTCTAGCATATTATTACAGCACCACGTGTGAAATATTAATATTTATTTGAAATATAAATAAAACCGTGAAATGTGCTTCCGTTTTCTCTCCATTACTAATTTGAATAAAGAATATCTTTTCAATGAATTTTGTTCGATATGTATAGTGCATCCCTTTTAAGACGTTTGGAAAATACCGTATTCAAAAGGAATCAATATATATAAACAGTTATTTACCATAAATACTATCATGGTAATTATTAAAATCGTACAGCAATATCGTATGCAAGAATAGGATTTTTTTTTACCATCTATGAATGTATAAAAGATCTTGAAAATTCGCAATATACATTCTACATAATGTGATATGACGCTGAATCATAGTAATAACAGGTTCTACATAAATTGAAAAGTAAACATATTAAATACTGATTTTTGAAAACGCTTCACGTTTATAATATAGATATCAATAAAACTTCACAAATCCTTGTAGAACTTTATAAATAAACATAATAAGTGAAGATTTGTTGAAATTAATAATACAATATCTAAGGAATGGTCCTTTTTGAGGTCTCTGTTTTACAAATCGGACAGAATTTATTTTAATGTTTATATCATTCGGGCTCTCATCAATTTCCTATTCGATCTAAGTCATCACCCACAGATAGCTCCCGAAGGAGTCCTTTGAATGGCTCACCTATAATCACTTCCGGGAGACGTTTACTCAAGAAAAATATCCTTCTAAATTTAAGTTGGGAGTGAAATTGCCGTCACAAAAGAGACATCGGGGACTAGGCGTATCTGGTTTCGAATTTCGCGAGATTATGCGTTTAGTTATATAATAAATAAGATCGGGGGATTTTTTTATCTCTCCTCTCATCCCCGTTAAGAAAGTGAGTATGTACGCCTGAGGTGACAGTAGGGGGACCATAATGTGTCTATACATAAATTATTATTATACTCAAGCCCTGTAAAACACTCACGCGTTCCTTTACAAGTAATGTGCATACAAAAATTCAGCGTAATTCATCATAATATAACTGCCTAAAAACTAAAGATATTACATTACTCAATATGGTATTTTTTGGAGAGTAATACAACAGAATGATTAAACAAAATTCCATTAGCGAGGAATAAAATAAAATCAAATCGTATTTGATGATTGAAATACCTGAGAAAGATATCATTCATACGAATAACCTTCTATTTTCATTGCTGAAATCTCAGAACTTTTTGTTGCTCTGTATCGTTAAGTCTACACTGGTATAAATTGTTAGAACTAGTCACATACTGACATTAATACAAGTTTATCTTACATTTAAAAAAGGGCACGTAAAATAGGAACCACACGTACTCACACGTCATGTCAAACACACTCACCATTCGCTCGCCCACTGCAGTGTTGTTTCATAAGTTTAACTAATTATAGCCGAAAGATGAATGTATATTTGAAGTTTAAAATCAATCGATGCTTCAGGTAATACAAAAAGTAATAAAAACAAAGCTTGTGCACGCAACCTTCTGACAGAGGTCAGTGCGGTCGCCCTCGAATAATCTTCTGAAGTCAGTTATGGACATGGAATGTTTAAGTAAACTCATCACGATTAAATCACATTACAAACGATTCCTGAATTCCTAAGAGTTGATTATTTTTATTTATAGAAAACCTACAATTAGTATTCTGCGGAGGTTTTTGTTGTCAACTGTTTAACCTATAAAAACACCAACAGCTAAATAATTTTAAGTAATAATATCTAAACTAAAATACACGCGTTAAACCGATCCTGTCGTAAGACTTCAGAGTTTCAGTCGATAAATAAAAGTAGATTTTTCCCTCACCCCAAGTACGTAGTATGACTTGAAAACAGTTTTTTTCCTTCCAATAGAATCCTATATTATGGACATCCTAAAATATAGGGATGCGTGATTTTAATATGGACGACATTTCGAGTCATGGTAAATTAGACGCGTCGTCTACAGAGACGCATTGCCTCGATGATGTTTATGCTGAGCTCAGTGTAACTCAACCTTTATATAATACATATATTATATATAAAAAAATATGCCAATGCATCTAGCGTCTTCTTACATCTTTGCATTTTTGCCTGCGGAGCTTTTACTAGGTAAAGATTCCAACCGTCGCATGCTTAACATATTGGTTTTGCATTGCTGGTACTAAAATGACACAATTATTATACGATCACAGTAACAAACAAAGCGAAAATGTTTATTTACATATATTATAGTTACATATAATTAAGTTGTTGGCTTAACCCTTTGATGAGTATCGCCGCACGTATGCGGCGGCACTCTATAGGTCCATATAGAGTATCGCCGCGTATGTGCGGCCGCGCGGTTTCATACAAATTTTTGTGCGCCGGGCTTCTAATTTCAATTAAAATTTGGTTTATAGATAACTCAAATATATTTGTCAATCATTTTTCTTCGTTTTATAACAAAATATTCGTTTTTAGCGAGAAAACAAATGCTTGAAATAAATGCAAATATTACGAACAAAATCTAATTTCGTGAACTTCTTATTTTTCCTTTGTAAGTTTTACTGAGAAACATCGTGAATTATGCTCCACAAACAGATGTTCTATCAAAAATTCCAGGCCTGAATTAGAGATAATCGTATTCAAAATTTTGCAAAATTATTAGTAATTTTTTTTTTTTCTAATAATTTTATACCAATGGAAATAGATTGATAAATAATGGTAGTAAACATAATCTTATCATCAAACACTTTCAAAGTATCGAAGTATTTATCTTGATTTACCGAAGATTGAGTGAACAGGAAATAGATGATGTTTTTATAGAAAGTGATGATGAAAACGCGATAGAAGATATCGATGACTTGTGTCTCAACTTGAACAATTCATCAGCTGGAGAAACTGATTCGGAAGATGAAGTTGAACCTACACCAGCTCGACGTCCTCGACGTCCTCGTCGTGAAGAAAGGCAGTGGGAAGAGGCAAATTTCTCCCCTCGGATTTTTCTTTTTACCAGTGCAACATCCGGAATTCAGCCAGGGTATCAAAGGGACATTGAGCTTTTTTACACTTTTCTTCAATGATGATGTTATTTTATATGGTGACGGAAACTAATCGATATGCATGTAAATGAGAACCGGCATTACTTCAAAATCTAAATTACAAAAATGGGTCGATACGGACATTTAGGAGATGTACGTTTTTTTAGCCACCATAAAGTTGCAGGTTTGGATCGTTTCTTTCTGTTACTGCGAGCACTTCACTTTGCAGATAACACCATCCGCAGCCCTGATCGATTACAAAAAATCAGGCCACTATTAGATCCAATAAAATCATTATATAAAGCTGTCTTTCATCCGTTTCGAAATTTATGCATCGATGAAAGTCTTTTACTTTGAAAAGGGCGATTGTCTTTCTGAATTTATATTTCATCGAAAAGGCATCGGTTCGGAATAAAAATATTTGTTTTTTGCGATGTTGAGACGGGCTATGTATTGGATATAATTGTCTACATGGGAGCCGCAACAGATATGGAAATTGATACAAATGTATGTATATCTGGATCGGTTGTAAAAACATTGCCCCATGATAATTTGCTAAAGGGACATAGATTATTTATTGATAATTGGTAAACGAGTCCAGCATTATTTGATTACCTATTTGATAATCAAACTCAAGCTAGCAGTACTGTCCGACCTAATCGTAAAAGTTTTCCGAAATTTCCAGTAGGAAAGCAAACTCGTGGCTATGTGAAATATTTGCATTCTGGACTATTAGCTATAAAATGGAAGGACAAACGGGAGGTGTATATGCTCACAACCAAAACCGAAAATGGTTATTTCTAATATAATCAATTATTCAACAAGGAAAAACATTAGTAAGCCAGAAGCTGTTCTCGATTATAATCTAAACATGGGAATTGTTGACAAAACGGATATGTTGATTAGTTTCATGGATTGTTCAAGGAAATCCCTAAGGTGGTATAAAAAAAATCTTTCGGCTGTTGGATGTATCGACTCTATACGGAGTTAAATCAGGGGAAAATACACACGGAGGAAATGTTTTGTGTGCAGTCATTCCAAAATTCGTCCAGTAAAGAGGAAAGACACAAAATTTATGTGTGTTGGATGTGATTTTCCACTGTGCATATCCGTGTTTTGAGGAATACCACACGAAAAGAAAATTTTAACGTCCTATTTTCCTATTATCTCTGTATAAACTTATCATGTCTTACTTCATAAACAATTTTATTTTCCGATTACTCGTAATAATTTTCAATTATCGAAAAATCTATTTTCCCTATTATTTATTTCAAAGTATAGTGTATATATAAACACATAGTGTGTGTATAAAAATATACATAGGTGTGTATAAATCAATAGTGTGAGTACAAACGCTGTGTACAATTATTTTCTTAGGTTTCGGGTAAGTTTATAGAATGACACTTTACTTAAATTATCTTTTTATAATGTACATTTCTTTTTATGATCTCGCACTAATAAATCTTTAAAAAAAAAATATTCGAAAACTTTTTGTAAAATTTTGAGAACCACTGACCTTGTCCGACTAAAAATTATAATTGAACGATTCTTTTTATAATCGAGCGCTACTAAATTAAAAAAAATATTTTCTTGAAAAACTTCATGTATGAAAAATGTTGAGAACCACTGACTTGGTCTAATTATGTATAGTTTAAAATGCATTTCTTCTTATAATCTAGCACTTATATTTTTTTTTAAATATGTCTTGAAAAATTTTCTTTATGTAAAATGTTGAGGACCGCTGATTTTTCCAAATTAATTTATAATGTAATCAGAAAAGGTACAAAATTAATTGTCCTTGTGAAAAAAAATAATAAATTCATAATTTAATTAATCAAATCAATCAAATAAAAATTAATAAATACTTCAAAATTAACTCACTCCCGAGGTGTATACCATATAAAATCAACTCACTAATCAAAGGGTTAATTGCAATTAAATTACAATTTATTGATTGACTTTACTATCACATTTTTTATGGCTATATCTATGGGTCTTGATTTACTGTTTATCTGTGCCTAACACCAGTACAGTACTCCACGAGAGAAAATTGGTGTGAGTGTTGAGCGAATGTTTACAGACAACACTGCCATTATTTTTAATTCCTTCCGCCTCACCTTTTGTTTTTTCAATGATAGTTTATTTTGATATCACTTGTCAAAATATGTTACTAACGCTTTTAGTAGAACAGAATACGAGATATAATAGAATTAGAATTTATTTTATGTTGTACTTTTTACAACTTATGAACCGAAAATTATAACTTGCCACCACACCACACGAAGAGCAGTATAAACTCTAAGCATAAAAGTAATCATAATTAATGTATTGTTTTGGTGAGATTTCTCAACCTATTTATCAGTCACTTAAAGAACGAATCATAAAAGTCAAAAGTCGTAATGTGTGTAATTTTCTTTATTACCTATCTGAGCCACTGCCTATTTTTCAACATCTTAATCAGGGTTTTATACAACCGCAACAATTGCTGTAGCTATTTTTTAATCATATACCAAACTGAATACGTGATTAACCTGCCATACACTATTTTTTGTGATACCTTGTTTCTGTGGCGTGATTAGAGTCATATAATTTTTTTTAATATCCAAAACTTGCAACGCTTATACTGGAGGAATTTATCGTTAAAATTTTGATAATACCAAACCTTTTATATTGTATATTTCACGTAAAATTAGTCCCTAAAAATAATCATTAGTGTATGTCTGTTTTATGTAATCACTCAAAGTAAAACATAGTTTTATTTTAAGAGCTGTGCTCACAAGCAATGAGCGACATAGATAGTAAACGTTTTTTGAAATAATAAAAATCGATGAACTATAAATATTTCACATTTTATTCAAAACCTGGACCATTTCCGCTCAACTTTGAAGAATTAAGCTTAGCCTGGCAATTTCATTAAAATAAAATATTAAGTGTAACATGTTAAAACATATTTTGAAAATGTCATTTTATCTACAGAAAGTTGTAGTAAAACGATGAATAAAAAAGAACAATGTTAAATAACTAAAAATTTACAAACGCCTTAGAAAATGATCTATATGTAAGTTTATATTTTACATGTATATTTTGCTTGGTAAATCATTTAATTACTTCTCTGCAGTTTAAATTAAATAGATATTAGTTTGTAAACGTTCTGTTATTATAGTTTAATTAAACGTAACATTTTCACACACTGTATACTATACGACAAAAATATGTTTATTGGACACAGATCTCGCTACATAACTTACTCTATAAACAATATTAAGTTGTTAGTCATTTGGGAGATACGGATTTAATGATTTTATTACTGTTTTATTCACGCAACTTTGTATGCGTTGCATGTCAACTCTACTCTAATTACGATTCCCTCAAATTTGACGGTTTCTGACTCCAGTCTCATGAGACATCTATCCGTACTTTTAAAATTTCAACGTTGTTTTGTAAATATTTGAGTAAACAATGCTTTCTTACAAAAATCTACAGAAATCTTGTCATATATGGATATAATGTTTTTAAATATATAACACTCGTCGTAATTATCAAAACTGACAATCTTCCACTATTATTATTATTTTATTATACCCTACTTTCACAGTTTTGTCTAAATCTATATATATGTTCAGTATATATTTCCCATCGTTTTTTTTTAAATATTACTAAATGTTATGTTCCATGCCAGCAGAGTATTTAAGGTTTGATGAAATTTAGAAGCCTCATATAGGTTCATATTATGAAAAATTATTATCATCATAACAGTGTGAAGAAAAACAAAAGAAGTTTTCTTTGAAATTCAGCTTTTAAAATTAGGGTCGGAAAAAAATTGTTTGGATATTACACTTTTCTGCTAAATTCGTACAAAATCAATTATTTAATAATTATTACAAATCTTGCACAATATGACTACGTGGTTTTATATCCACTATTTAACCCCTTATTCGATTTTCTTCAGCCCAATTATTAAGTATTTCGTTAAGAAAAAGGACAACTCGTGTAAAATTTTATGAATGATTGTTTATTTCTTTCACATATCCAGGAACGATTTTTGGATGGAATTTCGATTGTTTTATCGTTAATGTGGCAATGAAAAAAAATAAAATCTTTTTAGTGAAACTTTTGTTGCTACAGTTTGCTTAAGTGTTTTCGAAAATAATGTGGCTATAAATGGCATCACTCGCCATAATTCGCTTACCGAGATCACTCCATTCATCTCACTCATATTTCATCTCTCGCATCATCAATCCCGAGAGCTCTGTTCGCCGTCCCGTCACTTTCGCGCCATTTTTTCACGCCGAAATATATATTCTCGCGCCACTTTTTGACGTTTCCGCTGACCTTCCTCCCCACCCATCGGGCTTGGCGCGCGAAACTCCCCTTAGCGAATATCTCCGGGGACTTGGACGACAGTTAATGGATTCCGATTGTGGGGTGACTCGACGTGAAGGCTTGTGAAGCAGCTACACTCCCTTGTGACTGCTTTTTTATTTGACTCGATCAAGCAGTGCTGTTGCGATTTTAGCCCGTGATTGCCGCTCAATATGCGACTGTTTTATGTAACGGGTCGCTGTTTGAACTTATTAAATCTATCACATTCACGTAGATATATGTATTCTACCTTCCTTAGTCCTAGTTAGTCCTAGTGCACAGTATTGATTGTCTTTGAACTCTCTTTTTATTAAAAAAAAAACCACTAAAGGTTTAATTATCACTACTATATCTTCAGCATGTGATCGACCCCCGCTTTTGAAATTTAAAAATGTTCACAAAATAACTTATTGATATATAGTACAACGCATACTTATATGAATAAATACCTCCATTATAGTAAAAACAAACAATAGCAATGCATTTTCTCCACCATAGAGTTATTTATTCACCATATGATCGAGCTTCGAAAGGATTTTTTGAAAATCGAACTTCTGCGGATGTATTCATGGATATTGAATCTTTATTTTAAATATATGCTACATGTAGGATTTTTAAAAGATTTTTGTCATTGAGTTCTAATAGCCTATTATGCACAATGTATTTACGGTCAATTTGATGAAATGTGTCATGTTTATCTATTATGTTCACCAGTTCACTTTCAAAGTGTTACAGTTTTATGCTGCCAATGGAGAATTTAGTTTTTATTTTATGTCAGTCGACGAATGTGAACTTTGTTTATGAACACTTATCGTGCTCACTATAGCGGTAATATTTCTTATCTCATTTCGCCCCACAGACTCTGTAAAACAGACATCTCTCGATACATAAAGATAACATTTGGACAACATGTTAGCGAAAGGTTTCATAGTAGCAAAACATGTGTATTTTATTGAGAACATCGTGTAAATTCCCATTTCACAGAGACAAATTTCTTGAGAAAAATCATGACTCAACATAGCACTTTAAAATGTGTTGTATAGAGTTGTTTAAAAATGTAAGTTACGTTTTCTGATGTTGTTAAATATTGAACTATTCTAACTGGAGAGATGCTATTTTACCTAAGGTTAATGCTCGTGTATAGAAAAGTGTATAGAAATATTGAATAATTTAATACCATGAATCAACCAAAACTAATCGTTTTATTTAGAAATGATAAAATTTTGTACACATTAAGCAATTCGTATTATTGAATTTATGTTTGTTTAAGATATGAATATGTGTGGCCAGCCTCGATCGTAATTTAAAAATATGAGGGAAACACACTTTTCACCCATTAGTATTACAATTTCCCGAGAAGAATTTTTAGCTACCTCCTAAACAGTGACCCACTGATATTTCAATCGAAGCACAATTAATTCTATCAAAACTCTGAAACTTTTTAATATATTTAATTTAAATGTATTTCTCGTATTTTATTATACACATTTTTTTAAGACGTAATGAAAAAAAGATCATTGGCAATTCTTTTGATCTGAAATATAATTTGAAAATTTATTCCAATAAACTTATAATAGATGATATACTTTTTCGGTATAATGTAAGTATGCCGATTTAATACAATTTAATACTGATTGAAGACATATCGTAAAAGACAGTGGCGCTTCTTGAAAGATAGTAATTTACTTGCTATCTGTTTAAGTGGCCTATAGGACGGCATTTTATGGATAGCGTAAAGCACCTATTTAAAGTTAAATGCCTTACAGAATGATAAAACTGACATTTTATATGAAGTTATCGAAGAAATATCCGGTGACATACATCAGCAAATAGCTCATCGGGTGTTATCACGTAATAGTATCATTTAAAATGGAAATTATGAAGAAATGTACTCTAAAAAGGAGACCATCTTGACTAGAGCATTTTCATCTAAATATTAAATGAAATCTACATTGCAGGTTACTAAGTCCAAGCGAGTTAGATGAAAATGAAAAAATATTTAATCTTCCCTATCCAATAATGGATAATTTTGAATTGGAAATTATTAGCTAAGTGGACTCATAAGTTTGTCGCAATAATAGTAAACTTCTAGGAATAAAAAAATAAAACACTTTGTTTTGTTCTAATTTTACATATTTTATAATTTAACAAGGTCACTTTAACAAAGTAGCTTAGCAAGTCACATGGTTAAAAGATCAGTCCCGTGCAGCTCTGTCTCGGGCCAAGCAAGTGAGGAGTAAATTTATTTATTTTTTTCTTGATCGTATAGCGTTATGGAATGCGGCTGTGAAAAACGGCTGTACACACATAGCGGAAGGGTGGTGGGAGAACAAACTTGTTCACCCAAATATATATTTTATAATGTTCCGGTCCAGGTTATTTCATCACGAGCATTTTTAACTCATCGTCAATTTGTATTTAGTTTTAATGCCTTTCTAGCAAGAATTAACAGTTCATTATAAAATATCATCGATTAAGTATATTTGAAGACTGTCACACGGTAAGGTCCCTGCAGCTCATATTACAGCTGAAGAAATTATACTTATTTGTTAATTACTGGGAATTATTCAAATATATTATTTAATTATTTATTAAAAATATTCCAATGAAAACTTTCTATCCTTTCTATCGGAATCCATTCCGTCTCATCCTAAGTACTCAAGACGCTTCCATTGTCAATTATCAGTGTGGGCAATCGGAACTTAGAGCCTCGCGTCGGGTCAGTGAAACCCGACCTGCCTGGCTAGCGGAGGGTTAACGCGTCGATAGCATGCCGGTCACGCCCCACCTGAATGGCTTGACGAGCCTGTCTTCCTCCAGCCCCGCTAGGGAAATCTCCTATCTTACAACGGGTTCATTTTAAAGACAACATTAGCCGGAGAACGGCCCTAGACGTATGAGACTTGGGGAAAATGATATTTCAAAAGAAACTTTACACTTGCAAGTAGCCAAATAAAATTTAAAAACATTATCTTATTATTGTTAAATTAAACAATTTTATTTTGGGTCGATCCAAATCATAAAAGAAGGCCCCATTTAAATCATGTTGAGAAACAGCCGTTTTACGTGATTAGTTTGTTTTTTTAAATATAAGGTTCAAAAAAATAACATTAATACAAGTTTACATTCCAAAATCAAATGATCGCATTAGGTACCACATACTGTCTTAAAAACATTCAAGATTATAGATGAAGAATGAATACTTTACTTATACCTATACACAGTCAAAGAATAATTTAGCTAACCCAATCTTAAAATGAACTTGCTATTTATTCATAATAGACTCAAAATATTTTTATAAACTATACCTAACGTTATAAAAGTTTTTTTTTCAATTCTCAGTCAAAAAGTAAACAATAACAAATTGATGCGTAAACAAATTTAAGGCGCAATATTCTGCCCCACGTTGTAGCTATTAAGGGCAAAAACAACACCCCGCCCGACTGTCAACCCTCTCGACAGAAGAAAGAAAGATCTTTGCAGAAAAATATACCGGTGCTTATTTTACGGCCCGCCCTTTTCTTTTTTATCTGCAGTCCCTCGTCGGGCTTTATTTTATACCTCTTCATAAAGGCTCTGCTCCTGACACATTACGTCCAAGGCGTCGCCGCCTATCAAAATATTTTCTCTCATATGGACGCTCGTTTCTTACGGCCCATCTATTTTTGCGACCCCGCGCCTCCACTCAAGATTGAAGCGTAGCTAAAGCTTCATGCCGGTGTGATAATATAATAAGAGGAAAACTCACACAATAACTGAAAGGTTACTTTCGATGAAATCAGCAGGAAATTTGTGGAAATTGATTTTTAATATGAAATTAATTTGGTATTATTAATCGTCATTCGTTGATTGTGTTACTAAAATGTTTTTTCCACCTTTCTAGACATTTTACGTACATGTACGAAGAGATAATATAATAATAATTTTCTAACTTACTAACCCATAATATAATAATTAATAAAATAATAATTAATAACACATAAAACTAAGATGGTGGAAGAGAAAAAGATATATATAAGGATGAGTAAATGCAGGTTTAAAAATAGTTCTGACGATGGCGGAAGTCGAAAGAGCTATCAACAAATATATAAAATAATTTCTGTAGAATTAAAATACATAGTTATTTTTTTCACCTTATTTAAGGCATGTAATTCACAAAGCAAACCTCTATGATACTATAAATATTTTAAAAAATCAGTTCTAGAGTATTGAAAAAATCGTATCTGTTGTCCATATAAACATTATTATTTACGTTCCCATTCGATGTTTTTTTTAATCAAACAAAATGTCACTTCCCAGTGTCACGCGTCTACATTTTTCCTTTATTTTATAATGAGCCAGTGATTGAAACGTCATTCAAATTATAGTGTACGGTGAATAGAAAGGCACGGAAAATTTTCCTTCAATAATTACACGAGGATTGTGTCCGCTAAATACGGTATTGTTTCAAAGCTAGCGTAGCTCATTGCACGGAAAAACTTTTGAGTCGCTATCATTTATGAAGGCGTTTCAAGGAAACTTTACCGGTACTAAAGTGAACGACGAAGCTTCTTATTATAAGCAGGAACGTATCAAGTAGATATAGTATTGAACACATTATAACATAAATTAATATTAAATTACATTCAAGGAGTTTTGTAACCAATTTCACGTATACATTTAGTCACTTTTAAGGTGTTCACTGTCAATACTTGTCGGAAAGGCATTATAATAAAAATAATAATACATTTTAGTACAAAAAAGTTAAGTATTTTGACAAACACATAAAATTTATTTGATCAGGACCGGTTTCAATTACGGCGAGCATTGTCAACTGATTTCAATCATATAATTAGTAATATCATTAAACTGCGATGGTATTATTGTGTGTTGATTTAAAAAAATTAAGCTCGTCTATAAGATGAGTAGTACTTTCGGATGGATGTATTTGGAATACGCGATGTTGTGAATAATTATGTGAAAGTAGTATGAACTATTAAAGAATGCCTTTCTGACAAGAAATGCGAAAGAGAGAACTGATGAAAAGGGTATGTTGTTTTTTCTGATGGTTTATATGGTTGTAATTTTGAATTAAATGTGATGACATGGTCTTTGAAGTTAAATAACAAATGACTCTTTGTCCTAAAATAGTTATATCACCAAAATTTATTTTCAAAGAGGATACTATTTTTTGTAAATATTGGTAAAAATATTGACACCACCATGGAATAGAATCCTGCAATAATTTTCCAGTTGTTTTAAAAAAAAGCAATTACACGCGTATTAAGCTACAATACGCAGTTTTTTTCTATATATTTTTTCGATAAATTTCGCTGCGTTAAAAATCTTGAATAGTCAAGTGTTTCTTTTATTACCGTCGAACAGCGATGCTAAGGAAATAGGAGAGGTTCGACTCTGAATAGTTTGTATAGCATCACGGGCGCTGTGAGGGGTGGGCGTCGATTAATATTTGAGAAGTACGGCATTCTCGGCGGCCCGTCGGCCCTGCTCCGACAATCGATCAAACCGCTTTCGGAGAGATGATTTCCTGCAACGAAGACAACGTAGCGTCCCCAAGATTTCTCATAAAACGTTTACGGCCGTGTAGGCAATCATCGTTTAAGGGCAACGACAATATTTGTTATATTTTCGCAATGTTTTGTTTTTTTTATCTCTGTCAAAAGTAAGAGCTTTTTATGGACTAAATTTACGATTATTGTTTTAAAAATACCTGCTGTTTTGATGAAAAACGTGCGATGATAAAAAAGCTGATCTATAAACTTACTCGTCAAATAAATCAAAATGTACATATGTCGTAAACATTTAATGTTTTTTATATTAAATTAATTCGATAAGAAAGCAAGTAACGCAAAAGCGTAGTTTGATTTCCAATAAACTAACTCTATTATTTTAAACCATTAAAATAATCTATTTAATTGTGTTAACTGTATTCGTGAAAAGGTATTTATTATATGTTCAATTGATTTGGTGGTAACTTTCTGGAAATTTATTCTCAATGCAAAACTATATGCTATCCATTTTTAGTTTTGACATGTGTTTTACCTCATTAAGAATCATTTTCATACAAAATTTATCGTAAAAATGTTGTTTGTAGCGAAGCATAGATTCTAATTCATAATTTATGAATGAGAAAAATTTACATAAAGCATACCAATGTCTACGTTATTAACAAAAATTTAAAGATAGATAGATGTTCATCAGAGAGACCTTGAGTGTTAGATCAATACCATTTGATTTGAAAATAAATTAAAAAGAAAAATTTGTTTCCCTTAAGCTTCATTATTTATTTTTAAGTACAGATATAGTACAGTCAATTCGGGTAACTTTGGACTTCAATATAACATTGAACTATTTTTTTATTTTTCTACTGACAAGTAATCGTTCTTGCGATTGATGAATATAACAAATCGGTCTTTTGTCTTATACGTGGTCAACAAAAAGAGCCACATTCACCTCTCAAATTATTTTTATCTTTTTATGATATTTTGTGAAATAAACCAAAATAACTATGAAAATATACGACTTTTTTATTTTTTCGAAACAGGTGGCTTCGCTTAAGCCAGGTGTTATGGATAGGGAATGGGCACAAAGTTGTAATTTTTTAAATATTTTCCATTGACAGACTATCATTCTTTATAAAATTTCAATTTAATGTCACCAAGCTGGATGATTCAGCTAAAATTCGCTCATCGAAAGTGGTGGTGTCCAATGTTACTCAATTATAAATTTACCATTTGACGGGCCCGTAAAAGCAGTTTTAAGTTATTTTTCCTTATATTTTAGTAATATTTCAATTCAAAATAATATAAATGAAGTGGTAAGAACACATAATAGTCAAAAATGTCACAAAAAAACACCTAAAATGTGTCCAAAGTTACCCGAATTGGCTGTACTGGAAAAAATATCTTAGTCAAAATATCATACTCCATTAGTTGTTGGTACTTGGTTGATTATTTAATCGTTACTGAATATTATTTTCATCGTATTTTATTTTATTTCTGATATTGAATATACTGAGTTTAAGAAAATACCGCAAATTTTGATTGTTTTTTTTCAATGTATTCTGTTGCTCGCTCGAATTTATTTAGGCAAAATATACGAATATTAATAACCTGATACGTTGTACGAAATTTAATTAAATAAATAACCATAACTGTGGTAAATACAAACAGTAACGAGTATTTTAAATAATCTTAGCATCAATGAACCGAAAGCTCGACCCAAATTTCGTTCGAATATTAAAACAAGCACTAAGCTCGCTTCGACTATACATCATAAATTATTTACAAAGAAGAATCTTTGCATCGTTGGACTTTCAGTATGATACAAACTTTGCCTTTCTGTCTGTGAATACCACCCTGAATTTCTCCACAAACTGGGCAGCGAGGTATGCAAGCCCCTTACAATATTTCATACCCCGGACCGACCACAATCGAAGGATATAACTCTTTCAGAACCGAAATAATTGCATTATAAATGACATATTATTTCAAATATTCTATCGGCTTCTGATAAAATTCAAAAACTTTTTAAAAATATTTTTGTGGTATTTAATATGATATTTAAATAAACATTTTTTTTAAATAAAACTCAAATATATAGTTAGAAAACGCATTTGAATGCTACTTTATAAAATATATTCTTATCTACTACGTGAAGAAGTCATTTATCGATGTTCAGGTCCGGTTAAAAATACTCACCACGGTCGTGATAAAAATACATGTTGTTATTCAAAATGTACAAATTTGTCACACGTACACAGTGTCGACTATTATTGAATTTTAAAATACTAATCTATATCAATCTATGATCATAGAATATAGCATCGATACATGTTGAGTATTGCAAGGATTTGTCAAATATTAATCCGTTTTTGCACTCATAAGATTCAAATAATTTTTACTTTGCTTATATATTTAGAATAGGAGAGGACGATATTGACGAGTTTTTTATAATTACTTTATCTTAGTTATAAGTAGTTCTAGAATATTTCAGCAAAATATAAAATTACTGCTTAGTAAGATAATGATGATAATCATAAATTTATAAATGAATCCGGTTTTCTTGAAGCATACATATTATACAGTACAAATTATTCTTAAAATTAATTCTCTTCTTTTAATGTTTTTAAAGTATCAATTATTGATTAAAAATCATTAAATTATCATGCATATATACAAAACTTTTTTTGCAATATTTTATAATCGATCGGTTGGTTTCACTCATTGCGTTCTGACCATAAATAAAAATACGTATTATTTGCTCAAAATCAATGTGTTGTACACTTGAACGAATAATTAATTATCCAAAATATTTCGTGAAATATTGAGCAAAATATATTTCTATCTAATCGAGCCGGTTGCTTATAGTGTTTAACCATACTTATGAACTATTCATAAGTTCTATTATATGCTACACGTTCCAGTACAGAATTCTATTTATTGTTTTATCCGTGGCACATTTCTTTTTGTTTGCGATGCTTCAGTACGTTGTTGATGTCGAGAAGATCGATACAACGTACCGGAAATTTTCAACTGTATATTTATGTACATCAGTCTTAATAATTATATACTATTAGGTATAAAATAACATTCACAACCTTGTTAAAAATGTTTTTTAAAATAAATTTTACTGAAAGTGACTTCAACTTCACTTTTTTCTCTGCCTAATAAAACTAGTTCTCATCGAAGGAGACTATGATTTTTCCAAATAATAATAATTTTTTCCTAGTATTTTAAAATAATAAATGTGATCAATTTCGCATTATATTCGATACCATACATTATAAAAATAATAAAGACAAACGGTACTAAAAAATGTGTTTTATTTATTTAAAATATTGTTTCCTCACGAAAAAGTAATTAATGAGTTTGGTATAATTATTTTTTTACTTTTTTAAAATTTTGTAAAATTTTTCCTGCAATAATTTTTACTATAAAGTTTCAAATATAAAATGTACTAGACTCTCTGATGTATAAAGGTATATGCTATCTTACATTACGTCTCTTAAAACATTTCCTCTTTTGCTACGTAACGAATTGCGGTCATCAAATGTAAGACGTCCGAGCTTTATTAACTTATCCGCGGAAAATATGACCGACCGTACGAGAGCAAGTCTGACGTCACACTCAAATGACGCCCATTATGCTTTCATTCCATACTTGATACAGGAGCATTTGGCTGTGCGCAAAACTCTCATATGAACGTTAGTGTAATTTGCGACATTATAAGAAATTACAGTGACGTAATTGACTCACTTAATTACAATTCACGTGTGAGAGTGTGATTTATCAGCAAGCATCACTTGAGTTAACAATAATATATGATTTAATCACGTATTGAACAATTCTATAATGTGATCCGGTTTTTCTTAGCAAATCTTGAGTATTTAAACATAATAAAAATAATAACACATTTTTAGTACTTTTTCCACATGAGATTTATTTCATCAGGACCGGTTTCGCTCATGGCGAGCATTATCAACTGACCATTAGTTGAAAATGCTCGCCATGAGCGAAACCGGTCCTGATGAAATAAATCTCATGTGGAAAAAGTACTAAAAATGTGTTATTATTGTTTTTATAATGCCTTTCCACCAAGTATTGACAGTGAACACTTTAAAAGTGATTTAAACATAAGCAACGCATTGAAAAATCATGCATGCTGAAATAGGTATGTATAACATAATATTACGTTTCTACCAAAACGATGTTAATAGTTCTTGTAAAATTGAATATTATAATAGATATCTTATATGCAAATCTAACCAACATATTGATTGAATTGTACTTTACAGTATTAGTATCAATATACCTTTAGATTATTTGTCATTATGCTGACATCAAATTTGTAGTTACATTAGATTTTTTGTCGACCACTTATTTTTAGAGCTGAAAATGCTCCCTATGAACAAAACCAAGCCTAATCATTAAATTGGAGTCGTTAATATTTTGTACTTTTCGATGAACCTTGTCGTTAATGACCAGAGTTTCAACTTTCAGCATCTTCAGGCATATCAAGTGCACGAATGAGCTTGAACTGAACCCCAACCTGATTATTTGATAAATTTGCACAAATCCCAACAAAAATATGTCACATAATTAATAATTGAAATACATTCACGGTTTCCCATAACCGTTTTACGAGATCTCACTTTGTCAAATCGCTTTTCAGTACATCAGCTTAAGAAATTTGCTTTCATTTTTGGATTTTATGGTTTACTATTACTACTATTTATCCGTGAAATCTGAAATATGTTCTTTGATGGCTATATTTAAAGTAGTATTGCTCTAGTTCTGGTCAACCTTCCAGCGAGCCCGATTCAAACAGCTCGCTGGCTGGCCTAGCACTTTGCAATCGCCGCAAAAGGACGTCGCGTAGAAGGCCGCGGCGGGCGACGAAAATCCGGCGGTGAGGCGTAACCTGTTTAGGAGCCCGCCGCCCAGAACGTGTGCATTATTAACGAGACTGGGCGCTTTGGGGCCGCGAGATTGCTCACACCCAACCCAGGATGCAAAGACAGTACAGACAACGTCTTTTCGCTTTTGTGGTGGACGCTCCATGATAAATACCATCCAACGGATCACTTCATTAACTATACGCTATTTTTCACGGAAAACTAAACCCTTGATTCTTTGTTATTGTAACCAAGTTCAATCCCAATGTGAAGCATTTGGGCTAAGGCAACTCAAAAGATGCTTGTTGGTCATTCGCTCACTTTTTTTCGAACAGAGAATGTAAGGAGAGAAGGATGGGAATAGGAAAGTGTTTTCCCAATCACTGTCGCTTCGACCAGTTTTTAGATCTTATTTGTGTGAAGTTATTTAGATGCTACAAACGTTTGCAGAAATAATATTAGTCAAATTACGGGCAAAAAGCAAACTCGAACTAAATATATCGCAAGATTTTTATTTAATACGTTAAAATCCATTAAATAAAATGGTCATTTTATGTACTCCAAATAAGAAAAAAAGATTAAAACTTTGTAAGCTCGTATAATATACATACGTACATATATAGTTCAATAAGAAAACTTGTAATTTGCTTTATTATTATTGACATGTTTAATATTTGGTCCTTCATGCACTATGTCTTAACAGAAATAAAATATGCTGATTTTGTTTTATTTTACTTTGAATTATTTGCATATTTGTATATCTTATTTTGTGTCATAACTTCATTAGTCTTGCTTAGCTTTTGTATAAATACCACTATATTTTTGTATATCTTATCAGTTGATAATGCTCGTGGTGAGCGAAACCGGTCCTGATCGCAATAAATCCAATGTGGCATAAGTACTAAAAATGCGTCATTATTCTTATAACAAATAAAAAAACATCGCTTAAGAGAATCTTTTGTGTCACGAAATCTCTCGTATTAGCTTTTTTTTAATGTAAGCAAAAACACGCCATCTGTCATGAGAGATGAGACAAAATACACAGCGTGTGCGTTATATTATCTTCAACGACCGGGGAGGGTTTGTTGTTTCTTATTGAAATTCAATATATGCAATTTCAGATCTGCAACAAATCACTGGCTGTCCCGCTGCCAAATGTTACTCGCTAACTTGATAATTTTATCTAAGAAAATAAAAAATCTAGCTCGAGGGGAAAATACAAATAACATCAATTTTCTACGCACGTTAAAAACGAAAAATTTTTGAATTTTCATCATTTACTGTTTTCACACGTGTTTACATACAGCGATAAGTGTGTGTACCGCAGTTGTGTTTCCCTCCTTACAACGAAATATTTATTTTTAATCACTTTAGTTTTACACAAACTATGGTTTCATTCATGGCATCCTTGTTTGCTTATCTCTTTTTGAGCACATTTTCATCTCAAGGAATTTCAACTTCAGCAAAGCATCTGCCTCAATAAATTCTGTTTGAATTGAATAAACTTTTCCAAAATATCTTATTAATAAGCAAGACTTTTTTTTAAGTTTTTCATTTAATAATACTGAAGTCACCTTTTATTCAACAAAAAAATGTATCTATACTGCATTATAAAATAAGTTGGTGTATTTTTTCAGTTGGTTTAAAAAAAGCAATTTTCCCATGAAACAATATCTATAATAAATAACACAGAAGAAAATATGAAATATTGTATGGGAAGCTTTATAAAATTGAGTGTGTCAAGCATCCCATTTTTTGCCAAGGGCGTTTCATAAGTGTGTCAAAAACACGAAGTTCACATGTGGCTATGCTTTTGTTTGGCTAGTGCGACGGGAAGTAACATTTCGCACAGGAAATGGATGTAAAAAGTTTATCATATTTTTTCCGTAAATTTCGTGATTTACGATTTATTTATTTGGTTCTGTAATATTTTCGCGATAGCAAAAAGAAGTATGTGTATTATTATTTTGCCGTATTTTTAAATAACAAGAACACATTACGAAATGTTACCTAATGAAAAAAGATATTTTATGGTTTTTGTGTCTAGGAGTAAATAAAAATATTTTGAAATTTATTCTACAGCAGAAATATCATATTACCCAATTATTTTGAATAATTAAATGTCTTCTTACCAAAATAAATTGATAAATAACAAAATGTTTTTAAAACTACTTATACTCATAATTTTAATTATCAATTGACGATACTGCTCACGATGAGAGAAACCGGTCGTGATCATTTTTTTAATAATTTGTGAACTATCACTAAAAGGCATTGTTTTATTTATTTAAACGTAGCATAATTTATAATTTGAAATCTCAAACATATCAGTCAGAGTGTGTAGTTGCACGAGTAATACATTGTCGCGAGAACAAGCGCCCCTTTAGAGACAACACTCCCTTTAGTTTACGGTGTCATAGCTCTCGCTGGAATACGAAGCTCGGAGCAGTTTATTAAACTTTTGTGTTGATTTATGGCAGTTTATTGTTTTTGCGGCCTCTCCTTGCGATGATAGATGCTCGGGGTAATGCGAGGAAAATGTTTTTTCATTTCCCATATGCTGTGCATGTAAATGTCCGACTTTATCACACTGCTTTAGTTCTTCCGGCTCTCTTTGAATGAGAGTCATACATATTAAAAGTGGAAATGAGGGTAGTAAGCGCGAAAAATTTACATCCACATAAACGGCAGGCGGCGTGACTAAATGTTTTATTTGTCAACACACTCCGTGGGTTATTATTTCCATAAGGCAAAATTCATTAAGCTATCGTGTACTTTGATTTTTTCTACTTATTTACTTTTTAATTATTCACATTCCACTTTTAGTAAAAACGCCGATTTATACTTATAAATAAATATACGGCCCTGCATAGTTCAGTTGACTGATTTTATTTCTTAATATAATTGACTGCTTCACAAAAATAGCCAAAGAAAAATATGAATTGAGTGTTTGGACTATATTGAAAGTAAAACACACAAAATCAATACTATGAAATTCAAATATCGTTTCAATATAATTCATCGATTGGAAGAGATTTTTCATTTGATTTTCTAACTTAATTTTGTTATTGTGATAATTTAAAAATCAGTTTGAATATACATTGACATTGTATGCTCAAATCAAATCAAATGTAATATTCAACGCATAGTGATTGGTCAATGTGTAGGATTACAATCATAACTATAATGCAAGTCTTTGTCAATTGATGGTGGGTTAATAAAGCAATATTTAAAATGATAGTTATTGCTTTAAAATAGTGCTTTCAATAAAACTGCTTGTGTATGTCATTATTTCACGAGCCAGCTTTTATATAATTTTCTCGTGTAGAGAATCGGAATAACTTATTAGAGACGTGAATTTATTCATTAGAGATTAACGTTCTGGATTAAATTATCACCCTCAGCCGGTTAATATGTAAGGAAGCTACGTAATACATTCCTAAACGCAGAAGTGTATACTTGAAGAATCTGTAGAATATAACCAAGAAAAGATGACAGTGTTTCAATTCGCAATATTGAATAAGATTAAATAATTATTTATTTCAAAGCTTTGTCACAGTGGAAAATGGTCGATGAAAAACACTGTAACAGGAAAATTTTAAGTATCCATATCACATTCGCACTGTTATTTAATAAACATGTTAAGTATTTTATTATTGTAATGGATTTCTGCAAATGAAAGTGAAAGGAGGAACAATGAATTTGAATTGTCATTTATATGCGTGTATTATAAACTATATGTTAAAAAATGTGTTTTCAATGCTACCACTGTATTTTAAAACTGCATCCGATTCCTATTTTGTCAAATTTACCTACTGAGTATTTAGCTTGTGTCAACCGGTATTAACGTAAATATGATATTATAATATGTTGAAAGCTATTTTGCTATTGTTTATATTGTTTGAAATGTAATGTCGCTAACAACTCGCAAAGTAGATATATGATATGTATTCTTGTGAACAACTTATGCGTTCATTCACTTGTCTTGTACCAAAGCTTTTGTCTCTGCCTATATTTGGATCGACACTTAATAGTGGGACAAAGTACAATACTCACTTGATTATGATAAGTTGGAACAAGACATTAATGCCTTTTAACCGGAACAAGCCATGTTTTACTATCATGAAGGATCTTCCTACAGTTTAAATAAACGTGACATTCAGAATATATACCTAGATTAATTGAGCATATTCTAAGTCTAAGGTAATGTTGATTAAAATACTCGAATGACAGAGCTTCAAAACCATGAATATAGGACTCATTGTTTACATAATAATGTGTTCATAACTGTAGATTTGTATAGTATTTAAACTTACACCATTTTGTACATCATATATGGCTTGGAATACAATTATTTATTTTTATCATCCAACATAATCATACTGTATCAGTTGCTCTCAGTGACCCGTTAAATTTTTTTAAACAATTTATAAAGCCTTTCAAGCTGCTTATTCTCGGGAACAATGAAAAAATTTTGTCTGCCTAATTTTATTAACCTAATACCAACCCTTTATTTTTACTCAACGCACATAAAATGTTGGGATCATTCTGTGGCAGGCGTGCTATTATGATGCCATGTTACTCAACATGTCTCGTCAATTTATGGAAATTGGTACAATTATTCAAAAAAAATAAAGTAAATATATAGCAATTTCACATTAACTATAAAATACTGATTGCCAAGAAAATTGTCCATTCAAAATTTTCACGGTAATATGTTTTCACTTATAAATAAATAAACAAATTTGTATAAATCAAAAGATAATTATGAAAACATTTAAAACATTTAAATATTGTTATTTTAAAAAGTAAATGTAAAATAAATAAAAAAGCTTCACACTTCCCCGTATAGCATAGAGAGGTCTTCTGAATTTAAGGTGAGTGAGATAAATGGACCGATACATTTTTGAACTTTCTTTTAATATTTTTGAGATTGATTTAGTAAACAATCCCTTCATACATATACATAAGTCTATGGTTTGATTATATTAGAAAATAAAAGGATGTAGCTTTGATTATTTACCAATTGTCATTATTAAGTTTCCCTGGCTGGACTATACAAAGCAGAATTGACAAAATTAAACATTGAAAGAACCAAAAAAAGAAACTTATTTCGTGAATCAGCAGGGGCTAAGTGAATAATTGAATGTTAATGCAATGATATAGCGTAGTGATAATGATAAATTTTACTTACTTGTATGGGTTCCTGAGTTGAGAATCACTGCGGTATCTCACTGCCTGATACTTCTTGGTATTGTTCGTCGTGAAGCCCCGCAGTTTCTTTGGCGCGGATTTCTTTTTAATGCCCGCATTTAAATTCCCTTTGTCGCTCAGCATGTGTTTTCAATATGAGGAACACTCCCGCTCACAAAAATCGCCATAGCGTTTTGTTTTTCATATTCTATTATGTTTTTGTGTACGTTTCTGCTATCACCTATACATACATACTAACTTATCCACGCCTGATCCGGCACAGCAAGTAAGCTAAACATATTGCAAAATTTTAATTAAACATCAATCAAACATCTTGGGGTACTGCTGTAGCCTTTTTTCATACAACTCGAATGTTTATCGGTAACTGAGTTATTTGTGCTTGAATATGCCGAATTGTAATATCAATTTATCTACAGATCATTAATTGACCAAAAAGTATTACTTGACAATTATTTATTTAATTTATAATTTCGACCGAACGCGTATAAAATTAAAATGTTATGTTTATTTTTTAGAATATGTTTTCACTGTCAATATTTATTTCCTAAAAAAGCAGGATACTTAAAAAATAAAGCACATTCTTGTATGTATCAGTTGACAGTGCTCATGATAATAAAAACCAGTCCTGTTCTTTATAAAATATGTGGAATAAATGTTACAAATATATAACTGCAACTTCAGTACCTACTAACGCCTCTCTTGTAGAACGAAATAATTTTGTAGTTGAAATAAGAGTCTTGATTTGATAGTATCATCACACGACATGACTTAAACACTTTCTTTAGATATGTATATAGAGTATGTAATTCAATACAAAATTTACGTTTTATATGTACATGATCTACAATATATGTTTAAAAAAATATATTTGCATCTATAAATTAATTGACACAAATTCGTACATATAATTTTAGATATAAAAAACACAAATTATTTCAAACATGGCTAATTCACGATTCAGAAAATCACAAATAACAGTAAACCACGCTATGATTTTAGCCGACTTACATTGAACAACCAAATAATTTATAATGCCACCGTATCCCTTCTTCTCTTATCTCGTTAGATTTTACGCTGAAGAAATGTTTATGTACGCGGAGGCATGCTTCGCCGGATCATAATAGCGACTTTTTGTTTTTTTCTTTCTTTCTTTACCCGCTTGTAAGTGATGTCTCCCTGGTGTCATTTGATATGTGATATTAAAAAGAAGTGAGCGATGCAAAATGCGAATGATATCAAAATTCACTTTATTATTGTTTTATTTTTATTACGGATTTTTATCGGCCGAAAGCATGTGCAGTTTTGTAATGAATAATTTCGCTGAAACCGGATTAAATGTATGTATATACGATACTCGCAATTCACCACTGGTATAATCGGCTTTGAATAAAAGATGTGACTAAATTTGTATTTACGATTTAGTGTTTTTTATGTTTTTAATTGCGTGTTTTAAATGAGTGTTCCTTCAAAGCAAATAAATGTTATGTATTTAATAATATATAGCTTTGTCGATTGCCGAGTAGTATTATTCCACAAAGTTATTGTATAATTCGGTAACGCGATCTAGAATCGAAATTTGCGTGCATTGATTTTTCAAAGCGTTCAGTTTTGTTAAATGAAACATTATTTTAACAATAAATATGCAGTTGAAAGACATTGTTATTATAAGTTGCCATGAAAAACACCGTATTCAATCTAATATATAAAAATCAATGTTTGTTTGTTCGTATTTTATGCGTTGCCATACTGTTCATCCGATTGCGATGAAAATTTGTCAACTTATTGCTTGCACTTGCACGAGGTTATGGGCTAAGTAAAATGAACTAATAGTAGGTCTTCTATATAAAAATCAATATTTTTTCATATTTTATGCGCTGACATACCGTTCACTTTGACAACTTATTGTTGCAATTGCGCAAAGGTTATAGGCATAGTACAATTAAATTTTAGTATGTGGCGCGCGTGTCATACCATAGACAATCGGCAAAAGACAAACAGCAAACGTCTAACGGCAAATGTAGTCGATACCGATCAATGGTAGTAAAATTAAATCGTAATTATCTATCTAAAATACTGTGCATCCGAAAGCACTTCAATAAATACAAACACTTTCTTTCTTTGATTGGCATTGCAACGCTTACCGGGTACTGGGTGGTGGGTAGTTTGTTAGAAATTTTAGTCGATATAGTATTATATTAATTATATCTTAATACAAAAGTTCTCAAATTACTTCCGAGTCCAAAATCTATTTAGTTTTAAAGAGGCTTTGAAAAACGTGTGATCAAAATAAAGGCCTTTGTGTTGTAAATATATTACAAAGTAACATTATTCGATTCTTTGACTAGTGGACTCTCGTGGTAGGGAGGTTTTTATTATTGGTGCCTACAACAAGTGAAGTTGTCGTCGGTATCTTAGCCATACCCCCTGTAGATGTCACCTACTTCCGAGTGAAGGAGAATAGAATATCCATTTTAAAACGGATGGTTAGACAGGCGTGTTGGGACTCGGCTATACGTAATTGGACATCAAAGCCCTACGGGGTGGGAGACTCCGCTTTGTGGGGGTCGTAAGGTTGAACTCAGTGGCGTCAAGTCTATACAATTTAGTCCGATTAACATCCATACATTTGATGGATGTTTATTTATATGAATATTTCAATATTTCATACAACAAACATTCTTATTCGATAATATTTTCTCGGCAACCTCCTATAATGTTTTTTTTATAAAATAATAATAGTATCATAAAAATCAGATGTGACATGCCTTGCAATGTATAATTTTAAAAAGAGATGTAAAAAGCTTAACTTAAAAATATAATTTACGAAGCACATCCAAAACATTTGAAAATTGCTCTTTTCTATCTTTTTGATCCATCTTTTATCAAATGTTTTAGAAGTTGTGAAATTTAAGCAATTTTTGGCCATGATTGTCGATATTTTCTCCTTAGGCATTCTAAATTATTTATAAACTGCTGAATTTTCCCCTACATTTCAAACAAACAATTAAATAAAAATAATAACACATTTTTACTATAATGCCATTCCACCAAGTATCGACAGTGAACACCTTAATAGTAAACAATTAAATATTTAGACATTATAATAAATAGCTTAAAATTAAGAATATGTTTCATTTAGTTTGTTTGCCAATAAATATATTTAACGAAAGTCTCATGATGTATGTCGATGTACCTTAAAGACTATCGAAATTTTTTAAAACCTCTTTTTTTGACTTGATATTACAATATTTTCTGGAAACCATTTTTATCTGTAGATATCCTCGTAGAAAATCTCATGTGTAATTACGTTGAGCATGGCATTTTATTATATTTGGTGACGGAAAGAAGACACAATAAGCCCTTGGAAGCATTGCTTGTAACACATTTTCGCTAGTCAAATCGCATAGCCTCACTCAACATAAAGGTCACCGCCCGTCACTGCTAGGGGTCCTGCGCGCTCCGTAGGGTTTATTAAATCCCTCTTGTAATTAGTGTTTGATATATGTGACCTTATCGGACGTGAGCGCCTCGCAGAGGGCTGCCTAAACGACGCCAATTTGTTGTGCCTGTACATACATTTTTGCCGTCGCTATGAACCCTGCTATATTATTTACGCGTAGCTTTGGGAATTTTCACCAGTTTGTCAAATTACGCGTCGACGAAAAAATGAAATTCGAATATTGGAACATACGCCCACCAGCCAACTTGGTTTGCGAAAAATTTCGACTAAAATCAATTATACTGTTGCTTTTTGCAACAGAGGAATATTCCCCGATTGTTGGAAGAAGGGGAATCCTAGTTATAATTCCGAAGACAAGTAATCGGCCTCCCAGCGATCCCAAAGCTTACCGTCCAATCACGCTTCTTCCCATTCTTGGGAAAGTTCTCAAAAGGTTGATTTGCAGCAGAATCGAGTCACACCTGACAGAAAACTGCCCGATTTCGGAAAGACAATTCAGATTCAGACCGGGAAAGTCCACTAAAGACGCGATCCACTTCGTACTAAATTCAGTAGAAAACTCTTTAAAAAAATATGTCATTGGCATATTCTTGGACATTGCAGGTGCATTTGATACTGCGTGGTGGCCGCTGGTTCTGACCAAGCTCCGACTTTGAAAGATACCCGGAAACCTATACGCAATGATACAAAGCTATTTCAGAAACAGGGAAATAACTTACAACTCCGGTCAAACATCCATCAGCAGAATAACTACCATGGGCTGCCCCCAGGGCTCAGTAATGGGGCCTCTGCTGTGGAATATTCTGTTTGACGGCCTTCTGTCACTATCTTTACCACCGGATTGCACAATCATCGCCTATGCTGATGACGCGCTTCTGATTGTAGGGGCGAAAAATCGCGCGGGCTTTGAGCGTGCGTCCACGGGGGCATTAACTAATATTTTGAATTGGGGAAGAGACAATAAGCTCTCGTTTGCACCTGCAAAGACCAAGTCTCTTCTACTCAAAGGTGGGACTAAACTAGATATCTTGAAACGGTCACCAAATATCCGTATGGGAATAACTTCGCGCAAATTTAGCGCGTTTCAAAACAGGTCAGGTACTTAGGTGTCATTCTGGATGAAAAACTTTCATTTCAGCAACACGCTTAAATAACTGTCAGCAAGGCTAATCTGACCTTCCTTAGATATCCAGGATGGCCGGCCAAAACTGGGGGCTCAAGCCACGTGCTCTTAAAATAGCATATGGAGCGATTTTCATTGGGATCGCTGGCTACGCCTCTAGCGTCTGGCACCATAGAACCAACATCAGTTTCGTTAGGAGAACATTACCAAGTGGACAACGGCTTGCATTAATATCACTAACCAAAGCCTACAGGATGACATCGACGGACGCGCTCCCAGTCCTTGCTGGGGTGCTCACACTAGATATGCATATACAGTTACGTGGAGCAATTAGTCTTTTAATGAAGGGAATTAACACATCTATAGAAGGCATCCGGATAGCGGTCCCTCCTCGCCAGGAGATACCTGAAGGCCACACTTACCGCTCATTCGTTGGCAAGCTAGTGCTCTCAATTGTCGTCACAGCATGGCAGACCAGATGGACTGCATCTTCCAAGGGGCGTCAAACGTATCAATTTTTCCCGGATGTGTCCTGGAGGCTTGCAATTAAATCACTAACACCGTCCCATTGGACTAGCCAGTTTCTTACCGGCCATGGCAAGTTCAATGCAAAACTCTTCGCGCTGGGCAAGTTGGTTTTAAGGCCGGACCATACTTGTGGGCACGCCCACCAGGACGCTAATCACATCCTATGGGACTGCCCCCAAATGAATTCCGAACGAGCAGAACTGTTTGCTGTGGTCCGTCCTCACACGGGCCCAATAGGCCACGCTGACTTGATTGCAACTAAGGATAACTTCATTGCATTTGAAAAATTTGCAAATTTATTCGGGAATCGACATAACCTCGATTCTTCACTAGAGTCAATATACTCGTCTAACACGACGGGCTCTCAGTATACGGATTATACACAGGATACTCTGTATCAAAATGATTTCAGTGGCTGAGCTAGTCACTCCAATTTATTTTATTATTATTTTCTATTTTAAAGCACTTTAGTGCATGGTTCAAAATCAGTCCCGTGCAGGCCATGAATGTGAGGGGTAAATTCCTTTTTCTAAGTCGATTGCGTTGTGAAAGGCGGCCATGAAACATTGGCTGCATATACACAACGGGTGGTGGTGGGAAAAACCAACTTGCTTTTTGTTGGGAATGTTTATCAAATGTTTTGTGTCGTATTTCTTTCACCGGAAAAATCACGGTAAAGTGTAGTCAAATATTGAAACAATAGAAAAATCATACAAGCCTTGGAAATACCAATAAAAAAACAAAATGTTCAATAAGCTTGAACGCAACATATCTCAGGTTAGCAAACTTAAATTGTGTTCTTCTATTAGTATTAGTGATTCCAAATTTGAAACATCTGTATTTTATACTTTTCCGTGAGTTTTCTCATTTACGCCCCAGGATTGGCCTTTCGTTCGGCATTTCAAGAGTACGAATGAACTTGAACCAACAGTCCCAAAACAGAACTGAGTCATTTCAAGTTCATTCGTGCACTTTAAATGCCTGAACTACTGAAAAGCGAAACCCGGGTCGTTAGTGAAATAAAAACATGAAAAAGTACAAATTTAAGATATTCTATATTGAATTCATTGAAGTTTATTGACATGATATTACACTCTATAAATAAAATAATTATTATTTGAATTTAAAAATTAAAAATGATTATTTTTAATTATTTAATAAATTTTTGTTATAACAGCTATTCATTCCAATAAAGTAACTTTTTTTCGTCTGAATCTTGCTCTCTTAACAATTTCAACGATTCAATATCAGAAGTCTATAATATACGCATGGCTCGGATACTGATCGTTAAGCATCTGTTTGATAGAGCATCTCGATACAGATTTGCAAAGCGAAGGCATAATGCTATTGAACGGTCCACAATTTCAAAGCCTGTCCCAAGCCAACGTACAAAGCGAATTTGTAAAGGCAGGGTCGATGCTATGTGCCGTAATTGAAAACTATATATGATTCGTAAATATAAGGCGTGTTGAAGACATTATTTTTTTATTAAAATTAAAATATCGGTACAATAAACACGTTACTGGAAATCATGACATGTGTGATATTACGATTAATATGCACCTAGAGATCGGTGAACATTTATTAGGATTATTGATTGTCTTTTCCAGTGCATAGATATTGTTCCGAAATCCGATCCGATATTCAAATATTTTCTAAAAACTCTATGACTCCTAGTTCTACCAGTCATTACGTGGTAATGCATGTATATGTATTGACATTCTACAATACAATATATTCTAGTGAATAATTTTTAAATAAGTCAACTGTTGTTAACTTCATCAGGATACGTTTATAAAAATCGTTTGTCTCTTAGATCTGCATACATTTATTCTAGCTGCCGACAAAAACAATATGTACATATCATTAGTTTGTGTAATTATGGATTCAAAGTAATTAAAGACATGGTTTAAAAACAAGTCAGAGTTACCTGGACTTAATCGACTTCGGCTCTTTTTAAAACATCATGACTCCAAAACACTCCAGTACACATCCGTGGACTTTTTTTCTTTGGGTATTATTTTTAGGAATTGTAAGGAACGTATTTTATGATAACGGTATCGATTATGGGCAACCAGATATAAACCAACGGAGCAATAATAATTCAATATATTATCCATAAAATAGCACCTCAATTTTGTATCTCAGTTAATTATAATGCAAGTAACTCGTATTCTAGCTACATTATTATTTTATGTAGGAACATATTTTTGTAATAGAAAATATGTTTAATGAAAAATATAATCGATGGCGTAAAGAGTAATGTTGTTAACTCCACTTTTGGCTGAAAATTACTGAATAATGCCATCTTGTTGTATCTTGCAATGTCCATGTCCCGTATTTTTTTTATAACCAATACTTATTTAAGTGCGTCGGCAAAACGTTTTAAGAAAATTTGATATCTCCATTGTCGTTCTAAAAAAAACTACACTGCTAATTATCAAACTCCGCCATTTTGTATTGTCACCTGTCAAATATTCGTTGTTTTTCAGCTGTGGTACAAATAAATCGTTTTAAAAGGGTTTTTTTTGTTGTATAACATAAAATTTTACATTCTCAAAATAATCAGTTTTTTTCTCTCTCCTGCACAATTGATATAAACGGAGATAGCCAATTGTCTCTTTAAGTCATCGTAATGTTATACTTAGAATGATTTTTCATATGAAAAAATAAATATGGTTCGATAATAGATTTTTTGAGGTATCTAGGCATATTAAATTGAAAATGAAACTCATTTCATCTGATATATGAAAAAAATTCAAATATTAAAAAATGTTTACAATGTAACATAAATAACTGATTACATTTATTGCAAAATACGATTTTATTTGTTTTGCTTGAATGTAACGTAAAACGAATAACCCATAACTTGTTATCAACAATAATTATTATTCCCAAAAGAAAAATAAAAACCAATAAACTTTTCCGCCAAGCGTAAACAAACCAACTTTAGCATTCCAATTTCATTATCCAAACATTTTGGCCGAGCGATTGACAACTTATTGTTTGACTCGCGTTCAACGGTCTGCGGATTCATGATGGTCCCCTTTGAACAATGTTTGGTCACATGGCTCGGACACTGTGTACGTACATACATTCTCAAAGAAAAACATACATACAATTATGGTCGTAGTCTATGTATGGAAATAGCACAGGTCATGTTAGATGAGAGAAGTCGTTTTATCCGAATATTTATTACAGTTATGTGGCTGAAAAACTTTGTTATGAAAAAAGCTAAACGATATATTATTTATTTATATGATTGAGTTTATTATGAAATTAGTTTTTCAATTTTAATTTAATAAATAGCGCAGATTGTAAAAAACACCCCAAGCTGGTCAAATTGACTACAAACAATATTTTGAATATACAATTGTACTTGTACTTACGATTAAAAAAAATGGGTGCGTGTACTTATGTACGCGCGTCAGAAGTTATACTTCTTTGAAAAAATAATTTTTAATTGGATGCAAATAATTAATCACAATAAAATAATAAAAGAACTGGAGAAGGATAGTTAAATATAAAGGGGTTAACGGATTATGCCATTTTTCACATGGTTGACGCTTGACAAAAACTCGTGGCCTTTTAATTCCAGCTCGAAGTATATTGTGATAATCATCATCTGAATATATATTGTTACTCTTATAAAAAGAATCAATATCATGATAATCATTATTTTCCAAATTAGTCCGGATATCTTTGTAACGCTTAGCATAATTCTTGAAACCAGGCTCCTCTTTCTGCATAGGTAATAAAATTGTAGTAGATCGGCAAGGCATAAAAGGTGCTTCAAATCTGCAATGCTGAGGTTGATTCGCCACTATTTTCTTATAGCATGTGAATGTATGTTTATGTCTTTGTAATTTAATGTTACCTGATGCGTCTCGAGATGAAACAGATATCAAGTAATCAATCAATGCGATAGAATCCAACCTATTTTTATCAAGTGCATCCATTGGAGCATTAGCTAGCCACAATAGTATATGTGCATGGACTACCACGATGCTGGAACTCAATACGTTTAAAATAATGAAAAACATAATATTTCCCAAACGGACTGAATTTTGGTGATTGTAAAAGATTCATTTATACATTGACCAATTTTTTTAAATATATAGCATACGTAGCTGCATCCTCATTGATAAGAGTTGTTTTTCAAGATAATGGAGATGCTAGGCGATTTCTTCTGAAATAGTTTCACCGTTGTGTTTGAATTTGTAGAGCTTTTGGAGCAGATCGTTCCATCCAATTTCATTAGCACTGACAGTAAGAAATATAGTCGGTTTTCCAAACTGTCTGATCATAGCAAAAGATCTTTTTGCGATCCATCCAATACCATGTTGAATTTGGAATTGCTCTTAGAAATGCAAGATTGGTTTCAATGAAATTATGAACGTACTGATCATCTTCTATTTGTTTCGAGTAATTTTGGTATCCTTACCAACGTGTTTGAACGCAATTGTGAGAGAATCACGAACTCGCATCCTCATAATCTTCATTGCCATATATAATAAATGATACGGTGTAACTGCACGACGATCAGATCGTCTTAGCTCGCTAGAAGCCATCATGAAAGGAGTTACTTTAACACCATCCCTAAAATTACGGAACTGACCCAAGTAAATAGCGGGAAAGGAAAGTTCCTCCGCATGTTCATCAAATAATAAACTTTCAGGTACATTGTCTTCACCAGGTGCAATACGTAAGTATTGTTCTTCATTCCACAATAATGTCTGCTGTTGAGCTGTAAAACTTTCTTCTATAGGAATATGTTCGCTGAAATCATCTTGCTGAATTTCATCGTGCATTTGATTATCATTAAAGAATGACTCATCAACTTTAATATCGTACAAAGTATACAATGGTGATGGAATTAAAAATCGCAGCCAACATTTAATAGTACACTTATTAACAATACTTTGTAAGTAGCTAGATCGATGAATTTTCTTACGTTTGATATGTACATTTGTACAATAATCATCATCAATATTCCTTGGAAACGATTTAACCATATTATTAACTGAAACAGGAACATTAATTATTTGACCGAAAATACCGTACTGACCATTAACATGCCTCAATCTTCTGATTTGCATGAAAGGAATACGAGGTGAAATTAGTCTTTCAGAAACAAGATCTAAAGGTGGTAGATATTGAGGTATATCTGGATATTTAAAACCATTTAATGTAGACATTAAAGGAATATTCTTCTTGTTTAACGCTTGCACGCATGTGTTGCAAAGCTTCGTATTTTTCCTGGTATATTAGGTATAATATTTGTTAGCATTTCCTTATGTTCAGGAGACGGCCTTTTCAAATCATCTTGAAACCACAACCTGTCACATACTCAACATGGATATCCAAAAGGATTGTCAAGAAACTTTTTTTTAAATTCCTGATGAGCTCTTTCTAATCGTTGAAAATTACTATACGGCAAAGATGTATCTAAATCTATATAAATTTTTTTCATCAATGGGAGTATTAATAAACTGTTCTGGAGAATTGGAAAAAATGGCTAGTCCGTCTGGTGGAGGTAGTTCCTGATCCATAATCGTGTCTTGATTTAATAAATCATGCTCCTGATCGTGTACAATGTCTTGAGTGGATAAAATATGTACATTCGAGGCATCAGCTAATTGCTGAATAGTTTTTGGGCTTTTAGCAGTCGGTTTTGCTCCATGTCTGCTAATAAAGTATTTTCTGATGTACGGTGATTATACAGCACAGGAGAATTAGCCATATGCACCTCAGCTTGTACAATTATAAAGTTGCGATTGTCGTGTGTTGAAGTAGATACAAATGAATCGTGTAAATTATCACCATTATCAGCAATACCAGTACTGGGCACCGTTGAGACATCTGGTCGATTTGTACTAGCACTGGTGGTAGCTAACTGAAATGATGGTTCAGAAGTCCTTATTCGTGAATTTGAAGTTGACGGGATAGATAAAATCTCAGTCACGGATGATTCGTTTACTTGTGAAAGCATTTTTTCGCAGCCTATAAGCACGACAATTTTCTGCATTTGTTTTTTTATTTTTATTGGTTTTGTACTGACAAACCTTGTCGAATTTTTTCAGCTTCCTTGGCAACTTTCTTTCGATTTTAATATTCTTTAAACATTTCTGCATTTGTTTTACACATCTTGAAAACTGGAATAGAAATTGAATAGTTCTAAAAAAATGTAAATTAATAGTTTAATTTAATTTTTTTGTTGATAATTATAAAATATATTATAATTATCAAAAATAAAATTTAGAGAATAATAAATATTTATATATAACATAATTTGTACTAAATATTATAAGATTCTAAATTTTAAATATTTATTATTGATTATTTAATATTTAATATTTTAAAGTAAATAAATGGATTTAATAATTAATTCAAGAATTGAATTTAAGTTTATTCATTGTTTAAATATTTATTATTTTCTTGATTTGATATTCACTTTTCATTGTTATCACAAATTTTGAATTAAATTTATTTCCTTATTTTGTAAATATAAAATAACCAATAATAATAAATAGGTGTTAATGGTGTAGGCTAGTGGTTCTCATGTGCGGCCACCAGAGGATTTTGCTGCGGCCACCAAAAGCTTGATAGTTGATATTGATATTTAATAAAAATGTGTTTTTGCAAGTTAATCTGTCAACAATGACACTAAAAATTTAATATTTTGTATGCATTGTATTGTGCATCAAGAATTGTCAGTTTAAAAAAACTCAAATACATACATGCTTAGGTATTTTTCACAAAAAAGAATTTTGGTGCGGCCAACAGACATTTTCGTAGGACCGTTGATGGTCCTAATGCGGCCACAGCCAAATTTCACGTGAGAACTGCTGGTGTAGGCCATGTTCCCCAAGAGACAGCTCAAATACAAATGGAATCCTTCGTCAGTGCTCCCTATTAATGATTTATATTTCCTTGTATTGGACTTAGTATGAATTGGATATTATCTATGAATATTTTTGAAACACAATTTATATTTTCTTTTGATCACCTATGTATGATTATAAAATAAAATTATATTTAAATAGCTTACCTAAACACTATAATTGTTTATAACCACTACCGATTACGGCTACCTGTCATCTTAACTGTCTGACGCGAACTGATAGTTCGAACAAGTCAATAATTAATTTGACGGTTAATTTGGCCGTTATTTTGGCGATTTAAATATACAACAATAATAGGGAACACTGACGATGTATTCCATTTTGTATTTGAGCTGTTACTTGGGTAAATGGCTTACACCATTACCAATATAAATATAATCATATTATAATTTATATCAATAAATAATACATACGGATAGTTAACCTCAATTATATTGATGCACTTCACAAATTATATAGGCACAATTTTTTTCACTAGTTGTAAATAATATTAATCACTACGAATAGTAAATATTATTAATCAAAATATTCTATTTCAATCACTACTGAATATAATTTATTAGCACATATATACATAACTCGAACTTTCACTCGCCCGTGATGACGCTCGTTGCCGTCATCATCGGCATTTTACGTAACGAACGCGTAGCGCACGCGTAGCACACGCGTAGCACATGCGTAGCGGATACCGTGAATTTCGGCTGTCGGTGATGCGCGCGCATCTTAAAAATTCACTCTCATAAATTTTCATAGCGCGCCTAAAGAAGTATAACTTCAAAAGTATAACTTCAAAAACTATTATATAATGTTTTAAAATATCTGCAATATTCTTTTTTATTTTACAAATTGAATACTTAATATTCTACACAGCTTTTTTAGTGAAAAAATAGTAGCAAATCTTATTCATATCAACTGATAACGAACGCTATAGATTCTTAAAAATAAAAATAAAACGCACATATGTGGCAAAATTCTTTCTAGCCGTTTCAAATTTGTATTGTCTATTAAAACAATAATAATTGTGCTTTTGGGAATTGGCAATCAAATGCAAATTAACATGCTTATAATAAAGTATTTAAAAGGCGCCGTAAACAAAATGTTAAAAATATTAAATTTGCTAAGCATAAGATAGTCATAATTTATTAATTAACTCGTAATAAAATCCCTCCATGGTAAATATACTTTTATTGTCTGAGATTTATTAACATTACTTTATGACGGCGAAACGACTATTTTGACATAAAAAAATATAAATTGTCACGAAAAAATCGATCAAGTTTTATTAATTGCATATCATTTTCACACAGTCGAAAGCCAACTGAGTGATTGAGCAAGTATTTGGGGAGCAATCAATAGATAGTGCACTCGGTATTCCATGGAATCAGTAAAGAAGATCTAACATACGCAATTTTAATAATTGAAACAATTAGCCATCAATATTTCGATATGATTTGGCAGGTCAAAGAATGATATTGGAACTTGAAATCGTGGAAAACATTCAAAAATAAAATATTAAACCAACCATACATCTTTAAGTCTTCCATTCAAAACAGAAAGAATAAAATGTAGATCGTTATTCACATTACTTACGTTTGATTATGTGTCATGCGTTTATCATCTACAGACGAACTTCAAAATATATCATTCATTCATTAAAATCATCCATATATACACAAAACGTTTGCGAACTTCGATTTTTTAGAGGTTGGAATTAAATTGTATTTCTACGCCGCTTAAAATAATGAAATTTTAGTGCCAAGCAAATAATGCTCTTGTTGTAGTCTAGAATTTTTTTATAAAAGAAAAACTTATTCTTACTTTATAGCCGTTATCTCTAACATTATATTTAAACTAGACAAAATAGTTGATTGATTAGTATTAAGGCTTTTACGAATATTTACAACATATTTCAGCAAGTTTTGACCTACGAGTGATTGATAATCATCTTAATTCTCTCGGGCTTGGTGATAATCTGATCCTCCAAGTTTTGACACATTCCTAAATTGTGTGGAGGGACTAACAAATAATTGAACGAAAAGAAGGCATGAGTTTTAAACATTTTATACCGATGTAAAGAGTTTTTTGTGATACGACGTAATGAATACATCGTATATAGTAGACTCCACCCCTTATTTCTTTTCAATTAAATTCTGTTATCGGGATACAGTAACAAGGGTGCCCGCTGGTCAATTTCTCCTCCCCTTTTCAATTCACCCTGCGATAAAATGAATATTCGCTAATTGCATTTCATTCCGTTCAAGTATGGGCAAACTTACTCAGCACTCGAAGAAATCAAAGCGAGCTTCATTTATAAGAGACGAAAGACGATGATGCAAGCCGAGGGGTAGTTTTTCTGTATCTCTCGTCGGCTAGAACCCTCATGTTTTAATTAAAGATAGATTATATATTATTGACTTTTTGCGTTGGATTTTCATGCAAAAAAAATAGTTATTATTATAAAAATATTATAGTGTATTGGATGTATTTTTAATCTATTATGAAATTACAGCATTATTAATGTGTCATATATACGAATTGAATGAACGCATGCAAAATAAACGTTTGAATAAAATAGCCACTTAAAAAAAATAAAGAAATACAAATCATAAACATTATAAAAAGTTCATTAGGCGACATTTCATTTGTAATACATTGGTACGTGGAATACACGTCGTTTCTCTTAGTATTTTGAATAGCCTTCCTAGCTAATGTGTTAATACAGTAGAAGTAATAAGTATGATTTAAAAACTAATTACGAAAAAATGTGACCAATAATTAATCAAAATTTTCAGCTATTATATCATAAAACGAATAATATCAATGACTCTGCTCCGTATGAAATGTTTTGTTGAAGTATCATGTATGTTTTAATAACGCCACCCTTGAGACAAAGTTTTATGCATTAGGCTTTAAGTTTGCGACATATGCATGCATTAAAGTTTTGGGTCTGTCGCGCGATAAATTTGACCATCACGTGGGAGATCTTTTAAGCTTGCGGGCAGAATGGCCCGCCGGAAATAATCCGGGGATGAAACTCAGTTTTGGCAAAGGTCTGCGCTCTACCCTAGATAGCACATAACAAGCAGTACTCTTTTTATTACTCCGCCATCCGTCATGTATATGAATTTGCTACTGTATATCTGTCTTCTAGAAAATATTAATAAGAAATAAAAAAATATGAATGGATAGGTTCATTGAAATTTAATTGTGTTATATGTGCTACAAATCACCGATTCTAAAAAAAATAATAAGCACGTATCAAGCGTATCGATAATTTCAAAGAATCAGTATATATAAATATATTGATCTTAACACGCAAATCACATAGAAAAAATGGTCTTTAACTTCGGAACACGATGAAAAAATAACAATGTAATTTAGCTCTACAGAAGAACTAAAAAACATTATTTTCTTTTCCCCGAATGATAATGGAGTTTCAAAAAGCTAATACCAATTCAATCAATACAACTTTATACATAAAACAAATAAAAAAATGTGCGTTGTATGAAATTTAAATGTTTATGTATAATCGTCAAACCATTTCATGGAAATAATAAAAAAAAATCACTCCAGATAAAACACCGACGTTACAAAAAACACTTTTATCTAAAATGAAGTGTTTTATTTGGCCATGGATAAATTGATATATTGATTTTATTGCCTCTTTGTCGTGAAAATGTGAGTCGTATTCAGAAAAGATATATTTTTTCAATTTCTAAATATATTACACGAAATGGCAGTAAATATTGGTTTTCTCAATACAGATAGTATAGTATAACTGTGAAATAGAGCTCAGATATCTGTTGAGCGAGTTATTAAATTGCAATAGTTTCAATACACTGTAAGCAAATTTCGATGAACATTAGCATGATCGTCTTCCGCCAATTACCCGGTGATTTATTCATTCAAATCTTGTATTGAAATCGGTTGTAACAACCACCGGACAAAGATAATATTGAAAGCATCGACGTTAGCAAGTAACTGCTCACACCAAATCATTTTCTTGAGAGAAACAGATTTCGTTAAACGTAGTCTTGCTATATTATATTGTTGGAATTGTTTCAAATACATTTTCATATGGTGCTATAAAAGCTCGGAATTGATTTGAAATATAATTAAAAGATATTTTTTAAAATTTATCTATCCCTATTATATTTTAATGCGAATCAAATATTAGAAAAATACGTTAAAGATGAATGAAACTGATGATTCATTTGTAGCACGTCTTCCAATAACATTGTTTTCTGTCGCCTAAACTTCATCTTTTCAATTTGTTTATTTTTCCTTTGAAAATATTTCTTTTGATTCTTAGAAGATAAACCTAAATCCTCAGTGTATAACTGAAGTATAAAGCAACGGAATAGTAAAAATGACTGATCGTTGATAGTTTATTGATTCAAAATTTAAGAGATGGTTATGTGGTATGAATCTCAGCTGCTAAGTGCAATTATATGAAAATTTGGCAACTATCCAGCAATGTGGTTTCAGAGAGTATTGTCGATGGGCAATGATAATATATGTGTTTCATGTGTGTTATTTGAATTCAAAATAATACTGACGTTTTATTTATTATGTTTAATATGTGAAATCCAAAATATTTTATGTTGGTAAGTTTTCTTGAGGAAACATTTTTCTTCAAATTTACATATTCTTTTTTGGTGTAGTAACCGACTCGTCAGTGAAGTTTTTTTGGATGCAGTGCTGCATTTCTTCAATCAAGTTTTGATTTTTACTTAACGGGATAGATTAAAAAATATACTTATATATAAAATATATCGACTACCCACACGGCCCTCAAAAGTTACCTTTGATCATTTTCTTAGCTTAAAGCTTAGATAACAAGCTTTTCTTGTCGATTTTTTTGTTGTTGAATAATCGGTATATCGGGTGCATTTGAATCAACATTAAACATATTAAAATCGGTTTCAGTGTGACTTTGAATTAACAAATTGTTCGGCATGAATGGTCATAAAAAAAAATCCTTGAGTCAGATACTAAAATTATTTACAGAATAATCCATACTTCAATGCATGAAAACGTTATTCTTATATCATAGTTATCACTCTTAGAGTGTCAAAAGACAATACTTGGCGGAAAAGAAATTATATTTATAAACATAAACTGATCGTTGTTTGATTGATCAGCTCGCGACAAGTAAACTCAGTACTTTTTCAATAATATATTATTATACAACAATTGTGATTATAATTATTTATCTCAACCGATGTTTTCTGAGATTGCAACCCTACCCAGTCTTAATGTATTCATAGTTCGCACGTACAGTGGCGTGTGTTATTATTCCTTGTTGTTTCTATACTATGCCAGGCATGTAGATAAAATACGCCAGTGATGACAGATCATTGTCATTTTTTTGTTGTAGTAAAATTTTGGACCAGATATTATAATGATGTAAGTTAAGAACTTATAGTGGTTCTCGTAGAAAGTTTTGTTTGAGATAAACTTCATTTAGATTCGAAATACTACACAATGGGAGCGATCATGTCTATAATAAAATACTCTTATATTTCATGTTTATGCAGCAGATAATTGACGTTTTTTTATTGTTTTAATGGGTTGAAAAAAACTTTTTTTGTATTTTTTACCATGTCCGCTCACGGAGTTTATCTGAATATATGTTTTTTTCTAAGAGAACTGCTTTTCGAAGAGAGTAGGTATGGAAAGGATACAAGGACTAGGACAGGACTAGAGGTTAGCTAATCGCTGACAGTATGCGTCGCTTTTTGGCATAATAAAGATGGGAAGGGATTTTTAGCATGACAAACACCCGTTGCCTCTGAGCGACGTTGACCACGGACTGGGCTTGGTTTTTTGTATTTAACTCAAGAATAGCTTTATTGATTTTATAATTTATATGAAAAAGAATAGATTTTTTGTTCTTATAGATTTGATTAAATCAACAAAAATTATTGATTCATATTTATTTATGGGGTGGTTTACAATCACTGTCTTCTATACTCTGACAACGTAACTAGCAAAGCGCTCGCGAGAGACTATTCTGTTGAATTACAGACCGCAGATTGAACTTTGCCACATTTGAGGCGAGTGGTTGTAGAGTTTTACCACTGGTCTATGGTATATAAATTTAATTACATCGGAATAAAATACACATAGCACATACATATATACACATTTTGAGTATCAATTAGTTGATCATTATGATGTTTTAAACCACTTTCCATTTGCCGGAGTAACAAGAAACGGATATGTTTTGTTGAATGACTTGTTAAGAAGACACGATATTCGAGGTTTTTTTTATATATTCTTATAGTACACTTCAAATAGAATAAGTGTCGGAAAAAAGAACGACTGATGTTTATGTAAAGTATATTAAACATATTAGAATATTATTTATTTGAGTGAAATATATGATTAAAGTTTTTGATGTAAACGTGATTTAATAAGTGACAAAAATATTATTATATTTAGGAATGTCGTATATACGTATGTATATATGTAGTAACAAAATCTGTGATATTTTCAACTTTTCTCCCACGTTTGGTATTTTTATCTCAGCCTTTTTTATCGGCTTGATAAAATATATTTTACTAGACATTTTACAATTCTGAGAAAATAAATATGGTTTACTCAAATATGAATTGTATTGGAATATATCGCATTATTGACCATTAAAAAAGTCGGTATGTATGTTTAATTATTACTTTTCTGGTTGAATGATATCCCAGAATGCGTATAAAAATGTTCTTGGTTAAATTAATACGCATGACACATTTTGGGATTAATCTCAGACGCGGACATGTTTGATGACATGGCGTGGAGCGTAGCACGCAATATCGCGTGACGTAGCAGATCGCATCGCCACGACCCGAAACCGAATTAAGGCATTTTACGTGTTGCAAATTTAATTCAAAGCTTACGATGCAATAAAAACAACACGTCAATCTCACCCAAAATTTGTCTTTATTTCGTTACAATGAGTTTATAAGAATACATATGTATGGTAACCAACATCACGATTTTATCACGACTTCATATTACCAGAACACACATTTGTTATTTTTAATTAACAACATTTTTTTACTAGACAGATACTCGTTAAATCGTACATTATTGAATATCGGTGAAAAAAATATACACTTTATTTATAATTGACACGCTTACTTTAAATTATAAATAATACCAAGGAATAAAACCAAATAAAATCAAATAAATCAAACAGTGCTTTGTCGTGCTAAAAAATTTACGTTTAAAGACATAACATTGCCTGTATAACAATTGATCACAATATGCATAGTACTGTTAAAATTGTAAAGTTAATTGTGTTCGTTATACAAATTTTCTCTCAATAATTAACTGCCGGAAATAATTCTGTAATAAAAAAATCAGGTTACCGATGTTCATGTCAGTCATTGCTTAACATTTAATATCGTCAAACGGAAGATTATAGTATACTAACAAACAAATCGCACGCCTTTTCAGTTCTTCTTCAAGCTACGCCGCATTCAAATTTCATTATAAAAGTAGTCTCGGATGCTGCATGGGAAGCTGAATATTTAATTAAGATTAGTGTATTTGCCTTTGTATTATTTGGCTTGATACCCGATGCTCGTCTGACGTCTTGTTCCATTGTCATCGTTCGTCTCCTCGACTCCTGCTTGTTTCTGTTGACACTGCTAATTACCTCGGAGGCAACTCTCTTAGGAGCATCACGTGTTGAGGAAACCGGGTCAGATGTAAGTCACATAATTCGGTTACGGTAATACTTCGTTAGTGTTTGGCAAAGTACATAAACTGTGACTTGTAGCGTCGGCGTCGCGGAAGATCAGGTTAGAAACGAGAGGCACTGTACTGGAAAATAGTCGAGATTAAATATATTCACTAATTTTGTACGAGAAAACTGTCAACATAATTAAGAGACGACGCATTATAATATTCAAAACCACATCATTACTATAATACATTAAAGGCATGACTTTCCTCGTTAACGTAAAATAATTCAGTTTAATATTATTTGTCCCTGTAATACGCATACAGTAAAGAGAATAACGGACTATCTGTAACTAAATTAAAATGAAAAGCTGCCCAAAGTTAAAGTCATTCAGGATGCAACCTGGTGAATGTGCAGTATTAGGTTCTCGATAAATTTTGAATTCCTGTTTAAATAATGGAAGCATTTTAGAATGTTCTCGATTAAAGAACCGTGCAAAAAATATAGTAAAGCATACAAATGTTCGTTTATAACAAATGTATTGTGTTTGTAGTTAATAATTTAGTGTAGTGTGCTAATTTTGTAGGATTGATTAAATCCAACATTTTTATTATTTACATATTTGTCATTTGTCTTATATTGATATTGAACCCATTTGGTAATAATTAGACTTCTGGGATTTCAAATCAGCTATCTTCCATTGAAATCGCAATTGATCTCCTATATTGTTTCCATGAATTTGAAATGAAATACACTTGATGATTTCAAATACAGTGAAACCCCGATTCTACGTTTTTAAAGCGACCGTAACAAACAAACGCTAAATGCGGGAAACAATGAATGCGGGAAATTTTTCGATATGGTGTTTCGCCGGGACTATACAAAATGAACGCACCGCGCGGGAAAACGCATAATGCGGGAACGTAAGATCGGGGTTCCACTGTACCTAATTCCATTAAATATCAGCAATGACATTAAAATAGAATTATGAAAATCACTTTTAAGGTGTTCACTGTCAATACTTGGTGGAAAGGCATTATAATAAAAATAATTATACATTTTTAGTACTTTTTCCACAAAAAAAATATTTTATCAGGACCGGTTTCGCTCATGACGAGCATTGTCAACTGATTGTAAGCACTGTAAAGTGATAAGGAATACAATAAAACAGTTATATTTATACAAAAGTTAAGTAAGAAAAACAAGGTTTACCAATTGTTTGTCATACCTTATTTTTCTTACTTAACTTTTGTATGAATATCACTGTTTCATTGTATTCCTTATCACTTTACAATGCTCGCCATGAGCGAAAACGGTCCTGATCAGATAAATTTTATGTGGAAAAAGTACTAAAAATGTATTATTATTTTAATTTTAATTATGAAAATATTAACTTCATAAAAACTCCCAAGTTACTGAAAGAATTCCTGATTTTTAGAATTTGCTGACGGAAACACCAATATCTGTGTATTAAACAGATTTGCTGTCGAAATGTATTTGTACGTGTATTGTATGTTGATGGAATTACAAACAATGTCAATAGCAAGTATCGTTATGATGCCCAAATATTTTTGTTCCCAAGAGAATATTACAGTATTTTAGCCGCAAGATTATTAATTTACTGATTCTTTCTTGTAGTATAATCAATTAAAAAAAAAGTATCCAAGAGAGTATATTTATATTTTAAAATATTTACAAAACTACCATTCGTAATATAAGTACGCAATTTAAAGCGAAAATTAAGCACCGATGCAATATATTTATGTACTATATTTTGCTTTTGGTAAAGAAATTCATGCTACGAATGATTTATTTAGTATCTCAAATTATTACTAGACTTAAAACACAGTTGCGCTGATTCAAATTATTTTAGATGCTTTTCTTATCGTTACTTTTTAAAAATCTGAGATATTACTTATTTTTCCTAAAATATTTATTATAATATAGAATTCTTGTGATGAATCTTGATTTTTTACCACTATGCAAAATATTTTGATTGATTTATATGTACAATCAAAGCGCTTATATTCGTACCAATAAATTATTCAAAAAATGTTCATATTTTGTATAGATTTATTTTATTCGCCTACAATTTATCGCTGTTGATATATTGCTGGAAATAAGTCTCAAACTCTCGACCCACAGTTTAGTATTTATGACCAATACTGTATGATCACCGAATCCACCCTACTCCTGTTATGTGTCAAATGTCCGCAAGTCAAACGGGACAGGCCCGCAGCCACCCTAACGTGATTTCTGATTTTTGCCCACTGCTACAGTTTACTGTTAGACCACACTGCTTGAACAACAATCAATTTTAAGTTAACGCTTTTGACAGGTCATTACGCACTGTGCTGACAATTGAAAACCTAATGATAAATTTTTTAACATTAGGCAGGTCTAAACAATATTTAATATACCATTTTCTGTTTTAGTTGGCGTATTACCAATCATTTTAACAACATGAGAAGTTAATCATTTTATTGTAATTCACAAATTTAACATGGAAAACATTGGTATTTTATTAGTTGACTTGTATTTGCCCCAATGATAAACAATTTATACCGTACTATTTTTATTTCGTACAAAGACATCTAGTCTAATTCTTACTACTTATAAATAGTTAAATGACGAGTGTATTTTTTTCTTTCCATCCGATATATTAATAACGCTATTCAACTTAAATCTTTTAACGAGTGTCTTACGAAGTCTTTTCTCCAAGAATTGATATCGAGTGACCTTTTCCACCATATTTCTAAATATTTTTTATACAAATTTTCAAATAAGATCGGAGGATGGAGTGATTTGATAATTTAGCCATGGACCTGTGCAGTATGTATGTAGGAACAAGGTTTTTTTCTCAATACAATGGAAATAGAAATCGAACTGATGAAGTCGTACACTTTAGAGTAAAATCTTTCGTATAGTGTAGACAAACACTTTCGTTCTGTTTATGTTTCCCGCCATGGTCCTAAGGCCGCGGGGTATATTGATTTTGAATTAAGCTTGAAAGGGTCAAAAAGGGTTGCCCCAGAATCGGTTCAAATATTTTGATTGTACAGGTGTGTCAACTTTGGGATAAGCGCGATCTGACACTGTGACAAAATACGAAACATTTGACACTTTGAATGCCAAACGGAAGAATAATTCGCAATGATTGATTCACCGCACAAAACTTTCCTTTCGTCATGAATAAATATTATTCAATCAGCGATGTTGGGAAACATTTGGTCAGTTAATCAACATAACGAATAAATTTATCCAACAATTATGTGATGATCATAAATTGCTTTACTAAGTCACAGGTAACTATGGAATCAAAAGAATTAAAGATTTTTGTGGGTTTTGATGGGTAGGAACAAACTGAAATGAAAGCGATTACAAATTTATCCAGTCATTAATTTACTACTTCTATCCCTTTTGGATATAATCTATAGAATAATCTTTATGAAATACTAGTTTTGCTCCCCGGCGTCGCTCGGGCTAAGCGACCAATAATTATTTAATGTTATATCATTCGACATAATTATATCACAAAATCTAACATCCAAAATAGAGTTAAAATAAAATCACAAACTTTATTTAATTTGATGACAGCCCCATTCTCGCCCATTAAAATGTCCAAATTCAAGGAAAAAATCTTATTTGCTGTCAAAGAAATGTCAAATAATATCTTCACGTAAATAATAAACAATATTATTAATAATAAAAGCCGGGAAAAGTTCAGTAGAAGACTTATTTATTACATTTTGACTAAATGTATTCGCCGATAAAAATTCAAACATATTTTCTTTCATATTGGTTTTTATGGCAACTTAATGACCAACAATGCAAAAGGGAATTACAGACCCACAGACATACATACACTGTTTCGGTTTTATATATAAGATATTTAGAGACTCAATTTGAGTATCGAATTCTGGATACTCGAGAATGCTCGTCCATTTTTCAAGTACTTTTGAAAAATACGCGAGTAATACTCGTTATTTATAAATGAAGATTTATTTCCAAATTGTATTTACTTATTTCAAATTTTAGACGCTTAATTCTCTATCATTTAAAAACATTATGTTTTATAAATTAAAATGAAATTGTGAAATTAAATAAGCTTATTAATTTATGTATCATCTATTTATATACACAAATTGTAATGAAGTAGATATATTTTGGTACATCTGAAACTACTCGAGTATACTTGAGTATAAAAAAAAATATTACTTGATACTCGAGTAGTCGAGATGTCGAGTAATTGGAGTCTTTAAATATATGGTATATATCTCTCATAAGTATCAATCATTATAACTACTGCTTTTTTATTGTACATAATAAATAATATATGTATAATGAAGTTTTTAGCATAATATTATAAACGTACACACGTCATTATATTAATTAATAAATTAAATATAACAACTAAATTTCCCATAATTGTAACGTGTGAATTATAGAATTTAATAAATGGAATGCTATTTCAATCGTATTTATGTTGAAATTTATTATTAAAATTATAATCAATTTGTATTCTTTTTCTGTTTTAGGTGAGTGATAAAACCGCTGTGAGCACAACACGTGTACTTCTCTGCCACCCAGCACATGATTCCAACACGGACCCTCCGTAGATATGAACTATTCTCAAGGTTTGTATTACCCGAAACGACTCGTTGCAAAATATAAACACTATCCTGACTATCCAACATGGCGTTTTTGTGTTTCGTTGTATGCTCACATCAATAATTAGTTATCTTCTTACATATAAAAATCAATATTTATTTGTTTTTTCGTATTTTATGCACTGCCATACCGTTCATTCGATTGCAATGAAACTTTGGTTATTTGTTGTGTAGACACCCAGGAAGATAAAAAAGTTCACAACCCTTTACACACCTGTTAATCGTATTCCTAATTCAACCAATATTCTGCGGCATCAATTTCTCCTATAGGTACATATTAAAGTCTTAATCATTTCGATGCGCGGTTTCAACTACCTCTGGCGTTATGAGCTCCTATTTATATTTATGGAATTACGCTAACAATGTTTGCTGTCCGGATTTGAAAATTATGGGCTACTGTAAATTCAAATACTCTACCTTGTCTATAAGTTGTTCAAACCAGACTCGATATATTGTTGCATTACAATGTGATTTAAATTCAAATTATCCGTGACTATTAAATGATCTAATATTTTATTAATGAATACTTAAAAAAGGCTTATGAAATTTATATAATAAAGCTGACAGCTGCTGCCTAAGAAGCATTAAATATTATATAACGTGACGAATGATATTTCCCGACACCTAAGTTAGATGCTTTAATTTAAACCAATATGCAGTTTCCTAGTAGCAAGCTAAGGCTCCATCCAATTCAACCGCTGAGGCGTCTGTGGCCCTGCGGCTGGGTCTACGGACGCCTAGCACGCCTCTCCACACCTGCAACAAAAGCTTAACGAGACTGCAATAATAATAATATAATATAATTAAGCTTTGATTCTTGTTTCTAATTTTAGCAAATCTCAACCATAAAAATGGCTGCAATATTACTACTATACAAAATAAGCTTAGAATATTATTTAGTTAATACTTGTTTTCTTTGTAACAAGCAATCGTTGAAGGCGGTGATGTTTTTTTTTTACATTTAACTATTCATCTGTTTTTCGACGGTCATAATCTGTAAATGGAAATCCAGATGGAGCTGCGAAGGGTTCGTACCGAGGGAATACATTAATCCAAAATAACCATCAATTAAATTTCTCACTTTATCACCCTACCCAAATGCATCCATCTGTTTTTACAATCTGAATCAATAATCGTAAAAGTTTTGTAAGTCGAAATAATTTAAAATGCCGCGTAAAAAGAATAGTGTTACACAAAAGGGCGCTTCACAGGGCATCTATCAAAACGTTAAACTTGAATCTTTAAATGAAACTGTTTATTGCCTGTAAAAATAATGTAAACATTTTAATGTTTTTTTTCGTGTACGTGTTTTACATTTTCATTGTCTGTAAAAATATTTATGTAAATATTTAAATCATCATCAGTCGTAATTAATATGCTGGTATATGAAGATTTAATTGATTAATTTAACCTTAGGGCTTCTTTCCACTTGAATAAAATATGTTGATACTGTAATACCCTTAAACTACTATGATACGAAAATGTTATTCTAAAAGTTATTTTACTTGCAATATTTGAAACAAACTAACAGTAAAAGCAGGGTTTTAAGGCGAAATGATAGCTTTATGGTATAAATTTACATACGTTGTGCTATTATCTACAATGAAATATATTGGACTGCTTAAAAAGGAATTTTTATAGATAAAATATTGTGTTCATTTTTTAATGTAGTTTAATTTATTAGTAGTTTAATTATGTTAATCACATCTACTAAACGCTATCTGTTTAAGCACTTTTCAAAATCAAAGTGTTTTGAATTAACCAAGTATATTACTCAACCATTTGTCTACCAAATGTTGTGAAGTCTTTATTTAAAATTAACGATAATGCAAGTATAATATATAAATGTTTCCACTGCAAGATAACGCAATAACAATTAATACACCAGCATTCTACTCACAACCGAAAAAGAATTTTAAGCGTTAATTTATATGTTGAATACTAAGTTTGTTTTCTTTATCGAATCTTTTTATACGCATACATCCGCCACTTGACTTGAAAAACAGGCATCGCCCGCTTAATCCATTAATTTGTCAGCAATAAAAAAACTACTTTAATACGAAGCGTTTTATCAAGTGGCTCTCTATACGTTATCATCTCTAATAATGTATTTTTGTATTTAAACACTGATTCATTTAAGTACCGATTCAAGAAATTCTTGTAATCATAGAACCATGTCGTAAAATTCTAGCAAGGCACTAGTGAAAGAAGAAATTAATTCCTTGTTATATGCATGCTTCTTAAATGTTATCGCACATTATTACTGCATTTCTTGTTTTAGTAAACAAGTTTTAGGTAATCAGTTGTGGTGACTTATAGATTGTTTGGATTTAGAGAATATAAAAAATGTATAATCTCACAAAGTATTTTAGATTTACCGGCTTCACCGTTTATTTTATTACATTCTACGTCATAAAAAATCATAATATTGTATTTTCACAACAATTTTTAAGCGCTCAACGATGATAACGGGATACGACATGGAAGAGTTGTAAATCCGTAGCGGGTACAACGATGAGTTCACCGGCAACATAGAGATTCTCTTAAAATTTTTGATTTGAATCATACATTTAATTGTTAACAAAAAAAAACAAATTCAAATATAAGTTGTTTATATCTTACATGACTTGTACATATATTGCACGTTTTAAGGAAACCAACTCTCGATTTAAACGTAAATATTTTGCTTAAAATACTATTGCAAATATTGATAAAAAAAACATTTATTGGCCCTCAGATTATTTCAGTTTTAACTTTTTAATCCCACAAAAATCTAATGCGATTATTTCAGCTGATAAATGATTCTAGCTTGATATATGGGTGGCCCTCTCTACCAACAATTTCATTTGCGCTCAATCACAACGATTGCAATTCCAAATAGCTTCGCTATCGGAACGGTATCATCTGAATGCAGTCTGCCTATTACAATGGCTTCTAGTACACCTTTATTGTACATCGAATGCAAGAGTGATAAGACCCTACGGGGTTGCAGGTAGATAAAAGTAAAATATCTCCGAAAAATTCTTCTCCGAGTGCCAATATGGTGATTCCTTATTGGCAAAGCTTGCTTTATCATATTCTCAGACATTGCACATATTATTATATCTGTTTTCATAAATTTATATCAACATTAGATGAAATATTTTTTTTTCCATTGGCATATTTTTTTTAACGTCTTATTACTTTTGATAATCTATAATAGCTGATGCAAGTATTAAGTTCCACAAAACTGTGTACAATGATTTAGTAAAATATATTTAGAAAGCTATTATTCATTTCGGCATTACGTCCACGACAGAACTGTACATAAACGGATTCTTATTCATTTATTGTATTTAATAGTGACATAGTTAATATTAGAGGTATGCGTTATGTGAGCAAAAATATGTCTTATAATTTTTTGTGGATTTTGATAATTAAATTTTATTACTTTTAATTAAATTTTATGACAAACTTTTAACTGTCACTCATTGGGAGAAAGGCGTTTTTTAAATAGATAAAATACATTTATACTATGTATTCTAATAAAGATTAAGACCAGCTTAACTCATTAGAAGCAATAAACTCAGTTGATAATTTTTGCGATGGTTGAAACTGGTCCTGATCCTAACAAATTCAATGTGGAATTGCAAATTGTACGGTACATTAGGGACATTTATTTATTTGATTATATCAAATTGTACGTACACACCTACATTCTTTTCACGTGTGGTGGAAATTGTTGTAAGTCTACTACACAGTGGATGAACTGTTCACAAATCGCAAGCTTTGGCGTACGTAAATTTTAGGGGTGGTGTCTCAAGCACCCAGACGTTGGCGTCGCTTGTTTCGAGCTGAGGGCCGCGAGTGCCTTCCGCGCGACGCTACGGCGGACCCTTTCATAATTTAGCGCATGCTAAATGATTTCTTCTGTCTGATACAACGACGATGCGTTTGTTCTTTGGTACGTTTACTTCTCCTTTGCACAGGTTTGAATAGAATAAACGGATGAATAAATAAATGTAGCGGCACTTATAATGATCGCTGAATCTTCCAACATGCATGACTTTTCCTACGTATTGTAAAAATAAAAACTTCTGCCACAATTAATTCAACTGCGGTTATAAAATCAGGTTTATTTTTATTGAACAAACATTAAAAGTCCGACGGAAAAATCACAGTTATTACTATCGTAAATCATAAAAAAAGTTTAAGGGCTTAACCCAGCCCCTATCTGATTGATTGCATCTCATTAGTCAAAATTTTGTAATGCTAACGTCATTAGTAATTATAATTATTTGTATGCTTTGTTTTGATTCTATAACCCCTAAACTAAAATTAATTTATCATTTAATATTTGTAGTTAGAACACAGTAAGATCAAACACACAAACAGTCAAGAATCGATGCATAAATGTATCTAGTGTTAAATCACAATGCTGTTTCTATTTGTAATGCTATTTGTAAAAAAAAACAACTAATCATTTTTATACTTTTCCATAAATGAGTAGTTGTAGTAGACAACACTCACAATATTATTATTTAATGAAAATAAGTAATCACATATTATATATTGGACAGTATGAATAAACAAGATAGTGTTTAGTAGTTGCCAACTGAAGTAAGTTACTCATTTCCGTCAAAATTCCACAAGGCTGCTATAAAGCGATTTCTCTGCTCACTTCCGGTCGTCTGATTATGCAAGCCTAGCAACTAGTTGATAAAAACGATAATAGTATATAATATAATAATGTTTATCCTTGCACATGTATTTCTAAATTAATATCCGTTTTTGTATTAAATTATCTTTATTGCAAAACTTCTATTAGGTTTTAATTAAATAGTGTTATATTTATAAAGAGTTACTCAACACAAACAAATGTTAAGGTATTATTTTTGTTGCGTTTTTAAATAATAAAAAAACTCTCTTTGGATCTACGCTAAAATCCATTGTTATCTGATAGGTGTTGCTCTATGCTTTTTTGCTGAACACGTTTATACCATTAGGAATGTCTTACAAATAAAAAATGAAAATATTTGTGAGTTAATCTCAAGTAAAACACTTTTTTGTGTCTGTAATATTTCAATTTTCGTTAATGATTCCGTAATGGTAATACTCCGGCAGGAAAGAAAATAAATATTTAATGTTTAACTATACCTTCCTGAATTACAGTGAATGCTTAGGTATCTACCGATTACGTAAAACGCTTGCCTAATAATATCCAAGGGTGGTTCACACTTATCTATGGGCAGCGGGTAGAAAATGATGGGGGGGTCATTTTGAGAGGAAATGAGAGAGGACGACGGACAGGAAGCGGGGTGGTATGCCCCTAGCTTAGCCATTGTGAGATCCTCTAATTGAATTCCGGACTTCTCCGCAGGTGGCGCTGTGGTCTTTCCGCTGACTATCGTACCCCTCGGCGACCCCGCTCCCTGCCGTTTCGTTATATTACGCGAATAAATTTATAAACTTACAGTCGAAAACGACAAACCGCGCTTGTTTTGGAAGTGAGCTTTTGCAACAAAGCTACTTCTCACAATCAAAATTCTTTGCTAATACATTTTTCAAAATATCAATGAAAAACATTCAACACTCCTTCCTTCATAGGATATTTCTCCCAAACTGTACGGGTCTTTTTATTTCCGTTTTATAGTCTGGCCCATATCCTAACGATATTGACATATATGTATGGATAAATCAAAAAAATATGTACATCATGTTCGTTAGTAGTTTGTGGTCGGCAAAAATGATAAAAAACCAATATTTATGGAATGGAAAGAATATTGACTGATACCAACTAAATGTGTTTGCATAATATTTTTATAAATAAAAATATTATAGTCTCAATTTACTCTTATATGAATATATTATTGAAATATTACTAAAAGATATGAATTTTGTTCCCAAGAAATGTGAGAAAGTTGAGAAGCACACTCATTTGTTTATGTTCAATATTTTTTTATGAATGGTAAACGTCGTAAAAAGTAAAGTAGTGAAGATATTTCTTTATAAACAATTTTATTGACTCGTTTCATTCACTATTCCTGAAAACCATAACCTCACTTTTTGCACTACCTTTTTACGTGCCGATACAAATTTATTATGTTTACCTGCTTAGCAAACTTCAAAGGGAGTGAAATAGCCCATTTTATATAGAGGCACAGTTTTTTTTATCCATTCAATTATCACATCCTGAATTTTACCATATACTATTACATAAGAGACAATTCATAATAAATAATGTAATTATACAAACAAATCAACGGGTAATGATATGTGTTCTAAAATTTGGTGCAATTGTACGGTAGTTTTTATTTGTTTCTATTGTCATATTGCTTTAAAAGTTGTTGCTCAATTTATTTTATAACCCGTGCTTTTATTATTATATTTCTTTCTAAGCATATTTGACTATTGAGTTTATATCATACGCGGTTTAGTGGTATGATTTGCACCATACCAATTAGTTTTGCAAAATTAATATTGAATAAGATATTTAAGATCTTGGGGATTAGTGCTAGTACTGTAAGTGATGAATTTTATAATTGATTCTCAAGCTAATCAATAAAACCATCGAGTTGATCTCAAATATTTTTTTAATATAAAAGATAGATTCAGTTGATAATGCTCGCCATGAGCGAAACCGGTCCTGATGAAATAAATCAGATGTGGAAAAAGTACTAAAAAATGTGTTATTATTTTTATTATAAAAGATACCTAGGCTTTTATAATGTATACTGGACAATTTAATTTAATAAATTGTTATTTAAAAAAGGTTCCAAAAGAATTTATAGCTACGAATATATTGAACTGTCTCAAAAATATATCAATCAATATAATATTTAAAGGTTCATCATCATTCAATATTTTTTCATATTTTTTTCTACGAATTTTAATACCATGTTTTTTAATCATAATACTATTAATATTAATATAAGTATCTATTCCATCGTAATGAAAGGTTACCTTTTGTTGGTCGTAAAATATAAACTTTCAGCCGTTAATGGGCGGCTGGTTTTTTGATACAATTATATAGAAACATTAAATATCGAAACCTCTCTTCATTACAGGTTATATTTGCTAATATTCCAGTTTCAGTATCCAAATACCGCAGTGTCATAACTATTTAATGTACGATCGCATAAGTCGATACCATCGTGTGCCCTATCATAAATTTGTTTTAACTATAGGACAACTTGCGTGATACAGTCTCTGTATTTAATATAAAAAGACAAATTTCAAGTAGTCCTTTTTCACTATAAAGTAATTGGCTTCAAATAATTCAAGAGACGTGTAACAGAAAAAAATAAATTATCTCAGTACTCTAGTATCAGCAATCCTTTAATAATTTATATTGAAATTAAAAATACATCGAATATTTGTCCTTTATCATACAAATCGTGAAAACGTTTTCAGAATTTTCTATGCAACTTAATCAACGCTGCAACTGAATCATATCGTAAGCTAAGTATTTTTTGATGACTACTGACAAAATAACTTTTAAATATTTACTTAGCCCAATAGAATAAATAATTAAAATAAGGCGATTTGAAAGAATTCGTCATCGGTTGTCAAGAGAAGAAAATACAAGAGACGAATAACTTAAATCAAAACGGTAACTTTAAAAAAATATTTAAAAAGCCATTAAGTAATTAGATACCAGTTGAAATATTCCTTTGCTAGAATGTATGTATAAATTTTCATGGAAGTTTCAATGAGAAAAGTTATCGTAAATGATCAATGATTTCAGTAAGTAATTAGAACCAAACGATTAATTAATTAAAGCTCACCTCTCATCGATTGTCATTTAGTTTAGATTGCGTTGCTGTTTTAAAACTAATTTCGAAGTTAGGGCAGCTGTTATTAAGGAGGTCCTGTTCTACGTATTTCGTGGCGTTCACATAAAGTACAAAATCCTCTTTAGAATTAACTTTATTTGGATAGTTTATAGAAATCACCCAACCTGCTCTATGTTGAAAATATAATCTAAATGAGATTAACAGATTATTTAGTACTGTACTCTGTAAGTGTCGATTTAATCGAACGTAAACTTTTCATTTCAGTAAAAATAATTTGGTAAAATAAATTTTCAGTAAAAATAATCTTCTACATATTTTCAGCAAACAATTATTTACTACCTCAAATGAGATCACAGCTAATTCTTTGGTCAAGTCCAGACCTTAATTCTATTAATTCTTGTTTTCGGAATACTTAAAAAAACCTTTTAATAAAATGTAATAATTTTAATATTACAAGAAGTCCACCGCTTACATATCTACAGTGTTTTAACCAATTCAATATGGTTGAGTCTGTTTTGTGACTACATTTATAATTTCTTGCAAATAAAATATGTTGTTTTTAATTTTTTAATTAAGATCTAAGTGGTGGGCTAAGTATTTTATTCTTGTGTAATTGATTCCCTGGAGTTGGTGTTTATTGTAATGTTGAAATAAGAAATAACGAATGGAATTCCTGTATTTAATAAGTTTGATATGAAAACTAACCGAAAGTAATAAAGGTATTTAAATAACATCATCGCACAAAAAAATAAGCGAAAAACCATGCTTCAATAATACAATATATGTATTGATTATCGAATATATCGCTGGAATAAAGGGTTTCCCTTGAGGAAAAATCTGGGTTCCCAAATTCCATTCCAATAACGTACATCGAAATTCATTAGTTCGGGACGCGTAAGCTGGCATAATGCATATCAGTTAATTGAGCATTTATTTGTCTATACATAATCCGAGTTTTAATTTATTTGTATTGAATTTTAATCTAAAGGGTAAATATATATTTTTCGACAATGTATTGTGTTCTGGCAGCCCTAACTTTTGCACAAGAAAAAGTATTTTGGTCGGCGTTGATTGATGCAGTTAGTGCTTGTTTGACATATTTTTAGTACTGAATTCAATTTGTGTGCTTTATTAAAATATTCGGCTGTTGTGAGGTTAAGTGCATAAGCCACACAGTAGACCAAAAATAAGGAATTATTTTCATCGAAAATGAATCGAATTCCGTGAAAATACAAATATTACCAATTTAATGCAGACCGTGTGTTCATAAATATAACATCTTCATATGGATATGGGTTGATCAAAATTCCTTATATTTTAATAATAATAAAATTGGCCCGCACCGTAATATATGTGACATTCCCAATTCTGGCGTAGGTGTGATAACGGCGCCCTCCGTCGTTATGATGGCTGCCATAACGCACGGTTCGCTTTTGGGCGTCTGGCAAATGAAGGCTTTCATTAGAACTCGGTGGTTAACGAATAATATTACCGCTGGAACTCGTTACATCACGAACTGTTCAATACTCTATCGAAACGTTTCGAGAATAATGAAATAATGAAATGCTTAAAGCAGTATGGTCGAAAGTAATTATTAAAGTCATTATTATGTACGCTTTGTTGCATTTAAATTAAGGATTTTTGTTTGTATACTAATATGTCAATAAAGGTTTTGTAATAATATAATATATCGGTGTTCCATTACAACTGAAATATTTTTTATTTCACGAATCAAACCAACACAATTTCACCATGAGTATTGTGTTTAACTATTAATTCTTGGCTTAAAAGGACTTTATTATGAATTCACGTATTCTATAAAAACCAAAACCTGTTTGTCCATCACGAGCGTTATATTATACATATACAGTTGAGCATTATTCAATTCAAATACTTAAAGTGTGTACTAATTGGTATCGAACGTCCGATTATTAAGTTGTGACTTTGACCTATCTAAATATAAATGTAACTAAAATCAGTTTTTATACAAAGTCTAAGTGTACCTTACAAATTATAATTACGTCATTATTTTATGGCCCTTTTCATTCACTATGAAATCCAATTCCAAAACAACATTCCCTGTTTACGCAATAAGCTCATTTACTTAATAAACTGAGGTAGTGAGATTTGTGTAGAGGTCTTTACTAGGAAATCCCCGATGAAGATAGTGAAAATTAGGGAACGGGTACGGAGAAATCCAACGCGATTCATGTAGGAGTCACAGTCTGGCCAACCACAGAAGCATTTACGCCATGCGGCAACAATACTGCCAACTTTGCGTACCCTAAAATTAGCACTAGGCTTACATATACAAATACTTCCAAACTAAAATTAAAATTGAAAAAGTAATCGACGTGACGAAATTTTTAATATGCTGTATTATGTAAACTAAGTTCAAATTTAGTTTTATTAAATGCATTTTTGATCCTTATCCGCTTAAAATGCAGATTATTTCAGTTTCAAATGAAATTTTTCAACAATCGTTGTTTTTAGGAAGACTCTTTAGAAATCAGCAACTCATGATGATGACAAACCACTGGTCAGCACACGAGGAAAATTTTTCTGACAACAATGCCTTTTGATACGTAACTATAAATCGATATGTAACAGGGTCGTTATTTTGACATGCAACCGATAAGGAATAAATTATAAGCATGTATTTAATGGGTCAGTTACTTATTCAAGTTTTGGTCAGTTAAATAAATAAATGGTCAGTTAAAAATCAAAATAGTCAGTTAATATTATAAACGGTCAGTTGTCATTGTATCATTGTGAATGTGGTCAGTGATTAAATAAAACGGTCAGTTATATATTTTAATGGATAGTTATTTATTAAAAACGGTTAGTATTTAATTTAAATGGTCAGTTATTTAAAAAAAAAATGATAAGTTTTATTTTGACAGCTTGTGAATTATATCAAATATGGTCGTAAGAGGCAAATTTATGACATGGTCTATGAAAAATAAGCGCATGAAATTAAATAATTTCTTATGTTCAGGTATTTGAAAGCAGATAATGTTATTTTAATTTGACCATTTATTATTTTAACTGACCATTTATTATTTTTATCTGACTGTTTTAAGTATTTATAACTGACCATTTATCGAATTAGAAACTGAGCAAATAATTAGTAGTCTAAATTATAGCACTTATCCATCTTGTTATGGCATTGGCGTTTACTTTTATATGTAGTGTTGATTCTTCTAGTTGAACACGTAACATATTTTCAAGCAATTATACAATGGTAATATTCATTTATCAATTAAATTAAGTTTCAATAAAGTTAAGTACCACAAGAAATTCATTTTAAACTTGATAGTTTTTCAACGTCACGCCACCGTTTAAACTTCTGGTACTGATGTTTTTTTAAATAATCTTTGTGGGATTGAATACTATTTTTACCTTAACACCATGGTTCCACCGAGTCAAAGTCAATTCAATCAATAATCAGGATTGAACTCCGTCCAATGCTGCACTGTGTTACTATCCCTGCAAACCATAAACATGAGTTTTAGACGTCAGTGAATAACTCAACTGGAAGCATAACTCATATCGCGTTGTTGATCAACCAATATTTATTGCACAGTTCATCGAATCTATGAGTTACGACACTGACCCGTCCTTTTTTCTGGAACGAGATGTCAGTTGTAAATATTTGTCACTGTTAAGAATTATAAAAATGAAACTGAAATACTTTCGATGGTTTCGGCGGTAACTTTGTGGAAGTTCATTTAAATATAAAATTAAAAATATCTTTGATTAATCCACGTATTAGGTAATAGGCAAACTTTGCGATAAAAAGTCCAAAGATGCCTCTGAAAGAGGCGAAACACATGTCACAGTTTAGTAGCACAATACGTGGAAATAATCAAAGTTATTTTTAATTTTATATAAAATTGAAATATATTTGTAACGCAAATACTGACATTATTTCCATAAATTACTTTATTTTTTATTCCGTTCTGTTTACCATGAACATGTCATGTGCTAGAAATGTGTGAAACAATTAGTATTTTCAGGATTAAATACTCACAGGAAAATAGTTTTAATCTTAAAGTTAAGATCTAAAAGTCTAAAAGATCTTACTTTTCACCTTCTGTTAAAATCTTAAGGAACTGATAAACAAAATGTCGTATACTCGTATGGTATTAAATAATTTGTCTTTTTTCAGAACTGTCACGAATGTTTAATATAATATATATTAATATAATTTCATAGCTAATTGCGCTATATTGTAGGTATAAAGATCATATTTACTAATAAGCCTTATCTTTACTCTGAATCTTAAAAACTAAATGAAATTTCGAGATAATCAGTTTAAATTCAATAAACATATGTATCTAAATGGGAGGCTTATCTAAACAACAGTATGACTCAAAACGTTAACTGTTATGTGAGTGTCATTTTCCTTATTAAAAAGATTAAAAAGCTTAAAATCTTATAGAAAAATATAAGCTCCAACAATTTAAGTTTTAATGCAAGCTTCATAAGTTTTATAAAACCCTTAATTACTTTTATGATGTACGATGCTGTATTTAATAGAGACCGTTTTGTTTACTTTACACAGCGGTATTAAACTATCCGCATGTAAATTATGAGCACAGTAAGTATGGCGTACCTCCAATTTGATATCCCGCAAGAAGACAGACTCGACGCTTTAATAGTTTTGAGTCGCATCTTCGGAACGCGCGGGAAGCCCGTCGGCTTAATGCGCGGTAATTAACTCGCGCATTAAACCCGCCAAAGTGCTCCTCTTTTCAAATTTCAGGGCTTAGTAAAAACTCGCGCAAGTGGTGCGGTCTGAAAAAAGTAAACATCGAAAGGGGCGAGTATTTATAACAGTTGTAAAGTTTTATGGGCCGTTAAGTATGAAAGAGTGTCGGCGTATCTGGCCCATAATAATACTCTATGAACGGCCTCCCTCATCCCTGAGGTCGTTCGTTCGTTCACACGATCCCTCCGAGCCTCGCCCCTCTGAAATTTTTCATCCGCCGGTATTCATCCCCCCAGCGACCGTTAATTTAAACGAGTTTTCTTTTTTTAAATAACGCTTAAAATGGATTCGCGGGCAGGTTTCAATTTTACATCGAAAATAACGGAACAGGGCATTTTAGATAAGAAATGATATTTAATAAAAGAATGCGAATAAACCTGTTCCATTGCATTTTGAGAACATGACAAAAAATTTTACAATGAAACACTAGTAAATATTTGTTTTATAAATTCTTGTATACCTACGTAATTACTCTCATATTTTTACCTGGTTTTGAAGCTAATTTTAGAATTCGAAAGAAACTTTCAAAGTATTTGGTGATTATGTTAGATCAAGTTTATTCGAAAGATTAAGAAAGGTTAAGTTGATAGTATTCTATTTTTAAAAATCAAATTGTAAATTTGAATGTTATCATGATAACTAACCATAAAAAATGAGCATGTTCTCTCATTTGCATTTTTTTATATCCAACGTATTTTTAGAGATGGTAAAATATATCAGCTTGAATTCTATTCGATATATGTATATTATAAGCCTGCTTAATAAGATGAACATACGAAAATAGCTTAATTGTTTTATATTCCTGAATGCTTTCAAATGAATCTTGGTTTTAAATTGTGTTTTTCTACCACAGTCTTATCCAGTTCTTCCATAATGATGTCAATGATAAGAGCTTAAATATTATTCAATTATATTTCTTGAATATGAATTGAATATGATGAATACAAACGTGTTAAAAAAATCTATCAAAAACTGTTCGTATATTTGTTAAAATTACCAAATTACTTAAAAAATATAACCAGTTATTTGAGCAGTACAATTTCATATTTATATTTTAATAATATGGTTAATGGGATATATAAACTGATAGTTTCAATTATAAGTAGGCATTGATGATTGTTATTTAGTAGTAATAATTTGATTACTTAATGCTAAACTGATCAGATTAGGTACATCACACGTGCGAAATATTTTGGTATTTACCCCCCCAGCTCATCTAAAATATTCTCGAGAATTTATCACAACGCCCTCGGTGAAATGTAAATAATTCGATAAGGCTTTATAATGCATTTATGTACGTGCACTCGCATCTGGCAAGTAAAACATCCATGTGCACTCTGCATTAAGTTGTCGCCGGTCCAAATAGTGGTGCGTCGACTCCTTCCCACCCCATAACCCACGATAAATGGTTGGATATTTTATGGCGACATTATGTTACTACCGATTTATTCTCATAAAATTTGCCATAATCCGTGGGAAATTTCTACTGACAAATAATAGCGTTCGATATTTAATAAATATTACGGTTTTTTATTTGACATATTGGTGTGTACAAATGTGGATTATTATCATATGTCAATAATCTGATATAATCCAAAATATTTGATCCAAATAAATCTGTTTTCGACGATATTGATGACACAGTGGTGTGGGGAAAACTCACAAAAAGACACTGAATCCATTAAAAATATTAAAATATTGTCGTCTTTACAAAAATTTTATCCACGGACATCATTTAAATTTAAATTCAGACAAACCACTGTTCAAATGACAAAGAATGTACTTATTTTTCACTTGTATTTTGTTTTTTAGATTTTATTTAGATTCAGAAGTATTAATAGCATATTCTTTATATTGTGAAAATCGTGGATGTATGTTTTCATTTTGCGAAATAAATGTGAACGATCATATTACTAGTAAGTATAGTCGGACATAGTCGTGTCTATGTCAGACCTTGAAAGCTGAAGAAATAATAAAGCTGTTTTTACTTAAAATAAATTTTGCACGGCCGTCCGCAGTACCAACCAAATAGAGTCACTTAAGGGCGATCCCAGTTGAACCTCTTCTACTTTACTTCTTCCAATGGTAGAATAAAGTTTTTGCTTGTAATAAAATGATTTAAATTGATTTTTTAAATAAAATGTTTGGCTTATTTTTACTACACATGCTTGTTTCTTAACATTTTTCACAATCGCAATGTTAACTCTTGTTGTGGACTAGTGAGTATCTTGTATTAAAGAACCGTTAAATCTATACGCTTGAATCTACACGAATGATGTCACATCGCCAAATGAAATCAAATCAGTATGTAAGCCACACATAATGATCAAATCGTCTGCATTAATATTTCCGGTCTGATAGTCTAAAGAACAATGCTGCATACGTCATCATGTTTTATTCGCTTCTAATTAAAAGATTAAATCCACAAGTTTATTACTCAAGTCACCTTGACCAAAATTTTCTCATCTCAGTGGCAATGACTTTTTATATGGTTAAAATATCGTAAATATTTGCACAGATTCTAGATACAATTTACATTAGTACGAAATTTTAAGACATCAAGAAAAACTTTTAATTAAAAGTCTTTAATATTAAATCATATTTAGTTTACTAGAATAATAAACAAAACATAATCTACAAATTCATCAAACAATTTTTTCATAATTACTCCTTCAGGCATTAAGAAAATGGCATTAAAATTTTGGATATTTATTTTATAATAATAGCGCGATTCTTGGAAATTGATATAATAGACTTTAATTATAATTTATCTTTCTAGAAATTGTTTTATATTAAAACGTAAAGCAAATTTAATACTTGCTCATGTATGTTATTAATATTATTCAGTTTTCATTAATTAAAGCATTTTTAATACAATTAAATGATTTCAAATCAATATCTTTAAACTGCTTTATATAGTTACTCAATATTTTATGCAAACGATTATTGAGTATCTTATTGTTATTTTATTATATTTGTTAAGTCGTTAAAATGATTATGAAGTTTTCGCTATTGACACAGTGATAGGGCAGCAATTAATATGATTGAACGCATTCATTAAGATCACTTAAGATTCATATGGCATACACGGTACTTGAATACCCCGTGGAAGATTGTATGGAACAGTAGCAGCTCAAAACCGAATCGTCAATTAGAAACAAAACGCAACTCTACCATAATTATGATGGATCTTAATAGAATCAGACGCGGGGAAGATATGCGCTGGGAACGGGATGATGTAGACCAGAGAGAAGAAACAATCGTGAAAAAGAATATTTCAACATAATTTCCAGAGATATAAAAAAAAATATTTACATTAAAAGTACCTAAAACTAAAACTAAATATTGAATTTCATAACTGTTCGGTTGTTATAGCAGCGTGAAGATGAAATAGACGCCAATCATGTCGTAAGATTGATTGCCTTGAAGCAAAATGCTTCGCTACTACTTACATAAACAGAATTTTGTTTAGTAAATGCATTTTCAATCACATATTATGTGCGCATTTATGGATGTGAAAAAAATCTGAAATCTGAAAAATTTGTTTTAAAACCACAGTATAGTAAATTCCAATTTCGTTGGTTCAAATCATCATACTAAAAATACATTTTAAAAACTGCATACATTAAGAAATTCCGGTTTTTTAAATTGGTAATTTGTTGAGCGATCAATGTTTTTATAATTACACTGTCAATCGAAATCAAAACTCTAACTATTGAGACTAATTTTGTTTACTTTTAATAATCAATTTATTTGTTATTTTGAAATAATACTTATTGCGGAAACACACTTAAAATTTCCAAAAAGGTCTAATTTTATTCTGACCATAGTAATATTTTGTTAACACGAGTATTTCTATGGTTTACGATCGCTTTGATCGAATATGGTAGCAGTATACCATTTCGGAGAGGGAAGGTCGCTTAAATACTCTAAATGTGAATTATATCCATCAAACTATGTTATTGTGATAAAGCCATTACTCTGGGTGGGGGAGGGTTTATTCAGTGGCACACATACAAGGGCTCTAGCGATATTTACGTAACCCTCTTTAAGTAAGTCAGCAAAATGACTGAGTATTTAAATACATTATGATTTTGAATTTTAGTTTCACCACTAGTTAAGCTTTGAGTATTTTCTTAGTGAATCTACATTGTCGAAACATATAGAATACAAATGACTGCACTATTTTCTTGGACTGGTAATTTTGTCAAGCTTTATTTAATGACGGAAAATATTTAAAATCTATCGTTATTATATATCAATTATTAAGATTAAAAGATAAGTATTCAATATGTAGCTAAAAAAATAAAATAACTTTACTTCGACCATTCAGACTTACAATAAAAAAACAGACCCGGTCACTTGTACTCGCTGACATATCTCAAAAATCAGGAAAAAAAATGAAAGAATTTATTGATTGAGTTGGCATTTACTTGGTAGAACTTCATTTTAATACGGTGCATCGTAGGTACACCGTATTAAGATGAAAATACTTCAGAATATATTATGTCTGTATTTCTGACTTTATATCTGTATGAAAGTAAGTATAAGTTTAAGATAGTTTTGTTGTATTTGTTAAACATTTTATTATACGATCAGAACTGACTTATGTTTACTTGATCAATAACTTTATCCTATATTGTGTTTTATTTATATTATGTAAGATTATTATTTAACATATAACGACCAAGAATTGCAAAACAAAATAGGTCTAGGGACATATTTCATTGAAAATATTATTTTTCATTCTGGAGAGACACTTCAGGGCTTTCACCACCAAATTTTCACAAACCTTTGAGACCCCCTGAGATAAACCTGAATATAAGGTTTCATACTGTCAAAATTTGTGCGTTCGGGCTGAAATATATTTGAGCTTCGATTGCTTGAAAATGTTGGTAGATCAAATAGATGTCATTGTCATGGTGGTATATTGATTGCTTGTTGAATGATAATGTCAAACCCTATTGAAGTACAATCTTAGGCACTTCTCTGGCGTTAGGGTATATAATATATGTCATGCCATTATGCATCTGCCATTTCCCCTTTATTATTGTACTTGATAATACCGTTAACAAAAGATCGATAATTTCATTATTATTGTCTAAACTGTTTCGGTTCTCCATCTGGATGAGCAATAGTGGCACATTTTACCTAAAAGCCAAAGAAAAACAAGGGTAAATAAAAAATATTAGTTTTGTATGTACAGAACAAATACAAAAAATTGTGAAGCAAGAAGTCCATTCAAATGAAAGTTAAAAAATGTAAAACAACTGTTTATTAAATATATAAAACACATTTTATCGTACTTCTTTTACGTATAATTTATTAAAATGAGAACCGGTTTTGCTCATCTCGAACAATTTCATCTGATATATATAAGCACACAGCTATTCATATCAAAACAAGGTATAATTAATATTGGCGGAAGAAAATGATACGAATTCAAATATTATCTTAAATAAGAGGAATTAAGTTGTCAATAATTAAGATTTTTATGCAAAAATAATATCATAAAATTCTACAACTTCGTAATGTGTACATGTTATTTATATTTTAAGTAATTATTATGATAATATAATAAATGAGTTTTTATGTAATGAAATAGTGATGTGGTTATTTCTATCACTAACCTTACACTCTTGAAAACTGCGATTTTATTTCGTTATGTGAACGGACGACGCCCTCATTGTCAAGTGGCATAGGTAACGTCGCGACGCTTGGGAAATCTTCGCATTGTACCTAGGCAGAGTAAGATGCAAGGTTATTTATCAGGTGGACGTGTGAAGGCCGTGGGACGTGGTTTGCGTGTGCGACTTGCTTACATTTTTCTCCACAACAGTTTTGAAATTTTTACCACATATAAGATTCCCTCCCAGATTTGACCACCACTTAAATTTAAACTTGGATTCATATTTAAGATACGTTAATAATACATTGTATCGTTTAAAATCGTAATGAATTTTAAAACTTATTCTCTTTCCAATACTGTCTTTCAAAATATCTTTTTGGGCATAGATTCCTCCAATCATACTTGGTTCATAAAATGATCAAAATAAATAAAAAATGGATTTTTATTAGTATACAATCTACAATCTATTGTGAAATAATTATGTACACAAGAATAATTATACGATATAAAATATATATTGATTCAGACTTAAAAAATCTTCAGAACTATGTTAAATCTATATATACTTACTTAAAAGTGCTAACTTCAATATTATCGTAATTAAGAATATTAAACAGTAATTGAAAACAAAAAAAACAAAGCAATATATTAGGTTATTGATTGAGTAGGCATTTACTTGGTAGAACTCCATTATTTATGTAGAACTAAAATACATTGTTATTTTTCTTACCGTATTACAATATATTAGGCTTGAGTTTTCTTAAATTCACGTTTAAAAAACTACTTTAAATAAATAAAGTATATCTTTTTTTACTTTTTCCACACATATCTTTTAATGAGCGGGATAGGTTCTGATCATTATAAATTATATTTACAGATAGTACCGACAGTTAAATGTAATGCATTTCCACCAAGAATTTACGTTTAACCTGAAAAGTGATATCATACTTAATAAAATCGACCCACAGTCAAAAACGTTGATCCGATAATGTTGATGATAATATAAGTTCGATATATTATTACTATCAAAAGGAAACAACTAATTAGTATCCAGACAATAAGAGCTTTACGACTTTTAATCATACTCAGAAATAAACAAACATACTAGTATTCCATATAACATTCCTTATATCAACAAAACGTGAAATTTGCAATACAAACGCTACACACACAACTCCCACATAATAACGAAAAACTATTTTAGTTTCTTATAACCAAAATATTATATCCAGTATATTATTTTTAGGGTGGCTGTATTGTTAATAATATCATCAGCGCGATGCGAAATTTGTCCACGTATTGACGTAAACCTGAAAATCATAAAAAAGGTTTATATGATATCGTGAACGTAAATCATATAGCGTGTGATATGACATGACAGTAAGTACTACTTACGTGATACATAAATACATATCATATTTGATATCATTTTTTTTTCGGCTGTAAGATTAAGTCTGGACCCACGAATACGGCTTCCTTACCAAAGCAGAAACCCCTAATTTCATTTACACAAAAATGCGGAAAGGCAAGTATATCTTCAACCCTCAAGAATTTTTTTAAATTTTCATACACTATACTATGTAAACAATTTGTACAATAAATGGTTTAATATTGCAATATTAAAAAAAAAAGCAAATTATGAGCTTTTTAATTTAATGCTGAATTCTAAAAAAGTAAAGCAAAAAGAATTTTGAGAAATAATAAGATGCCATTTAAAGCCATTCTGTGATATCGTTTTGATTGTTTTTAAATAACAGACATCTCATCCTTATAATCAAAAAAATATAACAGAAACAACATTTTTAATCTACGTAAATTAATGTTAATAGTCATTTATATTTTGCGACCAATTAAATAAATAGAATATGAACACTATTAATAAACCTGTTAAATAAATTAATTGTGTTTAACTTAAAAAGTAAGCACGTATAATTGTATATACATACATGTAAATGAATATATTATCTATAATAAAAATAATAATACATTTTTAGTAATTTTTCCACATAAAATTTATTTGATCAGGACCGGTTTCGCTCATGGCGAGCATTATCAACTGATATTATCTGAGCATTATCAGTTGATGCTTTATAATGCCTTTCCACCAAGTATTGATAGTGAACACCTTAAAAGTGATATTATCTTTATCCAGAAATTCTTTCATTAAAAATTTTCACATTTAAATATGTTTCTAATGTTCCCTGAAACTATTTCATAGTTCGGATATTTGTTCATCTACATAAGAATCGTTAATATTTTATAATTTTTTTAGGTTGTGTACTTTGATTGATAGCTAAAAGAGTATTTTTATTGATTACTTTTTTATGACATAATAATCTTTATGATACAAATAAACTTTGGGAAAGAATCTAGCTCTAGATTGAGATACAAAGCGTATCTCAATCTTTAGTATTTGATTAAAATGTCAGATTTCTCTACTATCGAATTTTTTCTCCATCTTTTGTGATGGAAAATCAGACAATGACTTGACAAACAATTCCTACGAACTCCCGACTCAAGATATGAGTGTCTTACACGGAGTCTATGGCGCGTAGCAAACAATTTGTGCCTTACATGAACATACACTGTGTACAGTACAAATGACGTGGTGTAAAGTTCCCCAAAGCACATCAAACCTTTGTGGAATTCTATCTTCATGCCACTTTTTCTTGCCAAGAATCAATACGTATGCTACAAATTGATGTTGTTTTCATGAAAGTGAGCATTTCTTGATAAAAATATAATAAGTTAATATGTAGGTTAAGCTATAGTTTTTATGCTTAAAACATAGCATAAAAACTATCATAGAATACCAATTCCTTGTTTCTAATAACAATTCAATGAGTCTTGCCAGTTTGTCAGTTTATATTTATGTATATTACATATCAAACTCGTGTCGCTGGATGGTTACACTCCAATACATCAAATTATTATATGTTCCGAGTTCCTGCTTATTTTGATTTTTAGATTTTTAAGTCGTTATATGAATTTATATTCAAACGCATGTACAATAAATATTTCATCTCTCGAATGACTGACATTCAGGTATCTTGAAATACTTTCAATTATTATACACAATTCCACGCCGTCCATTTAACATAAAAATTTATGAAAATAAACCATTCTGTAATATACATTTATCTAAAATATGTATAATTTTTAATTTTTGTTTTTTTCAATATATGTAGAAGAAAAATGAATTTATCACATAAAATAAAATTTGTAGTAATCTTATTATCGTATCTGTTGTTAACTCATATATTAATTGCATGAATATGGTGAAGTTGCATATAGCGCCAAGCTTTTGCGAACCAAAGTTTAAATCCTTTGAGATTTTCGTCACAAGCTAGGATGTAAGGGATATCTCAGAAAATGGCTGACGCAAAGGTTACAGACATAAAACTAGATTGCACAGAATTAGCAGAAAATTGTGTACCGGAAAAGTGAACCTCTGTCATAAATCAAACTACGTTATTTTTCCCGGTTTCCCGGAGCACAGTGGCAAATTGTTTATAAAATATTACCAATGTATGTATTTGTGAGAAAATTGCGTGTGTATTAAGACAAAGTAAATATTAAAATACGAATCCGCGATCTGATTTTTTTTTTCTGTGAGAGTTTTTGCTGATATTTATTACTTGTTTTGCTCAATAAATATTACCAGCAGGAAGAAATATTTTTATTTCCAATATTATTACCGTTTATTCTGTTATATAAATCCGTTTCATTATTTATTTTTTATGTCGAAAAAAAAACATATTTTTAAAAAATGTTATTCATCTTCTTTGATTATAGCAAAAAAGTTATTTTATAGGAAAATTTTAAGGCCAAATGCCAAATAATATTATTAATTAGTGTCCATCTTTGAAAGTCGATCATTATTATATATAATATAACATCAATTCAGTGTGCATAATCCATACAATTTGTTAAGCGGTAGGCATAGTTTCGTTCAGTATGTATGCACTTTTGATTGATATAAAATATAAATAAGCTAATATTTATATAAATTAACATGATTTTTTAAATATCTGGAGTATACACGTATTCATAGTTTTTTTCATAATTTGTAACTAAACGAAAAGTTTAATAATGATGCGGTTGTACATATAGTTTATGACTTTATGCCACTATGTTTTGAATGATATAGTTACTAACACAAAGTGAAGGTTGTAGTTATTAAGACATAGAAGAAAAACAGATAAAATATTTATGTACGACACAATGTGTAAAATAAGTCTTCTTTCATAGTGAGCTGCTTGGTATAATCTTCACGCATTGATCTATAAAATGGAGGCATGGTGTGCAATACAATTATTTTACTACACTACTGTATTAACTATAATATATACGCCACGAATATAAGCTCTGGCAAATTCACCCCAAACTGTGAAATTACTTCTGCGTCATATAAAACGAAACGAGTTAAGTTTTGTCCCTCCAAGTCCTGCCTCATTAGGGTGGATTGAAAGTTAATCCTGCCACCGGAAAGGCAAAAAAGGGTGGGAAATTCATCACGTAGTCATTGTTTAATGACTTTCTTATGGTAATGCATCTTGACCAAGGGTCTTCTCACAGTTATGCTTTATGCAGGGGTAACTTCTATGTGAATCATGCAAGGTTGACTTCGCAATGGATCTAGTCCAAATATCACCCTCGCGGGAGGCTTAAGTCTTGAACGTGTTTTGGAATCAGAGCACGTCTGACCTTGCAGAGCGGGGGATGCTTTTGAATTTTTCTGAACCACTCACGTTGATTATGAAACTTTCACCTGGCTTTATAGCTACGCGATAAAAATTGAATTTGCTCAGCTGTAAAATATTTATAAACGAATTCCTATTTACTTGAAAGCTCATGGATAAGGAAGAATGGACCGGTTAATTCAACAAGATTATACGTGTCCTAAATATATGAGAATCCACAAATATCAATTTTTCTTGCTATAAATATTTATTTGCAAGCACCACTGCTAAATAATTATTAAACCTTTTTATCTAATGATATTATAAGCTCTTATAATAATGAAACAGAATAATCTTAAAACTTTATGCTATTTCTGTTGATTCTTAAACAATTCATAATCATATTTCATACATTTTCACACTTTTATTCGTGGTAACGTTTCCACTTAGTATGTTAATATTATTGCACGAGTTTATTGCTAAGCGAAGTGGTCAATAAAATAAACGTGTATGCAGAATAATGCGAATTCATTATACAAAATTGAATATTCTAAGATCCTCGAATATTAATAAAGTTTATTGAAATGGTAAAGATATATTTGAATAAACATTTTTTTTATTAAATTGGTTATGTACTATTGTAAACTATATTTGAATTAAGTACTCCATAAATGTCATCGCAGTACAATGAAGCGCCCCTTTTATACAGGTTTGGTTTCTTAAATCGTTGATTTTGTTGGCAATTATATCCCACAATAAAAACAACCCTCAACCAACGAGGTGCAGTGTTTTATTTCAAATATTCCTCCCTTTCAGCTGATGTTTCATGGATAACGCATTCACTGCAAAAGTTTCCCGCGGTGGAAGTACTAGCGCACAACAATTACCTATATAACCTTATACGTATAACTTTGACGTTACAAGAGAAAGCTTTAAAATGGCAGCAAAAAAACCTTCTAGAGTAGTTTGTCTTCATTGGTTAGGGGTAGGGCTATCAAGGGGTACATGGAAAATAAGCCTTATGGGTGATAAAAGGAGTTCATATAATGAATGTTCTTTTGGAAACATTGTTCGATTTTGCAGCTTGTTTGTTCAGAAAACATCGTCTCTTCTAGTCAATAGAATATGAAAATGCACAGCAACAAAAGAAAAGCATTTATTTGCACAATAATTATATCAAAACACTACTAGCATATAAATTTCTCCATGACACTTGTATTTTCTTCATTTTTAATTTTTTCCTTGTTATCATTATGCTATTATAATAAAATACTTTAATCCAAAAATTGTAATGATTGTTGGCGTACAATTATATAACAAAAAAAACATTTAGATCAATTAATACTAGAACTGTAATAGTGGAGTGGAGGAAAACGCGTGTTTGCAAAGCAGTAGTCCAGGTCTCAAGTCATTATCCAAGACATTTTCTATCAGATATTAGAGTTTCTTTAAGTACCCAAATTTATTTGGACTATCCAAATAAAACATAGTGCTCTTTTTAGACTATAATCATTGAATATTATCTTTTTTTATAGAAGACAACAATATATGAATAGCTTAAAAATACAATCATCCTTTTTATCTTTGCGTACTTTATTTGCAACGTCATGTACGAACGACTTTCAAATGATCCAATGTTAGGCTTTGGATAAAGGATAGCAGAAACAACAATAATCTTCAAATAAAACCTTCCCTGCACGCTTCATTACTTTTGACCATAAAAAATTCAACGCATGTCAGCTAAATTCGAGCCAGATTGTTAATAAAGCTTTTAGGATAGCAAACTTAATGAAAAATACGCTTACTTAATTTAATAATTATTAGTACAAAAGAACGTCAAACTCTGCCGATTCAATGTACTTCTTTGCTTAATACAGTATAAAACCCTTTGATATTTCGTAATATTTGCAAATATTATGTATTAAGTACTTCAATAGTCGAGTCTGTGGTGCAGGGGTCAACGTCATTGGCTTCCGTGACGGACCTCATGGGTTCGAGTCCCAGTACAGTATTGAGTAGGCTTGATTGATATTCAATTGTTTTTTTTTAGATATTTAAGAGTATACAAATACGTAATCTTTATTATTGATTGAGAAGGCATTTATTTGGTAGAACTCCTTTATAATACGGTAAGAAAAATAACATTCTATTTAAATTCTATAGAAATTATTTTATATATTTGTTGATAGCTATTTCGGCTTACGCCCTCGTCAGAACTATAGTTCAAAGAAAAAAAGTATTTCCTTAACGAAACATCAACAATATACGATATAAAATCATTTTGTCACTAAGCGTCTAGATATTTAAAAAATATTAATAAAACGGCGTGCTTAATATCAATTTAGATTTTCACATTTAAGGTTGATTTATTTAAGTAAAATAAAACCAAATTTCATTTTTACAGAATGCAAGTGAATGTAAATGAACTCAGAAACTTTGTTTACATTTAAAAAAAAGTGCTAACCTAGCACTGTACTCCTCGTTTGGCTGTCAACGTAAAGCGAAGATTTACACGCAAGACGGATAGGGTGGAAGACCACCCCAAACGAATAGGGGTAAACATACTCACCCTCGATACAGTGCTAATAAAACACAATAAAACACTCTCTGATTCCACTTTCTATGTTTCAGAACACGCAATGATAGGACCTGTCTATAAAGCTTTTCTTATCCGGAGGTTTTATCTTTTAAATGCATATTAAAGATGATAAATATTTAAATAATACACTTAAACTTAACAGTACTGTTATATAAAAACAATCCATTGCGATAGAATATTTATAGTTCATTCATTGCAAATATATATTTCAACAAATATTCGGGGACAAATTTTAATCTATACATATTTATTAACATAATAATACCTGATCTAATTGAGTGGTAACTAGATACTCCAATTACTCGATATCTCAACTACTCGAGTATCGAGTAGTAAAACTTTAAAATACTTGAGTTGTTTCAGATGTACCAATATATTGTATGTAATATTATATATATACTAACCGCAAATAAATATTATATATATGTCCGCTTCGAACTTGGAGAATATGGACCCCTCACGGAGTTAATCTCAACATAAGTTTTTCTACGAGAACTGTTTGTTATTCAGTTGCTTAACTTCTCTTTTTATAAGAGAGTATGGATAGAAAAGATACAAGAATTAGGACAGAACAAGTGGCTAGCTAATCGCTGTCACCATGCGTCGCTCTTTGGGATACAGAATTTTCTGTAGAATTAAAATACATTATTATTTTTTTCACCGTATTATAATGGATTTCTACCAAGTAAATGCTAATTCAATCAATAAAAGTCATTAAATATATTGGTATATAATATTTTGATTGTATATACAACTAGTATTGCTACCCGGCGTCGTTCGGACTAAGCGACCAATAATTATTTAATGTTTTAATTCGACATAATTATATCGCAAAATCTAACATCCAAAATAGAGTTAAAATAAAATCACAAACTTTATTTAATTTGATGACAGCCCCATTCTCGCCCATTAAAATGTCCAAATTCAATGTGAAAATCTAATTTGCTGTCAAAGAAATGTGAAATAATACCTTCACGTAAATAATAAACATTATTATATTAATAAGAGCCGGGATAGGTTCAGTAGAAGACTAATTTATTACATTTTGACTAAATGTCTTCGCCGATAAAAGTTCTAACATATTTTCTTTCATTTTCGTTTTTATGGCAACTTAATGACCAACAATACAAAAGGTAATTACAGACAGAGAATCTTTACCACAGCGAGCTTATGCAAACAAAAACATATAAATTACATCACGTGGAAGCATTCTTTGTTTATCTTTTGATTGCGGAATAAAATTAGTATGCTTTTGTTAAAAGCATTCAAGGTAGAAAAAGCTCACTAAGTGTTTTAATTCGACTTAAGAGTGTGGCAAAAGATTAAAACACACAATGGTTGCAACCCGTAGAGCGCAAATAGAAATAAACCCAAACTTTCCGTATTCGTTGCACAATATTTATGGGATGAACGCGTGACTTTAGAGGCATTTGGTGTGTTCAATAGGCGAAGAATAATTTATACACGTCGTTTTGAAATTTATTGTAAGGTGCCCTACATTGTTTGGAGAATACGAATCGGTTATCCCGATCAATATTCGATTCTAGTTTTATGGGGTATTAACTGTTCCAATGACGCAGTTTATTTCTCGTTGATTTTAAATGATACTTAAAGACTGGAAATTACTGAGAACAAAGCTACTGCCGACTGTATGGGTCATAAAATACTTAGCGAAAATGCGCGACCTATTCAAAGGGGTAATAATATGTCGTAGACGTGAATTGAATTTCGGACTGTATTATTCCATTATAAGAACTAGACTGATGGTATATATTAGTTGTATGCCAGTTACATAAAAACTATCTATTTAATAAAAATAATAAAACATTTTGAGTACTTTTTCCACATACAAATTTATTACATCAGGACTGGATTCGCTCATGGCGAGCATTGTCAACTGATAAGGAATACAATGAAACAGTGATATTTATACAAAAGTTAAAAATCAGTTGACAATGCTTGCCATGAGCGAAACCAGTCCTGATCTAATAAATTTTATGTGGAAAAAGTACTAAATATGTTTTATTATTTTATTATAATGCCATTCCACCAAGTATTGACAGTGAACACCTTAAAATCCTTGACACCTTTTTTTGCAGGTACCATCGACATGTACTTCGTTATCATTGCTACACCACTCGTAAAATAAAACATCATCTTTAACGAGAATATATAAAGTAATCTTGCTGATTCTTACTGTCGAAATTTCACAAGAATTTGTTTTTAAAACGAATAATATGAAATCAAAACTTGTCAATAATATTCAACAGCGGGAATACAAAATAGATTAAACAATTTTAAATAAACGCCACACAAATATGATATCGTGTAACTTTTCTATCGTAAAAATAGTCCCACATTAACAAGAGATATTATCCAATTTCCATATTTTTAATATATTCTTTGAAAAATTGTTCAGTAAATAAAGCTTGCAGGCAAATCCTCCCACTATATTTTCATTTAGAAGATATATCGCAGCACTATCGCTAATATCGTATCTTAATAGCGGTGGAGTTTTTTTCTCATATCGAGCCTCTCGCATGGGGTGCGATCGATGTCGTAAAGTACCTTATTATATGTTAACTTGGAAAAATACAGCACTAAAAATCTCTAAAGATAAGCTGTTTTCCTGAATGCCAAAAATACTGTTTTCTTCTCGTTATATTATGTGTTGGAACATATATTTTATTCCGTTGGGAACGAACAAGTGAAAAAAATATCACAGATAAAGCATATAAAATATAACATGATTTTAGAACGATCTCAATTCTACGGAAATCAAATTTGAGTCAAAAATAGTATTGTTTGTTGAATTTAAAAAAAAGAGTTTTTGTTGTTGATGTTTTTACTAAAAAAAACGTGATAATATAAATTACTCAATTTGCTTAGCATATTTCCTTTGTTGAACGCATGTTAATGTTTATCTATGTAAATATAAAAACATAATTTAATCAAAATGAAATATGTAAGTAGGCATTTGTTGGTATACATAAAATAGGCTTGGTGATAGAACCGCTCACATGCTGAACATTTCATCTCATATTTCTGCTCCAATTGTTTTCATACAACGTGCCAGCCAGCCTGTTTTGCATACAATAACAGTAAGAGGCTAAAACGAGTGTTTTTGGATCGATATTCTCCTACATTACTACTACTTTGCATGTCCTCTTACCACGACAGAGCAATGTGACGAAGAGTAATTTGAAATACTATTAAGTTGCTACATCAATTTATACACACTCTTTGAATGATAACTTGTCTAGATTCGACTTTATATAAATATATATACTAACTCACATATTATAATATTTAATTGTGTGAGTGTATGTCTGTTTCCTAAAAACTGGTGAACAGTAAACTCTTTGGACACGAAACTTATCAGTCAATAATATCATGATTTCTTTAGTTTACGTGATTTTTTCAAAATGCTTTATACTTTTTTTTTCGAGCTATTTATTAATGGTTGAAGAAGATAACATCATGAAAAATCTAGTTGTAAAACTATAATATTTTTTTTTTTAAAAATACCATACTATTATTATCGGGAATCTTTTTGCTGAGCTGGCTTGCATTTTAAACTGATGTCTATCTTGAGAATAAGGTCAAAATGACCCCAAATGGGAGAGGATTTTTTTAAACTTGTGGTGTATAGCGTTTTTTTATCTAAAGCCGTATACGATTTCATGCTCATACCTATGCATATTTAATTTGTCTTGATTAATTCGTATACCTCTCATGCAGTAAACACACATACGCTCTCAGTCAGCTTATGCGGCAGAAAGAGAGATGCCGTTACTGTCGAGTATTTTTTTTTGACTATGCTATTCAACACACACATACACACGATGTCATACGGTATTTTAAGATTTTAAGATCCAAAGTCAAAAGAGAATCAATCTTCATTACAAACAAAATATTTTTTTAACGTCGCCGAAACCTTCCCAGTAAATATTTGATGAAATAAATACTAAATTCATAATCATCTAAATATGAGCTTGGCTATCGTAAGCTTGCAACGTTGACATAACGTTACAAAGCAGAGCTCTAGCCCCACAGTACCTATTTATTTATATACTTTGGAAATAGAGGCATGCGTATAAAGCGACTCACAAAAGGTGGAGGATATACAAATTTTTGTATTATAAATAATGAGAACATAAATTCACTGAAATAGTTTTGATAAGCATCATCTCCTTGGAGCACGCATTAAAATGGCATCTTGCATATTATACACTTAGATATGAAGAATGTTATGAAAAATATTTTCATTTTCACAATAAATGACTGTCGTGGCTCGTTCAAATTTTCAATTAGGGCTCATTTTTGTTTGGCCAGCTCTGTAGCCGAGTAGTCGTTGGGCTTAAGATTCATTTTCAGTGTCTACGGGATCAACCAAAATAATGCTTATTTTATAGATTTTATGTGTTAACATATTTGTTTTTTTATGTTTACATAACAGATACCACTCAAACGATCCTTAAATTGGAGTAAAGTGAGACAGATCTGTAAACTATCAGTTTTTGTGGAACACCTTCCGAGTAGATAGATAAATGCTCACATCAAAAGTCAATATGCAAAAAAAATTCTCAAGTTTGGGCGAAATTTGGTCTTGCTATCTATTATCTTTGCTGCCCATTTATTACTGCTATCTTTTGGTAAATCAAATCTTTTTAATAAAAATTTGTTTTATAATTTTCTGTCTTCTATGAAAATTTTTCGAGCAGTCGCGGAAAGAAACATATGCTATGTGCATGAAGTTATTGTTTTATTTGAATGATTATATATGACAAATGTTTAAAATGACTTGAGCGCTTCCGCCCTTTCTTTAGGTCTTTAATCTGACTGAAAAATAAATTACGTATTCAAACTGTCTTACAAACATCTATGTATGTTTTTTGTACATAACTTTTTTGATAACTCAGTTGCGGTAAATCGTCCTTTGCCCGTATAGCGCTGCTGAAACAACGCTGAAAAATTAATTTTATGGCTATTGTTTCCGAGGTTGGGCTCCTTTGGGGACATACAAAGTAAGAGGGAAAGTTATTCCCTATCTCGCTTGCGCTCGCAGTCAAGCCTAGAGATCCAAGATTATGTAGCACATGAAAATGCCTTATATGCCACATGCCTAGTATTCCGCATAAGACATAATCCAAATTTCAAGACTTCTTTAATTTTTGACGTACACGTCGGCTAAAAATATATCTTATAGTAAAAATTTTGTACCATCAACATTAAACACAAATTTAAAGACTTGATATTAAACAATACGTGTCTTCTCTATCGAACTGCAAAATCAAATTTACACTTTAAGTATCAACAGTTAAATTGGTCTTTATAATAACAGCTTATAGTATGTTGTATTGATTTGTTTTATGTATTTAAGAACCCAGAATGCTATCAACAGAACACTTGCAATTATTTTGTAGTAAACTAGTCGAAGACTAGTTTTACGAATTGGCCGCTGAATTATCAAAATTTTACAATAATGAATCATTCTATGTAGTTCATCATACACTATACAATTTTACAAAAGGTTTCAGTTACGTTGTTCAATTCGGTGTCTAATGATATAGAACTGTGAAAGGGTTAACAAAATCCTTGGCTCCCAGTTTGATGCTTAATGAATGCGTTGACGGAAGTCCATTGTATATTTTTATATTTATGGCGTTGTCTATTGTTTCGACTTTTTATTATCTGGAGATTACAGCGAAAATAAAACTGAAGGAATATTTTGCCAAGATAGCGATGTGGCTTTTATTTGAAGTATGTTTTAGCAATTTGGATGTTTTATCAATGTATCAATTACTGGAGGCATAGAATAGCACTTTTTTATTGTGACTTAAAAAAAGATTTTATTTTTGTATATTTGCGGCACTATACCTAACGCATAAAGTAAGTCGACTTAAAATTACAAAAAAAATCGCTGTCGAGATTTTTTAACTTATTTCAGAGATAAAGTAATCATAGCGGTAATTTTTTTTGCAAATAAATACATTTTACGACAGTAACAAGAAACAATTTACATTTTATGCTACGCAATTCACAGATTTTACACTGTATTGCTAAGGCATTTTGTGATACATATGTATATTAAACAACTATCGTAGAATAATTTTATATACTTACACCATAAAAACTACAATGAAAATAATATCATTAATTTTTATAAAATTTAATAAGTTCGTAGAATGTTAGCATATAAAACTATTTTTGTACTTTAAATATAGCAAACATTTAATAATGATGTCAACCAATGATTATTTGTTTATTATTTGAAGCGTATACGACATCTTATCCAGCAGCAAGAAAGGTCAATAATGTATCAAACAATTTTCTCAAATTTACAAATTCCAGATGAAATATTAAATAAATAACCCTCTGTCTAAATTTGTCATTGTCAGCAGTAATTCATTCTTTACCATGCTTGGCCTATTATACAAGTAATATTGTCAAGTCGCAGAATGATTATTTCAAAACATTCGTGAAATTTTGGAACCGAAATCAAACGCTCTGAAAAGGAACAGTTAGAAAATAATATTTACAGTCATAATAAAGGATCTGCAGACTTCAGTGGGCACAATGTATTTTGGTACGCACACTGAAGCTTGGATCTTCTTTGAAATAGCACATTGTACGCTTCGCGAGGACAAAATTTGCATATTTTCTTGAAATTTTACTTAATTAAAAATTCGACATAAGTAATGTGTGTTAACTGATTTAAAATTTTATAAGATTATGCAAAACAAGTATACAATTAGTCTTCTATCGAAAACTAATATTTAACAAAAGAATGTTATTATTCATTATTTCACTTAATGCCAATCAAAAGTGTGCACATACAGAATACCAATTATGGAAACAACTCGAAATACCATTATTGTTTATTTTACGTATTTTCGCTTGATACTTTAGTACTTTTATAGATTATTATGTATAAAAAAATATACGCTACTATATGATCTTAAATAAATTTCCGCAATATTTTGTTCTTTCGTGTAGGCGTAAAATATTATATTCATTTATATTTTTTCTTCTAAAAATAGGCAACACCGTGTCATCCGTTGACTATTACACTCATATTTCAAAGCTTAGCCTTTTTTTGATCTCAGGTGGAGTTAAGACGTCTCCGCTTAGTCATTTCGCCGAGGCGGGGAGTTAGGGTCGGAAAGGAGATTTGAAAGAGATGATTATTGTAGGAATCCTTAGAAAAACCGGGGCGCCGTCTTCTAATCCCGGTAGACATTAATAAACGTGTGCTAAGGAAGTCAGCACCCGTACCGGCAATTTTTCCCTATTTCATTTCAGACTTCTTCTGTAATGTGAAAATACCGTTGAAATAGATACAAACATATTTAATCATAAAAAAAACAAGTTTGGACTTAAATTAATAAAAGTTGAAAAGCCTTTTTTTAATTTTAATACACTACTAACAAAACATATGTATGTTAACTAACAGCTATGGAACTTACAACTATGCATAGAATAGTTAAAGAATAGCAGGTCAACCAAACCCATATACATTATAAAACTACTACTAAAATTTAAGATATTTTGAAATAATGGCATTCAAATGTTGAATGATAAAAAAGTTTAATTTTTTTAATTACACCATCAACTACAAAATTTCTATCAAATACTTCTAAATAGATTAACCTTGCCTAGAAAAATATTAAAACCAATTTTGATCAAAAATATTATATGTATTTTGTTTTATATTTGCAATACTGATTTTTATTTATTTTTATTTCAGGTGAGTTCAACTTCTTTAGAATATCCCAAAAAAGCTCTCAATTAAACAGCACAAGATGGATAGCCTTTAGTATATTGGTAAGTTTAATAATTTTCATTGAATAAACTGATATAACCCACGAAGTTTTAAAATAATTTCCTAAATATAGAAGTCAACCGGTGATACAAAGTCTGGTAATCGAAGCGACCTCGTATTATTAAGGGAAAATCAATACTTAAAAGCGTCCTAAAGTCTTGTTTTATTTGCCGAAAGAAATTTTCATGTCAACCCCTACTCAGGGGAACGTTTTTCTTCTTCTTGCGGCTCCCTAATCGTAACCCCCTCCGCCGCATCATTTCCAGCGCGTTCTTCCTCATCGCCCGCTCATTAACTCTTTCCGCTTTTGTACATCCTGTTTGCAGTTTGTATTTTCACATCCGATTTAGTCTAGATCACCACAACTAAGTAAATGAAGTAACTGAGAGAAATTTCTCATTTTTTTTTTTGTATATTATTTGATAAACAATCATTCTCTTAGAATTAATAATGGTGTATATAATGCAAAGAAGAACATTTGGAGATGTATTTCTATAATGTACACTGCCACTGAAAACTTATCTGATTTATTTCACATTAACAAATCGATATGTAAAGCAATTTCAAAAATTGGTAGGTTTTTATCTCAATTTGAAAAAGGGTTTTATACAAATTTAATTCAAAAGTAGAATTATTTTTAATCTTTTTTTTGAAACCACTTGTTGATTTTAATAATGCCACAATCCAATTTAATTAATCCAGTGATACCCCTCCTCTTACTTATTTATATCTGATAAACTAACACAATAACTTAGATAAAAGTAAAATATTCTTGCACATTGAAAACTTATTTAATTTTATATAAATGTAATATTTTATTGATAAATAAATAAATGGTCACATTGCCAGAACGGAAATGATGTTGTGTTGTAAAATGTATACGTCAAGTAGCATTATTTTCCCAAAAAAGTTAACAAACGGAAACGAAAAAAAATGTTCATTATGAATTTTTTGTCGAATATTTTTTCAATTGAAATTTAATTCTTGTTTGCCTTTCTCTTTACTTGGCAACCAGAGAAATGGGGCGTTTGACTACGTTTAAATCGCTATTAAATATTACCTCGCGTAAGAGTGTGTACTTCAAAAAGGTGCACGTTTTCACCTTAATAAAAAAAGTCCTTTTTGTCTAACACAAATTCAGTTTCGGAACACGGTTAATTCCCAAAGTTCAAAGCGAGTGAAAATTCGCTGACAGTAATTACTGAGAATTTATAAGCGCTCATCCTAGACTTTAATGCCTTTTTTATTTATTTTTTGTTGGCAACATTTTTTCGCTCATCAACGGCGAGGGTTATGGGTGCGTTAAGCTTCTAATTTAAAATGGTATATGGCGCTTAATGAAACTTGTCACAAATTTAAACAGTAAAATGAATTTTTAATACACATCTTTGTTTTTTCAGACGCATTGACGCAGAAGAGATTTTATGCTTAAAATTTTTTGCTAATGACATAAAAGCAATTTCCAATTTTATGTATGTATCATATAAAAACAAAATTCTTTGTTAATATTATTAGATTATTTTTATTTTTACTTTGACCTCATCAACAGTATCAACACCTGTCTCTTGAATTTTTATTTTATAAGGCAAAACACAACTTCAGATATTGCTGAGAATAGTATGCGGTTTTCTAAGCGTGCACTTTATCAGTATTTCGGCTTTTGGCTATCACCTCCAGGGGTAATGAAGGTAGCCACTAATAGTGTAATGTAGTTCCTAAGTGTAAGATTGCGATGGTGGGTCGAATCAAATATTTTCCCAAGCGAATCGTGTGACCAGATAGAACCGTCTCGAACCTCCCATATACGATTGACCGCCAGTGTGGTTATTATGTTGGGGTGCATCTGGGCCTGCTACACACATAGATAGGTCAAACAGCCAAGAGAATTATTATAGTTCACAACTGCAACGTCAACTTCATTGTAACTCATATCTCAGTAAATCCAATCTTCACTATAAAAAAATATTAAATCTTAAATAAAAACATTCTTTTAGAAAGATCAAATATACGCACTTCCCAACAGATGTATCAGAAAATCTCAAGATAAATATGTAAAAAAAATACATCTACCCTTTCGCATCATGTCTATGTTATCTTTAAAGCTCAAAAGTTGTGTTAAAGAGTATCGAATTCATCTTTGCAGTAAATAAATCATTTGCCTTTAATCACACAGGGAAATTTTATGTATTGATTGCTAGATGCTAATTATTATTTTCACAGAATGAAAAAAAATGAAAGAACGATATTTTACCCCATCACAATTTACAACTCTTGGGAAGAAGCCAATAAATGGTTATGACATATAATATATGATAATTACTGTTTGATTTAAATCTGTAAGCTATCTTGTTTATCTTCTGACTTAAAGGCATGTATTTTAGCATCGTGTCAGGATTCAACATCCACGTGAATTCAATTTGGTTAATTCATACGATTTTTGCGTTTAAAGGAAAATACTTTTTGAATACGCCGTTCCAATTAAGCATAAATTTGTATTTACTTTTGAATGCATAATTCAGAAAAACGTTTTGTTTTCCCATACATTTACTGAACAATAATTCGTACGGTGTCGTGAATGTTCAACCTTGTGGTGTAATGTAACTTCGTTGAAAGCGCTCACACCGCTTCGAAGATAGATATAGTGACGATGCAAACGTGACGGTGTCCGCCCATCATATTGGTGCAGCCATTACATTACCTATTAGTACTTAGGTGCATCAATAGCTTTTGATATGACCCACATATGGAACGACCATCATAACTCAAATTGCATCAAATTGTATAGTGTGGGATAGCGCATGCAACGTAGCCAAGACCTCAGTTATTTAGTGGTAATAGTTCCTGTGATGTCAGTGAATATTCATCATCTTAAAGCCCTTCTGAATAATTATTAATTGAGTTCACGGAAAGAAAATTGGTCATGTTATATAAATTCAAGGTATTTACACAAACAGAAGCGCTGTACAATTATGTGACGATTGATGTTAATTTAACATCTTTTAATTTAATTCTTCATTTAGATTAGCGACAAAACTCATGGAAAAGTACAAAATTCAAATAATTCAAATAATATTCTATGTGATATTGAATCTACAAGGTGAAAATGTGTTTGCAATACCAAAAAGTATTATTTTAGCACAAAATCAAGAATGTTATTTTCAAATAAAGAATCAAAATATAAGCATACTGTGTCATACAGGTGCACTTTTTTATTGCTTACATTTACGCCCATATATACATATCTTCAACACAGACAAAACCTTAATATTTCGCGTAAAACGAAATGATACAATTCAGATCTCTTCAATCATATTATTAAGTTTATTTTTGTTGGTATTAAAATGTGCAGTAAATTTATTAGTAAGTCTAATATTCTTACAATTTTAAAAAAAATAGTCGTATTTTAGATTGTTATTGTTTGCGTCATAAAAGCAGTTATCTTTGTTGTAAATCAAATGTCCAAAAACAAAGAATATTTTATATAGCACACAATGCTTTTGTTATGATTTAAAAATATGAAACAAAATGCAGGTTAAAATGAAATATACGCTCGACGTAGCTTTTCAAGAGAAGGTAGCGAAGCCAACATTCGAGGCTTTATTGCGACCATTCTTTTGCCTCACACGACCTCACTTAAGAGCCTGCTCTGACTTTAATCGTCGCCTTTTATACTATAGTGCAAGAGGCACAATTCCACAACTAGCCTCTTTGATTCTGAGTAAGCAATGTGAAAAAAAAATTGTCATTTCTCAATATATCTCATTATAAACCTGATTTTAAATAAATAAGAAGAGTACAGCTATCACTTATATAATTTTAATGAGTTATCTATGAATCTCCTCCTAACATCTTTTAAATATCAATCAAAATTGTAAAAATCTGAACTTTTTCAGATATTTTCCTGTTGTCTTCTCAAGTTTATCTCAGACGACTATCGTTTAAGTTCAATGATTTAATTTCAAATATTGCTTCTGAAAAAGCATTATATCATTATTGATCATATATACACAATAATTACAACTTTTTTGAATTTGAACTGTTTGAATTTTGTACTCTTCCATTAGTTTTGTCGCTAACGACCCGGGTTTCGTCTTTCGCCTAAAGATGCCGAAAGGCGAAACCCAGGCCTTTAGCGACAAAGCTCATGGAAAAGTACAAAAATTCAAATTTGAAATCGAAATTCCATCAAGCACCCTCAGTTGAACTCGTTAATTAATAAATACAACATTAATTCAAATAAAACTAACGGTAACAGGTTATTTAAAATCATTTAACATTAAAAAAAAAAATAGGAATTCTCAAGTATCTGCTTATCTTATATATTAAACCGAAACGGCGTATGTATGTCTGTGGGTCTGTAATTCCCTTTTGCATTGTTGGTCATTAAGTTGCCATAAAAACGAATATGAAAGAAAATATGTTTGAATTTTTATTGGCGAAGACATTTAGTCAAAATTTGTTATTATTTGACATTTCTTTGACAGCAAATTAAATTTTTTCCTTGAATTTGGACATTTTAATGGGCGAGAATGGGGCTGTCATCAAATTAAATAAAGTTTGTGATTTTATTTTACCTCTATTTTGGATGTTAGATTTTGTGATATAATTATGTCGAATGATATAACATTAAATAATTATTGGACGCTTGGTCCGGGCGACGCCGGGTAGCAATAATAGTATTATATATAAATGGTATAGACAACTGCTTAGCCAGAAATGACTTACGTATAAAAATGGTAAGCTTATTGTATGTTAAAAAAAAGCTTGGACTCAAAAACTTGAAATGAAAATCAAATGAACACTCCGAATAAATGCATTTTGATAAATGTGCTACAATCTTATTTAATGAGCTTCACTCTCTGCCTGCGGTATTCTACTATACTTCTGTCAATTGTTTTTTTCTCTATCAGAGGTGATATATTCACCATCACGTAAACTTTGAAGGTTGGTACTTTTTATTTGCTTCATAAGGTACAATACTATTTTAATTTTTTATTTTGAATTGCTCACAAATAAATTCATTAAATATTCCATTAGTTGAGTAGAAGTATTGAGTACCTTTTATTATAAAATTAATATATTTTTTTAAGGCGCAAGGTTGAAGAGAACGATTCATTTGTATTCATTCACTCGCAAAAAAACATTTTCGTTTCGGAAAAATGTCACTGTTTTTTGTCAATTTAATTAAGAATACGAATTCAACGATGATACATAAAAAAAATGTTCTCGTACTTCAATCGTTCAAAAATCACGAAATGATTAATTCCGCAACGAAATAAAACCTATCATACCATATTTATTGAAATATTGAATTGATCTAGGCTTATCATTTTTTATGATTAATATCAACCCCTCTTCCAACAAATTATTATTATTAGGCATTCTCCTTTGAGAAGTACCTACCTTCACTCGCACGCTCGCTCTATCACTTATGCACGATATCGAATCATCGCGTAGATGGATTCGCGATTTCATACCTTACCCGTATATCAGTGAGTGAAGTCCCTCAGCTTGGCAGAGTGAGGTGAAGAGAGGACCTATCTCTCCTTTGTTGGGAGTTCTCCGTCGAATTGATATTGGCACTCTCGCCCGGGTTCCTCCATCCAATGACGTCACAGCGCTATGTAGAATCAATTTAATATTCTTAAAGGAAGTGCTGCAGAACGATGATCTTTAATGTCAATGAAAATCATACTTTCTCAGTGGGTCAATGAACTCTTTTTTACTGATGGTCTCTTATTCTCGATATGAAAACTAAAACAAGCGATTTACAGTACACAAATATTTGAAATAGTTAAAGCTTCTTAACAATGTACAGCTACAAAATATCGTTAATATCTGATTAATTAATTATTTGATTCCTTTATCTTCCGCATTTATTACAACTTTAAGGGTTGTTTATTAATATCTCGGAGAATATATATATAAATATTCAGAAATCACAGTATACTAAAATTTTCCGAAATATAAGCAATTTTATAGGTGTTTCAGGATAGGGAGATCCTTAGTGCTGTTTGAAAAAATCAGCAAAAGATGAAAAGAAATTTGTTTTTTTTAACTAAACCAAAATTATACTAACTTAAAATTATTTTAATATATTCATAAATTAAAATTTACTAGTCTTGTGAGCTTTATTTTCATAATTTGGATATTTGAATAAAATGTTTTACTTTTATACAGGTATTATAAATGGTTCAGAATATCTTTTGATCCAAATAATTCAAAATTCGGGAAACATTAAATTAAACCCTCTTTATCGCATGCCTCTATTCTACTTTGTGACTTTGCAAATTATGCTTTCGGTCGTGTTTCGTTATGAAAAATTAAATTCCTAACGGTATTTTGTTATGTATTAATTATGCACTTATAAACGTTGTCCACCTTGAAAATTTAAGCCTCATTCTACGTAAAAGATATTTAATTCAGGTGATACAATGTAATTTACACCGGCCAAGTGAATCTTGACGAGGATTATACATGTTTTTATGTTTACAAAATGGAACAGATGTAAATATTTCAAACGGAATGGTAATGTGGCATTCGTTTGACATTAATGACAATGCCGTGGATTGAAATAAATATCAATTGTACGATAATGGGCAATTTCTCAGATAACACTGTATCAAACGATGTGATTAATTTGAGGACAAAAAATCAACCGAATTATCTACAGTTCAAATAACTCAGCATTGTAATTTACGCTTCATATTATAAATTTTGCTTAAGAAGCATCATAAGCATCCATAGATAAGCAAACATTTATGCTTTTATATTTTTAAAAGGTTTATAATTTCATTGATTTATTGATTGAGTAGGCATTTACTTGGTAGATCTCCATTATAATACGGTAAAAAAAATACATTGTTATTTTTCTTACCGTTTTATAATTTTACGTTGCTGTATGAGATAAAACATAATATATTTGGATAAAATGTGTTTCAAAGTACCATATTGAATGATAATCAAAAAAAAAACGAATGACTATAAGCTTAATACAATGTAAAAAGGTTCATTATCACATTTATATGTGACGTCGATAATCTTTGGAAGTATATTTTTGGATGTTCCCACCTACCCGTTTGTTCGCTTATGGGCGTAAAGCACAATCGTACAAGCTCCAATCGACGTAAAAAAGCTCTGTTGGTTTAACGTGCAGACAAATGGCTTCCCATTCATTCGAAACCTACTTTTTCAACTTGCTAATGTGATAAAGCGCTGCCACAATGCTATCCTAAATATATGCGTACAATAATTTTTAAGCTCGACTCAGTCCAAAGCTCCATTTGTTTGCGCTGTGCTGTTTCTTTTTGAACATTTTTTTTTTAAAATAAAATTGAGGAACTAGTTTTAAAAAGTTTATCATAAAACCTCATACATCAAAACATAGAAACCTTAAATCACATTGCAACAGCTCAATCTGTTATGAAAAATATGTCAAATTATACATTTAGAAATAAATCAAATTCTATATAACATTTCTATACAAGTTTGTCTTTCAATTAGTATTTGTCCGTCGGTTTGTTAATAAGCTCGCATTTAATTTCTGAAGATAAATTTTCAACCGTATTTATTAAAATAAAATAGAAGATAGAACCTTAAATTTTGCGACTCCTAAATCATCAAAAGTATTTAACTTCAATGTCTTTGATAGGATGTTCATGGTTTATACACTAACCCTCATGTCGAGTTGCTGAGAGCATGATACACCACCTGCGAGAGTTCAGTGAATTACACTTGAAATATTTTTACATCATATTTTATGAAAACGTTTCAGTTTTTGTTGTTTAATTTGAGCTATTTATTGTGACTTATATATTCGTCGATATTGTAATAAATTGCACTATGGACAAGGCAGTTGCATGTTGATTTCAGAGGAATTGTATTCATTTGATCAAAAACAAATAGTGTCACCTGTTTATCATAATAAATGCAGAATTTAATTATCGTGAACGGACTTAAATAAAAACATTAAATTGGTAATCACCCATGCATGATAGATTGTATATTGTTGAACGTCCTCTTTTAATTCCCCCCTGAATGTTTAATTCATGTCTTCTCTTGCATTGTGCACCTATTACTTCCATTCGTGCTATGATTACCACAAAGCGACTGGCACTGCCTGACACGACAGACTTTACCTGCAATACTTGGGGAAACTACACTGAAATCATATTTGAAAGCCGTTCTCGGATAATTCGTACACCAATAAAAATGTTGTGGCCCAAAAATTGTGATGTTTTCATCATATATTTAATAGACAATATGATAAAAACGATCGATATAGAAATCATAAAAGCACTTATAAACCACCAAAACCCGCCCTGATCTGTAAAAATACATGAAAGTAGTACAATAATGTGTTTTATTTATTTAAATATAATGTTTTCCTATCAAGAATTGACAGTTTACAACATATAGAGATATTGCAAATAAAAAAAGTTAAGTCTGACATTAACGTATGTGAATAAATTAATTCAACAAATACAAGAGCATGAGAATGACAGAGATCCGTTTAAATGTGTAAAACTTATTCTAAATACTTAAAAAATGTTCAGCCATTTAAATATGTAATCCAAAAAACAACGCAAGACACGTCGTCGTTCAACATGATCACATGTTAACTACATTTCAAAAACATAGAAAAATATCAAACAATAATTCATAGAAAAGAATGCAGTTCGTTTATTTTAAAAAAATGATCTCGAAATTTCTTAGTAAATTTAAAAGAAAAACGTATCGTCATAGAAATTTCAATTGTCCGAGATATATTCACGTACTACGCTGTTTTAAAATGAATTTGGTTGTAAGGATAAAAATCGATTTTTTTAAGTACAGTTTGTATAAACATAGTTATATTTATTACAAAAATTGGTGAACGAGAAAATAATATTTTTGAAAATATAAGCATTGTAAATTAAGCCACACGAAAAAATAAGGGATACTTGTGTGTTAAATGTGCAAGCCCTACAAAATTTCTAAGACTTAAAAATAATATTATTTAAGCCTGGTGACAAACTGTAGAGCTTACTTTCATTATTGACCAATTTACGGTCGTTCAGTGTGCTAGATTTTTTTTTATTTTCACCTGTCACTTGCATTTTAAAGGGGAATTTTCTTCCGTTTTCTCAAAACCTTAGTATTTTTATGTATATAGAAAGTATGACAGGCTCTTTCCTGCGCTGTCATGCCTGTTTTAATATTCAATATAAAATATAAAATCGCTGTAATCATAGAAATTTTCAAATAAAAAAAAAATATATATTTTCTTCACTATCTACTATAACGATAAATAGATCAACTAATGTCCAACATCGTGAACATTTTCAACCGAAAGTCGTTAGTTGAAAATGCTTGAAACCGGCCCTGATCTCATTTGATTAATTTCGAAAAAAAACTACAAAAGATATTGCGTATTTAACAATAAAACAATGATTCAGTCGACAGTGTAATTCTTTTTAAATTAACTATGTTGATAAATAGCTATAATATGTGATTTGCGGTAAAAAATGTCTAACTGCTAAATCATTCTTTCATAGTGTACATAAAGTATCCTAACTTACGTGCTACTATGTTTTACTTTTAGTATTCGACTAAGAACGCTATCAAAAGCTTGGCTTTGTCAAAAAAATGGATATACGACTTTGGGCGAAGTATGAGTGCTTTAAAGCTAGCCATATTCACACGTAGTAAATTACACAATTACTAATGAACAATAATATACAAGCTGTTACTCGGAACGAAACAAAAGGAGTGAACTTAAGTTACATTGAATTGAATTTTCATGATACATTTTACTCAGCATATATTCAATTTTTTATCGAAGCATGATTGGTGAGAATTGTCAGAAGCGGGTCTCACGGTAAACTATATTGGAATGCTTTTTTAATTATTGAGTGATTTTTCATCGGGAATGATCTATAAACAATATAATAATTTAGTCTAGTTTATCAAGCTTGTGTCAAATGAGACTATTTTAAGGTATCAGTTGGAGTTATCAGATTTGTTTCAAGAATAATATCTATATCAAATACTATGTACATATATGTAACAAATATGCACTTGGTAAAATTTCTCTCGGCAATATAATTCCTTGCTTATGTAGGAGCCTATTTTGTTCTGTATATCATTAAGCTCAATGTTTATCTTTGCATCACTGTAGTCAAATTGTTATTGATTACAGAATATGCTTAAATTTAGGTTACCTATTTTGTAAGATATGTTAGCAAAAGTTTGCGTAGAATGTTATCGTTCATGATTGAAATGGTTTCTATTGAAAGTCGAGTAGATACTCACCTGCTGTGAATCAGTTGGTATAACGTGTTATTTTAGTACGAAAAGCAAGCAAAGTTTAACGCATTAAAGCGAATCATCTACTTGACTTGAGCTTAGGAAAGTTGTATCAACTTGCGAATCTGCGGTCCGAACGATAAACCGCTCGTCTTGCACGCTCAGTTATACTTTTTTGATTATTAATGACGTCACTGTAAATGTTTTGCAGACAGTCGAGCCGAGAAAATGAATGGGCTTTAATTTTCCAAAGTTATCAATGTTAAATATAATATATTTCATCGAATTGGCGAAAGCTTAATTTCAAAGTATGACGTGTAATAAATTGAAAGTTTTTTGCTCCTCTGGCGTAGCTTTATAGACGGCTTTTTCGTCGTTCGAAGAAACCATAAACAATGTTAAAGGTTGACGTGGGTATTCTGCAAGAAAAATATTATTATATTGATGACAATGCGATTTTATATATAAATTAACCTCTCATTTTTTAATGCAAGATATTTTACATTTTGTTTTACAAACGTCCAATCTTATAAATAATATTTTTTCGTTCAAATTTTGTCCAGCAAATTAAAAATACCAATATTTAATTTAGTTAATTTATAAGGCATCCTCTATTTACGGAATATTTAAATCATGATTGCTTATTGCACATTGCACAGAATGTGCAATGTGCAATAAGAAATTATTTGACTAGGTATATGAAAATTCAATTTTCTTAACGATTTTTTTTGTTCCATAGAAATCTTAAATTTCACCTTTTTAACGATCCTCGAATCGACTAAGTATCAAAACTTAATATTATTTTATATACGCCTGCATAATTTTAAAAGTACTCCAGGTAAATACGGGATTAGCCTACGCCCTACAGCATTAAACCGAAAGTTTATTATGTTTGGATTAGTTTATCTATCGTTACTACAATGCTTTTTGTTACATACATTTTTTCCAGTCGTTACGAATGATTCGTTTTATTGCGGCTTGAAATACTAAGATAGGATAAGATCGTCAAAAATTAAAAGCTCTTTTCAAAAAGCTGACGTTATTTTCGATCCGCCTGCACGCAATGATATTATCTTCAAGAAATGCGCCCAATATATCGGTGCTTACTTGTAATCAGGTCTGCTGAAAATCGCAATAAAAATTAAAGACACCTTGCCTAATGCGTGTGAGTAAACAGTTATAATCCTTCCAAATAAATTGTATACAAAAACAGCAAAATAATAAAAATAGCTTAAGAAAGATGAAATGAAAGATGGCAGTTAAAAAAATAAGGATTGTTTACCCTTTAAAACATGTTATTTCAATGTACTTAGACGAAGAAAATTAGTCATACACAAACAATTCCTTATTTTTATCAGCTATGAAAGATTACATTTTTTTCATTGAAGATTACAACATTATCGTTTTAACCACAAATTTCAACTTAGGTATGTAACAAAAGGTGACTTAAGGTACTAGAACTAACTTTTGTTATATTTATCCAAAGGAAGTTTTTTCTTTGTTTCTGTTCTATAGCTTTCACATATGTACTAAAAAATATCTTCCATCACTTTTGTGAAAACGATTGCTTAATCTACACAAAATATTATATATACGTTCCTTCTATATTGTCAGCTTTAAATATGCCTAAATTTTACAAATCTTTGAACCTATATGAACCTCGTGAAACCCCATTCAAAGAACGCTGTTCTAACTGACCAACAACGCCCGTGTCATACTACAGCCTGTCTCATTTATTTTTGGCATTCGCAGGGAACTCAAAGAAGACGAGGGGGTTGTTTTACACACCCCTTGTAATTTAGAAGCATTGCGTGCCGCCACAATATTTCAAATCTTTGTTTCTTTCCGCTGGCAAGCCATTCCTGCTGACTTTATGTCCTTCATAATTCTCTATTTGCGACCGACTTTATGATACAGATATCATTACGAGACTTCACTGGGGAGAGGAGCACATGCACAGAGCTAAATCAAGGAAATAATTTTGCCCTACCAATGATTAATAATTTGTCTCAACCACGATGACGCTTCAAATTGGAAAAACAACCTCAAGTTTATTTAGGTAATTAATATATATTATGTTCATAAAAAATGAAAAAGTAAACTTATTCTTGTGAACAGAATGTTTTGAACAGAAATTTGTATTGCATATATTTATGTTTCCCATAACATAATGACTATTCGCTTCTGTGTCACTTTTGAAAAAATCATTGACGATTATATTATTAATTTACATTCATTTTATTTCGAGTTTATGAAAAGCACTTTTAAATTTATGATTGCTGATTCACGAGCAATGCATATGATGTATTTATGGATGACAGTAAGCTTAACAATGTGACGAAAGATGGTAATTTTTATTTTAAGCACAGATTTTTATTATAATTAAGTAAACGCTTATTTTTCATTAAATTAATAAAATCATCTACCTCGACATTTTAAAGTTTTAAAATTATTTTGTTGAATCCATTTAAAAGGCCATTTTTTCACTATACTTTATATTCGGGATTAAGGCAAATGATTGTATGTTTTTAAAAATATTAATTGAATATGGTTTGGTAATAATTATTTGCTTATTACTTGTAATATAGTGTGTTTTTCTGCTGTCGGGCCAAATAATATCTCCACCTAGCTCTGCGCTCGTACCTCTTTTCTTCGAGTTTTCCAACCGTTGAAAAAATGCGGGGAAATAAAAACAGGATGCTGGAATGGAGGAAAATTGCGCTGATGGGGGGCGCCGAGTATGCTTGGTTATCAAGACGCGTTCAGATGCGTTCTTGCCGCAAATGACTTTTCGTCGTGTTTGCGCATTTTGGCTTCTTTTTGTTATGTGTATTATTGAGGTCACGCAAATTGTGATGTACAGCCCTGTGCGTTATGTCGTTTCGCTAAACTATGATAAACTTCGGCCGTAAAGGATGTAATTTAGAACTTCTACTAAAAGTTCATTAAAAAAACAACGCCGAACTGTGATTTTCCACACATATTTTAATAAAAAACAAAACAAAAGAATTATCGTTTACATGTCAAAATATATTTAAATTTGTAATGCGAAGCAAAACGAATTTCCGTAAGACGATAATGTATTGATTTTCTTTATGGCCTTGTTCTATAATAAATTGTATTTATAACATTAAATAAACGTTCATAAAAACATGTCAAGTTTTAATAGCCATAATTTAAGGAAAAAATGCGCCCGTTTGCCTTCAATTAACCTAAATATTATGGTATTATTGAAAGAATTTCGATATTAAAGAACGCTGAGGAGAAAAAATTCGAAGAAATTAGGTTAATATTTCTGTTGTTTCTATGATATACATACGTAATTGTAATTAAAATTTATAAGGCTTATAGTTAATGCTGAAATTTACATATTTGTTTGAAAAAATATCATAGTTCTTTTAGCATAATCATTGATAAAAAATTGCCACAAATTTTACTTTATTTCAGCTCTCTGACTAATTTAGTATTTATTTATGACAAATTCTAGAAATTTTAACCGACTGTTATATTAATTGATATTTCTAGCGAAATAGTATTTTTGAAATAATTATACGTGCTTAATTTTCAAAGCATATTCACGAATAAATTCATGTTTGATAAATTGAGGCAATAATATTATTTGAAAATAAATTCATAAAAGTCTGCATTTACTGCAAGCGAATAAAACAAAATGTAAAATAGATTATTGAAACTTTTGACTATTAATTTAAATAATAACTTTATTCAAAATGATACAATTTGATGATCTGCCTCAGTCTGATAAAGTGTTTAAGATGTGAGTTATTGATTTGAAGAGTTTCAGAAACAACTTAATACTGCTGTCACGACTAACCACTTGCGAAGAGTAAAGCCTAGCACACATTCAGTGGTAAACAATGGTTTCGTCGAAAAGTTGCGGGTGCTCATTGTTATTCAGGTCGGGAAGCCCAGCAGTCGTGGCCAACTTCCAACTTTCATCGCGAGGAGTTCATCATCGAAATACCTGAGCGAAGTGAAACGTCAAACGAGTTTTCATCTCGCGCCGTTTACAATTTTCCGAGTTTTTGATGCTACGTAAATTTATATGAAAATCACCTTTCATGGCCCGTCGGAGAAGAGTATGTGATTACGCAACATTATTTGTCGTGATATTTCTACTTAGAAATTTTCCGAAATTGTCAAAATTACTGACCATATACATATAAATTTAAAGAACCCATATAAATGAATATCAAAATAAAGTTCCTTCACACAGCTAATTACAATAATTATAGTGGAATATTTCAAGCTCTACTTGTTAACTTTTTTTATTTTGAAGTATTTTACTGAACATTTATACTGTGGTAAATATGAATTGAAAGGTACTTAAACTAACCACCCAACCAGCGCAAATTGACATGTAATTTAGCTATTAGTAAAAAAACGAAATGCTTGTGTTTTGTCGTGTATTTGCTTATTTTAACGATGTTTTTTTTTAATTCACCAACTTAAATCGTTTCACGGCAATACATCGCAACAAAGGCCATCCTATTGTTAACGTGATAAAGAGTGATAATCTAAAGTGTAAACTCTATCGGTTTCCAAAGAAAATAGGTAGATATGGGAGATAGTAAAATAGGAAACGTGCTAGAAAAAGGGTAATGCGTGTAAACTTGCTTATGTTATAGGTCTTATGTAAAATACTCTTTTAAATTTAATTCAACAATAATAACCCATATTTGAGTATTTCATGCTTTTCAAATGCAGATCAATTAGTCAATGTCATTTTTTTCGAATACTTATATTAAGCTAAGACGACGATGTATGTAAGTCAGTTAGGTATAAATAAATGTTAACTACTGTATTGATGCATCATTTTCCCAATTTAATTAAATCCGTAATACAATACTTTACAAAACACTCACTTTTTACTGTCAGGTCATACCATTACTTATTCTGGGTGTACGACCAATGAAAAAGATTAAGTCGTATTTATCTGTGCTATATTTACACACAACTTTATTTTGTCAAAACGTGCCTAATTTAACAGCGTTATATAATATATTACTTTTCTAAAATTCGTGTAAGTCTACGTATCCTTTATTAAACCCTGTGATTAAATTAAAGGTATCAAATGGTTAATTAATTATTCCGGGACATCAATAATGCTCACTAAATACTCTTCTGGCCGATAGTAAAAATCCAATCCGCTAAACTCTCTTGGGTCTTTTTAACTGAAAAACCTTTCCATGCTTAATGTAACTAAATATTTATTACGGCCCGTAAAAGTAATAGAGCTGCTGAATTATTCACATGGGTTGTCTAATTTTTCCGTCTTATGTTTCGCATTTTATTTAATGAATACGTTTGACGAAGTAAGGCCCTCATAAATAAATCAAAATGTAAAAGTTGTTAACTAGGGATAGTTGTGTTTTTTCCATAGTTTATTATCACGAATTAGTTATTCACTAATTATAAATGTTGTATTCTCTCTTGTCACGGAAGTTTTTTTAACACCGTTCCAGTGGTATAATTTTATCATAGTATATGAAATTGGTGAAAAATACCCTTATTAAATAAGTTTGTTTGATTATTATTTCAAGCTACTAGTCAAAATAACCTAAAATACTAAATTTTGACGACTAATGCTGTAGATAAAAAAAATTGATAAGATCAATGAATTACTTAGCATATGTATGGTAATCTGTTGATGTAAGCTCTATACATTTTAATTAAGAATGTGTCCACAACACATAAAAAAAACAAATACTTTTCTTTTCTATAGTCAAATAATAAACCTTACAAGAAGAGACACTGATCGATTGATTCCCATCCACTCAAAACAAGTTTACATATTACGTTGACGTTTCGTTTTTACATTTGATTGATTTATATTTTCATACGGTTTTCTAAAAGCCACAATTGGGATAGTCAGCATTCGAATAGCAAAATCGTTTTCGTAGACACATTGAAAGCTTAACATCAAAAAGTCGTTGCGCCTGAATTTTTACTTCATCCAAAGCTTTGTATTTTTTTTTTGGCAATACAAATTATACTTAAGTTAGTCGTTTCGCGAAGCATCTCACCCAGAAACGTAGCATTGGGAGCAATTGTCCCGGTCCACTAACTCGCTGATAATTCTGTTCCACTCGTGACACTTGCTTCGTATAATAATATTGCGGTATACGACATCACTATTCACTATGTCTCGGCCATTCTAAGAATTCGTCGTGGTTTTCCATACAGGCCATTTCCATAAAAGGCTTCTTTTCTGTTTGAAAGTATTTATTTATACAAACAATGTGAATAAGAAGTTTCTCGCACATTAGGTTGATAATACTAACAATCCATAAACGTCGCGTAAATTGTGTCACATTTTTAATAGGAACGTTTTAATAGAATGCCTCCGAGTTTTATTTCTGTATGGCATATTGTAAACTGTCAATCAATCGTAGTTTAAATTATAATTTATTTCCACAATAACACACTCTAATTTTTAATTAATGGTCATTTAGTACATTTGAATCGAGAATTTCCACTGTTTACGGTGCTTGATGAAAGTTCATCACCAAATTTGAATCATCTGAAGTTTTTACTTTTCCATGATTTTTGTCGCGACATCCCGGGACATTATCCCGGGTTTCGCCTTTCGACATCTTCATGCATTTCAAGTGCATGAATAAACTTGAACTGAAGACTGAGGATTCGACTGAGGACTGCTAGAACATGACCTGAATATGCCGAAAGGTGAAACCCGTAAGCTACAAAACTCACAAAAAAATCAAAATTCATTTGAGTCAAATTTGATATTGAAATTCCATCAAGCAAATTCAGTTGAAACCCTTAATTCTAAAATTATAACAATCTTTTTTAAGTATAAATATATAAATAAAAACCAACGCCTCAGAACAACTCGGATGGGTTGGCATGATGATAGTTTTCTTCAGTGGCTGGGTCACATTATCATATAAAACTCTTATCAACGAAGCCCTTAGGTTGAATTTTTATTTTTCGGCTGTGTTTTGTCGCCTGTAAGTAATTCTAAAGCTTTTGTAAGGTATGTGCGCAGAATATTGAAACATGTTCACTAAGTAGGAGTGACTAAATTGTATTATTTTCAATCATGCTATTCTCCTCAAGAATATTCATCGGCTATGGAGTTAATAATATAATATTCTACCAGTAAGTATCATATAAATTTCTGGATAGAATTTTATTTGAATAATCGATTTACAATTTTTTAAATACTATTCGAATTTAAGGGCTCTAATACTGCTTAACGTGATCCCGGTTAGTTAAATCAATTACTATCGAACGAAAGTCACAAATTTTTCACTAAACTCGTTAGTATTATTATGATCTGGACTGGTTTTACAGAACCACAATCATTATCGACAGCCCTGAGATAATTGATTACATGTATTTGGCATCTAATGATAATTCTCGATATAAACAAAACTGGTATATCAGTATAATTATGGTGGAATTAGTACAAACAATGTATTTTTTTATCGTACACCTTTTAAGTGATTTTACACATCCAATAAAATTAGGATTTTCAAGATCCATTAAATAAAATTACATTTGCGGGATCACAGGACAACAGCCTGAAAAATTAAATGGGTGATTTTATTTTATTATTCCAGCACTAAAAATCAGTCCCTTGTTATTCAAAACACTGAAAAGCATTTGAGATTTCCATAATGCAATACCGTAGACCCATTATTTCCAGACGCGAAAAAACACTACTGAAATAAACAATAATCGTTTATATAAAAAATAAAATGAAAACACGTTGGAAATAAAAAAAAAGAACGGTTGAAAGTAACTGCCCGGGTGCGAAGCAAAAAACTTCGATTTTTCTTTATTAATATATATTTTTGAAATTTGAAATCTTTGGACGTCATCATCAGCACCTGCGACACTATTTTTTGTGAAAAAACTCTCACTCGAAGGGTTATAAAAAGCAAGTGTTTAGTTACAAAAGTAGTATGAGCACCAAGTAAATTCCGATTTAATAAACTTCTCTTCATTCATTGTTTTCCTCAGTCTAATTCAATAAAAGCCAAACGTCCAATAGCGCGTTGATATTCTGAAGCCCTTATTGATATAAAAAATCAATGAGTGGAAGTATACCATTACTCTTATTCTTTTGATTATAAAATTACCATTCGGTTCCGTGGTCAAATGTCAACAACGTTCGATTTGTTTGGAGAGTGCACGGGTTCGATTCCAGTCCGGGCAGCTTAATTTTTCAATCGAAGACATGGGTGGCTGTGTTGTCTAAAAATCCCTCTCACACACATTTGATCCTGAAAAAAGAGATGTGGCAAAAGCGATTAGCTTACAACTAGTTCTCTCTTAGTTGCTTCCTTTCTATCTTTACTGTCTATGAGAATGAGAGAGGTTGCGCAACATAGTAATTTACAGCTCACTATGAATATTTCTGTTTCGATAAACTTCTTTATTAGTCCATACACACAGATAGCGGGCACGGTTGAAAAATGTTATTAGCTGTTAAATATTCGCAAATATAAACCGAAGGGAGTTGTAGATTAATAAAGCACACGTTATTTTGCTCCATTTATTAAGATATTCTTATGAAACATATTTTGTTAGATACGAAAATTAATTTGTAATAAAATATGTGCCCGCATATGAAAAAATCTCAGTTTTTATTTCTTGCTGTATTAAAAATATGACTTGGTGAATTTTCATAGCCAATTTATACAGTGAACGCTATTCTGTTATTGTGTTTCATACAAGAAGTTATTGATATTGAGCTGACGTAAGAAGGGTGACCCTTATTAAAGGAGATTTCTTGTATATTATTTGGATCGTGGCCTACGTAACAAGCCTTTTGTGATCTGCGATTCAGACAATTGTTCACCGAACCACTTAACTTATATTTTATTTTCCACTTAAAGTAGCGAGCCACTTAATAAAGACTTAGCAAATAAACTAATTTTCTCAGACTATCTTCTTGCGAAAAGTGTGAGGAGATAAGGAAAAGGAGTGAGGGGAAAGTACGTGTAAGTAAGCTAATCGCTCCCGCGGGGTAAACTTTTAGCATCGAGTGGGTGGACATTATCCTTCCTTCGACCAATCGGCTTAGGGCCTGGAATAAAATAACCAAATTACATTACGACTGTACTAAGCCAACAGTGATTTTGTAATGTGTACATGTACATCATTAAAATAAGGGTACAGACAGTATTTGGACTTATTACCTAATTGAACTACAAAATCAAATGCTGACATGTTTGGTGTAAAAATATACGCTATTTTTGTATTTCCTTGAATTAATTGGACGAACTTTTTTTAAACAATTTTTACCCGTCTTTATTATGTCTTTGTGGCAGAGGCAATCCCAAAAGCTGAAAAGGCTTAAGACGGTTGATACAACATTTTTTTCGTAGCGTATTTTAGACAGTATTTTCCGCTCTTACAAATTAAGATACGATACTGATATTTTTTTCAAACAAACACTTCTTAGCCATTTAAATGATCAAATTATTAAAAATCGTTAACATAGAATGAGGTAATTTATTTGGCATAACCAATGAAGAGCCCCTGAGAGGTGAAATGTACCAAGTCTTAAGATGATGAAACTTTTCTATTGACCTTTTAAGTTCAATCACGTTTTTACTTCTTTTTTTTGTGGAACTATCTTAACATTTAAACTCAACGTATAAACTGACTACATAAATAAACAGAAAAAGTTATTTCAGGAAAATAATGATTGAAATAGTGTTATAAATCCGTTGAGCAGTGAAGTTAGCTCAGAGCATACTATTACGAAAAACAAACTATTTCAGTTTGTTTCTAACCATGCCACTTCACTTATAGGATACTATAAAACCTGAAAAATATGATACTGCATCCAACTCTTTTTTCCAAAAATGAAATTAGGCTCCCTTCACTTTTAAGGGGCTCAATTCATAATCTTCTCAATAAACATTCCCTTACTCGTTAGTTTTGTAATTTTACAATAAAAAAAAACTTAATTTGTTTCTGCGCATCGTACGCATAAAAGGTATTAATTTAATTTTTACGAGTTGTATTGCCACCACGTGTTATAAAATACATATTATCTTTACGGTATTTTTCGATTGTAAGATGTGACGCGGCCACGACAAGAATATCAAAGACAATATCCAAACATGTAGATAACTGGTCCAAAATATATCTGCAGATGATTTATACATTAAACGAAGAAGAATATCATTAAATAAAACTATCTGAGTATATTATTTAAAGTTTACTTAATCATATAATTTATTGCAATACACACAAAAGGGTATGCCTCACTATAATATTTATGTTTTCTTGTATTAGCCTCAGCGTATATTCATCTGCTTCCGAAAGGAGAAAAAGTTATAAAGTAGTACACGCTCTTGAGAGATTTCTTTGGATTAGTTTATCCTATTTCTGTTTGTCATAATATTCCCTCTTTTTCTTTATTTTCCCCGCGAAGTCGAAGTTGTTTAAGTCATTCATATCCGTCATGAATATCAAACTATTTGATCAGCAAAACCACTTCTGGCCGTGTGCTATATTTATATTCGACCAAAACTTTTAAAAAAGCCATTAATAAATATATTTCCCGAAAGTTTTTTCCACTTTTCCGTTCCATGAATTAAAGATGTACGAATCACATAAAGATTCGAATATGGAACGTATGAAATTTCTGGAATCAAGATCAACGTCTTGATTAAATATTTTTTAAGACAAAATAAACCTTCTGTTAAAAGGAAAAGGTATACAAATAATATTCACCATACTGCTTTGATTATTTTTATCGATAAAATTTCCGATGAATCTAATGTAAAAACGTATTATTAATTCTAACAATACATTAGTTCTACCTCTTTGCCTTTTCATTTAATTTATTTTTAAATGTAAAATATTTTTGAAAATAACTGAAATTTATACTTTTTTGCGTAAATTCATTATTTAAGGTTTCACCAATCCTTTGTATATCATATTCGATTTTGTTTAGTGAAATTTGATTTCAATAACTTTTTATGTATTTTTGATTATTTATAACATGAAGTAGGTGTTGATGAATTTTCGCCCCCAGAATCGTTTGACACAGGTATTTAATACAAATAATTAAATACAAGTATGAAATAGGAACGTTAAATACATGTCTTTAATCTTTCAATGCAATTTTTAAGCCAAGAATAATACTGTCATTAGATACAGATATATAAAGGAAAATAGCAAAGAGATTTTAAATAATGCATGGCACAATTAAATGCCAACCTAAGAATTGAAATATAAAATAAATAATTGGGATATTTAAGAAAGAAAATCTTTACAAGGCGCTTATCTATATCTCTAGTGAAATAAAAAAATCTTATTTATTGTAATAATTTTGAAATTTGAAGACATCTTTCTTTTTTACTAAAATGGTGAGTAAATAACATTATAATAATTATTCTATTCTAGTTTAAATATGTACAGTATAAGAGTTCTCAGTACATCAACAATTTTTTGTTTACTGATATCTAATAAATAAGAGTTGCATATAAATCATTTTCATGTAACATTGTTTATTTCACGTATTGCTTAAAAAAATAGTGACATGTGTTTCGCCTCTTTGCGAAACACGTATCACTTTTCGTAACACACTACGTGAAATAAACAATGTTATCTTTTAATTTTTTACTCGAATAAACTTACACAAAGTTACCGCCGAATCCATCAGAATCATAAAAATCATTATTTCTGGAAAGAAACGGAATCATTTTTGCACAATTTCATAATTCAATTACTCGTTATTCTCTTCGCTGGGTGGGCCCTTGCTGTGTGCTTCGTTATCTGCGGTTGCCAAGGGAATATAAGATGACAATAGAAAACATCCCGGAAATATTTGATTCGTGGAATTAATTAATGCAGGATTCAATTTCCAGAGCAGTAGCTTCGTTCCAATTCGTAAGAAAATATTTTATGCATTACTTCGAATGTAAGATCGATAAGCAACTTATTTTATTATTTGCTATTGATAACTTTCGTTGTTTCAAATCTTTATATTAATTTTAAATGCGCGATTTGTCCATTTCTATATGTTATTATTTAAATAAGAATCTGGCATTTTTTTCAAATTTTTAGCTTGCATTATTTACATTTATTTGTATGTAACAAATCAATGTCGATATAATTTTTGTTTTATTTAAGACGCTGCTCGGATGTGTTAAAAACAGGTTTTTGTAATCAAAATATAAAAACCATAATTGCGTGATCCTATTTTTGGTAACTTTGAAATGGATTTTTATTTGTATTCAATTTATTTAAGACGTTTACTAAAAGTCCTTCAATATGACATTTACTTATCAATCTTGGTAGAAATTCACTATTTTAAATTAAAAAGTCATTTTCTTAAGAACTGCTTCCACATATAATCAATAAACATGATGACTGGTTCCACTCATCTTGAGGATTTTAAACTAACAATATATACTCGCGATGAGTGAATATTTTTCTGATCTTTGTCAAATTATATGTGGATGTAGAACTTAAAGAACATTTTATTGATTGAGTAGGCATTTACTTGGCAGAACTCCATTATAATACTTATTTTTCTTACCGTATTAAAGAACATTGTTTTATTTACGCAATTCTTTTAATTATTTTTTCGCATTCCTATGTTTGAATATACCCGACCATACGCCAACGCGTGCTGAGATCACCTCAGCCGTACAGCGTTTGAAAAATGGGAAGGCGCCCGGTGTAGATGGTATACACCCAGAGTTTCTCAAGTACGGCCTGGAGGCGCTTCTGCACCCCTTATACCAACTTATTAGTAAGGTGTGAGATCAGGAGCGCTGCCCAAGGGACTGGGTCAACGGTGAGATAGTCACGATCCACAAAAAAGGTGACCCACTATGCTGTGACAATTATAGAGGTATAACGCTGCTCAGCGTGCCCGGCAAGATTTTGGCACAGATAGTCTTGGCGAGAATAAGGATTCCAACAATGCGTATCCTCAAGGAAAATCAGGCCGGGTTCCTACCTGGACGATCCTGTGTTGACCAAATCCATAACCTCAGATGCCTTCTCCAGCAAAGCAATGAATTCAATAGCTCGCTTGCGTGTTGCTTTGTTGACTACGAGAAGGCTTTTGATAATCCGCATAAGCCTTTACTATGGGCCATTTTAAAGCTTTATGGGATCCCACCCAAGATAATCGCCATCATAAAATGCTTGCACGAGGGCATTGAATGCTGCATAAGAATCGGTGACGTAACTACGGAATGGTTTGGCATGACTACCAGCGTCAGACAGGGCTGTGTTCTAGCTCCGTTCCTCTTTATAATAATCTTCGACTTCATCCTGAGGAAGTCAATTCCACCTGAAACTATGTGACCTCGAGTATGCCGACGACGCTGTCATCTTTGAAAAAATCAGTTGCGGGTATTCAGCAAACAATGGATAGACTGCAGAGCAACTCGTATCGCGTTGGCCTCAAAGTCAACGCGAGTAAAACCAATGTGCTCTGCAACAGCGCCTGTCTAGATCCAGACTACTCTCTGATGAGTGCGGGGCAAGAAATCGAGAGAGTCGATGGTTTTAGGTACTTGGGAGAACACATCACGGGAGATGGCAACCCACGTAATGAGCTCGCGATCCGATTAGGGATAGCTGGAGCAACATTTAATTCAATGCGGAAAGTCTGGGACTCACGGTTGTACTCGGTCAGAACCAAGTGCCACTTATTCAACGCATGCATACTGACTGTGCTGCTTTACGGTTGCGAGTCATGGCACATCACAAAAGCACAGGGTAACCGTATACTGTGCTTCGAAAACAGATGCCTGCGGCGAATATTAGGAGTACGGTGGTTTGACTTTGTCAGGCACACGGAGGTAAGAGAGCGGACAAACCAGCCCCTTATTACATCCAAAATTAAAAGGCGACGATGGACCTGGCTTGGACATGTGCTGCGGATGCCCCAGGGGAGCCTGAATCCTGCCTGCCTCTTCTATCAACTTGATGAATTCCGACGCCGCGGAAGGCCGCTGATGACCATCCATAGGATGTACTCAGGGGAGCTAAGGGACGCCGGAATGACTTGGGAAGATGCGAGGAGGTTGGCGGGATACAGAGAATCTGGAGGCACCGTGTGGCGGCCATATGCTCCGAATAGGGAGCGGATATGGGAAAAAAAATGTTTGAAAGTATAAAATATAGATTATTTGGCTTAATTATTTAAAATAACTGTTTTTTCCATTACGGATAAATTAACTAAAACTTTTCGTTTATGTTTAAGGTATAATATTTATAACAACGTTAATATACAACAATTTCGGTAAAACTTAGAACATTACTTACTGTTATAGTATATTTTTATACGATTCAAGTCATCTTTATGTAATGTTGAAATATAAAAATCTATATAATACATAGTTGAAATTATGGCAAAGCTTAGATGATTGTACAGTACAAAAATAGTTTAAGCATTATGGCGTGAGGAGTACTGTCAAGTGTCACTTAATTTATTATTACATCCAATAGATTCTAATCGAGGATTTATATTATTATAACGAAGTTAATGTATCAACGATACAGATCTACACGATTTGTTAGCACGCTTAGGTCAATTGTTTTTTAAAGCTTCGGTAACTTTAAATAAAGACAATTTAAAAAGTTTGATTACTACTTTATAACTGAAAAATCCAATGTGAAATTAAACATACAATTATTTTTTATTAATTGAAAAATTTCTGCATTATCAAATAAATGGACACGGTTAGTGAAAAAATATAAAAGAAAAATTAAATCAATTAAGTATTAACTACAGAGTGTTCGCCGGGAAGGTGTACTACATTTTCTGGATTGTTTTTAGTTTTGACAGTTCATATTTGACAATCGTGAAGTATGAACGTTATATTTGTTCATGGAAAAATATTAAATATGCCAACGTTTTTTAATTGTACTAATATTTTTTTAGAACCAATTATCAATAATCGTGACGATTAGAAAATGTGAAACGTGTATCCATTAAAAGTGACTGAAAGTATGGTGCGCTGTGTCCACTGTTGGAATCATTGGCCTTTATTTTTTTGCAAATGAACTTTACGGTAACTGGTAATGGAAAACGTTACAGTTGATTGATTACTTTTTGACACCAGAATTAGATGCTTTGAGATTGATTAGCACATACAGCAAATTAGTGTTAGAATGGAATTACAGAATAGTAAAACTTTTCAGCGAACACCCTGTACTTTTATTCTCCATCCATTAGTCACATTAGTGTACAATAGTTTGGGTTCTTTAGCTTAATTCAATCTTTTAGTTCGATAAAGACGAATATTTTCTCGATTTCGGTTGTTTGGCAGTGTTTTTTTAGAGAGATCAATTTAACGCCTATCGCGCACTGAAAAGATTTTCAAATTATATTTGAAAAAATGGTTCACGACAAATCTGTATCGGTATTTTTTTATTCGAATCATTCATTTAACATCTAACAGATGGAGTGGATAATGCATGATTCAGCAAATAACACGAGCCATCGTCCACCTCGCTTCAATAAAAACATATCTTATATTAAAAAAAATGGTTTGCTGGAAATGTGAATGCGAATATTTATACGTTATAGACGTTATAGTCGTATGTATAAAATCCTTTTTTTTTTTTTTACACATTTTTAGAAGAAGTAAATTAATATCTAGATCGTGTTTCTGCTGAAATATTTTTGTAGCATAATACCAAAAAATACGTCTTATAAAACTGTTATGTATTAATTTATTCAATCTTTGGCCCTGTCTTTACTTAAGTTTACAGCTCAAACGTTCCGGAGTTCAAAACGTTAACTTAAATAGTTTATTTTTATTTCCCGAGATAGAGCGGGAGCCATTTTTTTTTATCTCGGTCGTGATACTTCTGGACAGTTTCTCTTTAAAGCATCTTTCGGAAAGAGTAAAGTGACGGTTCTCGACACGTGGTAACGCTTTTGAAATTTTCTGATTTTATCAGATGACGTTAAACTTGACAGCTGTTGGATAACTTCTAATATTCATCGTGATCTTATGATGTATAATAGTCACTTATTCAATGATTCTATATTTCATAACGCTCTCGACAAATCTGTATATTATTGTATTTTAATTAACTAATAAAAAATCACTTTGCTCTTTAGCTCTATATGTACTGCCATTCCAAGGAAGAAAGCAGTAACTTTTGAAATTGAGCTATGAATGCCATTTTCTGAATATTTTTGAAAGCTTTATATGGTGCTCATTCATACAGCTGTATAATAAATAAATAGTTTTCTTAGCAAAATGCAGTTAATGCAACTACTTACTGTTTGTTTATGAAGAAATTAGTACATTTTCACCTAAACCGCTTTTTTATAAATTACTAATACTTCATAAAAATACATTTTGTAATTTTTCTAGATAGTTGGTCTGAGTCACTTACTGTTGCTTGGAACAGCAGTATATTGCTCGCTTTATTGTTTTTTCTAAGAACTCATCCGATGACTGAATATATCATGGCTAGAAGAAAAGACAGTCTCTCATATGGATGTTATTGAAAACATTATAGCCTGCTCTTTTGCCGTCAAATTCCTTTCAAAATCATACTATGTTCCCTTAGTATTTAAGTAGTTTCACATTTTGCAAAAAAAAACACGAGCAATTCCACAGCGGAAAGAGTCTTCAATGACCGTGGCATATTTTTTAATTACAAACTCAAAGACAAGCACCGAATCAGCCATCGGCCATATTTTTGAGACAGCTTACGGCTAAAAGCCTCAGAGCTTTTGCTCTCTACCGTTGAGTTAATTAAATTTCAATTGATTCGTGGAACTCGATTTATATTATCGCTCTGTCGCGATATTAAGCATCGCGAATCATTTTTCATCGAGCAGATTTTCTGCGGATTCTTTCTGTCTTTGAACAACAATCCTTCAAATACGCAAATACGAGATGTTTAGAACAGTAATAATTATTTGAATCCGATCCTATTATCAGCAATATCGTAACCAAGAAAAAAGTCTTATATGAAGCTTATCCGTGTGTATATGCGTGTGATCTAACACCCCTGCTTCAAACTAATACAAAAAACAGGATATGTCACTATAAAGTAATATTTAAGTCAATCTAAGTATCCATATAAACTTCTAACCCTTCTAAAAACTGCATACTAATAAGTACTGTACGGAAATCATTGCAATGGTTGCTTTTTAGGAATTGTATTTATATCAAATTTGAATCGCGTGTACTTTGTACTTTTCCATTGAGTTTTGTCGCCGATGACTCTGGTGTCGCCATTCGGCATCTTCAAGCATTTAAAGTGCACAAGTGAACTCAAACTAACGAATAGTAAATAGTTTGTATCGCTCATTTATTAGAATAAAAGTAAGTCATAAAGTTTGATTGATATTATTGCAAACTGGAAGAGTTAGCAAACGTGTTCATGTTAATGAGTTTCAAAGATTTGAGTATTCATTATATGGGTAAATTATAAATTTCGGGTATTTTAAATGTAGCATGGTAATTTTTTGATAACTTACATATTAGGTGGTTTTATCCGACGTATCATTAAAGAATTAATATATGATTATTTTTTTTATTTAAAAAACAAAGTACTAAAATAGAAACCATTCAAATTTGAAATGAAAATCCATCAAGCACCATCATCCAAAATCCTCAATAATATTTCTATCGTTAATTTTCATCAAACCTTGATCACGAACCGTTAATGTATTGAAAATGTTGCAAATAAGCTACATAATGCTATGGTATATCTACGCCGAGTCGATTTCATGCATTGATAGATTATTAAAAAAAAATGTTGAAACTTTGTTTCACATATTTTTCATGTCAGTTGATCGATTAAAATGAACATGTTTCCGGTCGTGATCTCTAAATGTTTTTTTAAATTTAATTAATACCCCAATTTTTGCCGTGACATTTCGATATCAAACGCGGCACCAGCTGTCTCGCGTCCGCCCACCCCGTAGCTACGTCTCTTCACAATCCCCCTACTTTACGATACTTCTCGTTCGACTCCTCTTATCGCATTTTGTCAGCTGTGTTTGCATTTCAAAAACGACTTCCTCAAAGAACATTTGCCGCGAAATTTGTACCTGCTACCACGAAATATCAAATCTCCCCACATTACTCAGTTCGGAACGTTCCACGTGACGGGAGATGACAATCTCAGCATCGCAAAATATTTCAATTGTACTCCAATACACAATTTTGACAATGCATTGTTATGATATTTTTATCAAAACTCCTGACAACAAGCTGCGGGAAGCTTCGCTGAAACAAAATGATAATTATGAAAATAAATAAATTTAAGTTCCGCTGTTACATCACGAATATTATTATTAAATCGTCAAATGTGTTCTGCAAAGTTTGTGGCAAATTCGATTATATTTACATGAAAACTTTTGCATTAATTGTTCCACATTTATAGGATTGCCCGCATCTGCCTGACACAGTTCATATCTTGTTTATCTCCATTTAAACCCTTCAAAAGCACTGCTTTCAAATTTATTTAAAATTATTTATTATTTCGCTGTTGTTTGGGCATAACCTTATAACCGATATTCGAAAAAGTGTAGTGGGTATGTACTACCCTAGTTTATCACTTCGTTACCTGAACTGAAATTTTGGCAAAAATTTACATTTTGGTCTAAAAAGTTTGTATTAACCGTATTCTATCATATGTAATAACAACAGAATCATATATTATTAATTTCCGGAGTTCATCTGGACACTTTTTTTACTAAATTTATATGATAAAGTTTTAAAATTGTCATCATTATTTCCATCATTAGATCATTAAGATCATTATTTCTCAGTGGAGTTGTAAAAAAATATTCTTGAAATGAGTAAATGTAAACAGTTTTCCTTGCTCATTGTTTCCGGTGAATTTTATCTTTTGAATTAAATAGTATGATCAATCCAAACTTCATAAGCCCATATCTCAAAACAGGGTCAAGAGCATCTAGAACCTTTTCAAAGTAATGAGTCATCTTGGCAATGAGAAATGACATATTAATGTTTAACCTTACACTGCAACAGGATATTGTTCGGATTATTTTACTAAAATATTTGTCTCAAATAACTTTCTTTAATATATATATATAGTTTTCAGTGTTTAAAAAAAAGTTAGTATGTCGTCAAAATATGAATTTAGTTTTGGTGCCAGCGTAGCGATATTTTTTCAAATATAATATTCAACGTGACAATGCGACCATTGTGGATCGCAATATTTCAAATCTTGCTTTATTATGTGTCCACACCAGAGGGGCTGAAGATATTTTGTAAGTGAATAAAAAATACACTCGAATTCTTTTTCAACATTCTTTTTTTCCGTGGCACGTCTTTATAAATTTGCGGCCTAACTTACAAAGTGTAATATAATTTTATCGTCTCAGATTCAATATCAGCCCCCACCTCCCCCCATGACGAAACTTGTGAATAAAAGTGAATTATCGTTTTTTTCTTTATCTTTTGTGTTATATGATTATCAGATTTTTTGGTCTCTTTCGGCTGAGGCTTTTGGAATTTCCTAATATGATTAGGGGCAACTCGTATTTTTTATCTAGTCTCGTACCGCGCCATCCCACCGAATGCTCCCTTTTTATACTCCTAATTTATAACTTTCCCAATTTTCGGATGGGAAATATTTAAATTGATTAAAATGGAAATTGGGAATTTAATATAGTAAACTAAAGTTACGTTATTTATTATGCGTACGAGTGTTGATTTGTATAAATTCACTGGAATTATTCTTTACAATCCGTTTTCAAGGGGAATTAATTAGAAACATTTTGTTACCTTACTTTGAAAAGGTTCTAATTGTCATTTTTGCCCAAAATGACCTTTTCGTCGGAAAAGCTTGTATTTAGCGCATTCTATCATTTATATGAATTTCAGAATTATCTATGGATGAATAACGGAGTTAGCAGAATTCCGGAGTTGCATTGCATCTGCACACTTTTTTTACTAAATTTATTTGACAAAGTTCTAAGATTGTCATTATTTCCATCATTAAATCTTTTAGATCAATATTTCTCAGCAAGAGTAAGAGTTGTGGAAAAATATGCTTTAAATAAGTAATTTGAAAGATGTTTACTTGCTCATTGTTTCAAGTGAATTTAACTCAGTCAAACGCTCATATCTCAAAACCTACCTTTTCAAAGTAAGGTGTCAATTTGTCTTCAATCAATGAAATATGAGCTTTTCAAGGGTTTCCGACGAATGATTTTCTATACAAGTTTAGCCCCGCCCTAATTTCGTATTTATATCGGTAAAATAGTGAGACCAGAGTGAGCGCACAATTGAAATTTAACAAAACCATAAAATAGAAATGCGAAACTTGCAATTGTTTTTTGTTGATTTATATTCAATTTATCCGAGTACCTACTTAAACGACCGTATTATTCCATTCTGAATATAGTAATATATTACTTTTTTTACTGTACGAAAACTATTGTTTATTCCACCCAGAGTTCAATGATCTTTACACTCACCTGTATCCGTAAGAAGCGAAACCAAATAAGGCGTTTGATTGCAAAATTGCCCTCCACACACAAATGTTATGCTTTATGTCGATTCCCTTTAATTAAATGCCGACTGCCCACCCGTCTACCAGTATCCTCGGGCTAGCGCTATCTTCTTGTAGAAAATAAGAATAATACAGGCAATATTTTAAATAAAGGGTTCACACTTTACCTCACGTGTGAATAATTTAACCTTCGCTTTATACATAAAAAAATATGTGTATCGACTAGTAAAGCAAAAACATGTCTAATTATATCTGAATATGATTAAAAAAACATAAATTGAATCTTACAACTAAAAAATCGATTCATTCTCTGGTGATTAAATAAAATTTTAAAAAACATATCATCATCGAATATATTAACCCTGAAACCACATTATTATGATATTAACTCTTCTAGCCCTCCTCCTCCAACCACTGCTTTCCAATCTGTTATTTTATACGTGGCTCAACAATCTTTAGGCGTATCTACACCTTTTTTTCTTTAGCTGCGAGTGTTTATGGAGCAACTACCCAACTGTGCTAAAAAGATATCGCCTCAGCGTGCTTTTTGGATACACAATATCAAATTTGAATCATTAAAATTTCATACATTAAAGTTTTTTTGTTACCTACTAACTGGGCTTCGCCTTGCGAGCACATTTGTTTTTGGATGATACAGAAATGCGCAACCCAGGAAGTTTAGTGACAAAACATATGAATTGAATAAAATTTGAACGACTTAAACTAGCAAACGGTAAATTTACCTTTTTGAACAAAAAAATATGTAATTGAATCGTTTGAATTTTGTACTTTTCAATGAGTTTTTAACGACGCGGATTTTGCCTTTCGACATCTTCAGCCATTTTAAGTGCACGAATGAGCTTGAACTGACTGAATTCTAAATTCTTAAAATATGTGTTCAAATAGAATTTAATTTAAAATTGTTTAACTTCCGAATTATGATAATAACTGATAACTTCACGATATTTAATAAACCAATAAATAATAAAACGTGTCTGAAAAGAAAATGTAAAAAATCAAAAACACATAATTAAATGATTACCCTTTTAATTTACCACTAATAAATTACACATTCAAACTATTAACTATGTATCCTTGGTTTCATTACTTTGTATTCAATAAATTGTATTTTTCCTGAACATATTGTAATGGTATGCCATCGGAATAATTATACATTTGTATGAAAACACTGTGCCGTACTCTATTATTATTGCATATCTTGTGATAAAGAGTGAGTGAATCGAATGAGGCAAGAATAAATTTAGATTTGATGTGGTCATCTAAGTAATTAGTTTTTGATTAAAACTCATTGTTTTGTTCAGGCGTGATAACGTCGCAACCAAAATTACAATAATTGATCATGGCAGCTTTTTTCGCATGTTTTTAATTTCGTTGAATACAAAAGAAAACTAAAACATGCAATTATAATTCGATGATTAAAAATGGTATTTATTTATAAACATAGTTCAATAAAGGATTATTTTTTTTAAATGTGCTGAACTGCTTTATAGCGAAAATATTATCCCGTTGAGTAACATTTTTCGAAACAGATATTGAAAAAAAACATTTCAGTGGTTTCAAGGGATTCAAATTAATTAATTCTCGCCTTAATGAGTCGCATTTAATCATCTTAATAAAAAAACTGATTATAATTTTATAATCGCTTTACATAAACCATCAAATGCGGGTACCATTATGTGGGTTCAAAATTTATTTACCGCCTCTGCTAATCGGATTGAATATTTTTTTCTATTCTGAATTATGCTCACTTTAACAAAAAAAAGTTCTCAATCATTTTTTATGATTTTTTCTATGCCATCTGAACACATACGTATAAATCTTATAAAGTAAAATGTTTATCCTTTGTGGTGGTTGATAATATACTACATATTTGATTTTATCTCCTTATATTTTGTGTGTAGTTAATTTAAGATAAATTTTAAACCGATTCTGTCAAGTCTAATCAAAGCTAAGTGGTGAAGATTTTTGTTGAATAACAAATAATATTGAGATGTTTCTCGATAAGATCGGACATTTGAAAAACATAATTATAGTGATTTTTGATGTATATTTTGACGTCATATTCCTGCGTAGCCTAAGAAATAAAACAAATGTCAAAAACATCACCGTCGCCATTAATAATATATCAACTTGGAAGGAATTGTTTCGAAATTTGCTCTATTTATATATTCCATTGTTACACCGATCGGCAAGAAGAAAACGCATAATTTGACACGTTCTTTCGTCAGTCACGCCACCTGCGTTTGTTTTTGTATGCATTTCTCGCAAATTTTGTTTATCTTTGCATCGGCAAAGGGCTGCGCAGTAAGAGTGGTGTGTATCCAACAAACTACATTGACAACTACTTCGATGCAAATTCAACGAATAAACTTTTTGCGTTTGGCCCGAAGAAGTAAAAGCTTCCCTGAAAAGTGCAGCTCTTTTGCATTTATATTATTCCTTCCCTTTTACAGTAAAATTCTTTGAAGTTTTCTATCAGAAAACATGTACAATAAGCTGTTTGTATGCTAACACATCTTATGTTCTTACTTATTTTGATTTAAATGATTATTGTTAAATAAAGAATATTTTTTCTATCAGAAATCATATCGAATGTACAATAATGTGCTAACACATCTTATGTTCTTACTTATTTTGATTTAAATGATTATTGTTAAATAAAGAATATTTTTTGATCTTACAACGATTACAGACATCTCACAATCATATCAAATGGATAACTCTTAATAATGTACATCAGCTTTATATAATATATTCATTTGTTTCTTTGGCCAAAAAAGCACTCACATTATTGACTAAATTTACTTTTAGTTAACAGATACAGACTATATTACACTACTATTATTTCCGTATGGCTTAGTATTAAGATTTTATTAATAATGCTTATGTGAGATTTGCACAAAAAACTTGGCTAGAAAAATATACGCTTTAATTACAATTTCATAAGATTTTTTGATCGACCATTTTTAGCTTGAAAGCCAGCTGTGAGATGAAAATGTTATATGCTACCTATTAGGTGCATATTTTTGAGATATCATAAACAAGGCATTCATTAACAGAAGTGAAATCTTAAGAAAAGTGGGGAAAGGACGAAACAAAAGAACGAGGGTGACATCAACGAGGGCCAGCTCGCAGCTGTCTAAAAATGTACAGTGCCTACTTCATTCCAGTCTTGCCCACGGGCCTTCCCGAATGATGCAACTCTCCTTTGTAATTCCATCGTGCGGAATAACTGCGCTCCAAGAAAGGGAAACTTTTTCACTATCGGAATAATAAAAATAAAGAAAGGCCGTTAAAAAATAAGAAGCTTCGTCACTTTATTAGGAGGGCGTTTGGGTTATTTTTTTCTCATCTGCTGTCTTCCCTGAGATCTTTCTCCTTACGTGATTGAAAACCTTTTGTTTTCAACAACTGTAAAAAATGTCTTGTAGCGAAAAGAATATTGGCTGAAATTCAATATTTTCTTCAATAGACCCTCGACGACTCTTTACTGCGGGCGCATACCTATAAATAATATATTGTTAATACTGTATAATATTGTCAATAAATATATACTTAATGTACCATTGATCTAATGGATTGCTAAAAATAATTGGCACAATGTCCAAATTGTTTGGAAATTATTGGAAAAGTTATTTCAAATGCAAACAATTTACTTAAATATAATCCATTTCAACAATTATAATCATACCATAGTCGGTTTTTTATACATTACAAAACATATTTTTTAATGTTACCAAAAAAAAAGATATACCAGCCATTGGAAAATTGTTGTGTACCACTGTTGTAGGAAATGGTGTCGGAAGAAGAATTCTAAGCATCCCCTGATTCTTCAGTTAATGAATTGTACTTAAAGTTTGTTTTCGTATTTTTATTTATAAGAAGGTGCTTTAAAAGCAGGCAAATTGCGTTGAGGGGTAGCCGTTATTTTAATATTAACTACAAATAATATAGATATAGCGCCACAAAAATGGGAGTCTCGAAAAAACATTTACCATTAAATATTAGACAGTGAGATATTCAATGCAATATTAATTTACATCATCAATATTATCGAAGCCAGATTGTAATCATATTGATAATATGCCTTTTTATCCATTAAGAAAACTGATAGCATTTCAATTTTAATATGCAGAATTTGTAAAACTGCACTGTCTATTTTGATCTCATATTTTATCATTTGTTGTGCACTAGGGGTGTTGCTAAATTCAAAAATGCAACTGAAATCGTCGGATAAATGAGTTCTATTATATTTTGATATCACATCTGTTAGCAGGTCTGTTCCATTAATTCAACACAAAACACCATCATCAACCACACAAATTGTTATGTCGAATTTCAATCAGTATTTGTAAAACATTTAGTTAAAATTCATGGGTGAATAAATGACCTTCGACAGATTCCCGTGATGTTTGCACACGCAAAAATGATATTTTTAATTGAAGTATTCCTATCGTTACAAAATGGAATCCATTTAATGGTGTACAAGTTTAAAAAAAAAGCTGCGGGATTAATATAATAGCACATTTACATTCATGTATGGCAAATAATTTCGTGACGAGTAAAATGCATAATTATATTATAATTGCAACACGCGATAATATAAATAAACTTCAACTGAAAATAGTATTATAATAGGGGAGTTTTTACAAAGAATGTTGCATGATTTTCACTTACTCAATTTTATTTTACTTGCATGGACGATTAATAAATAAAACTGTTTTAATATAAATATATACTCCTTAAGTTACGGAAGCCATTGAGAAATATTTATAAACTCATATTGGTTATAAATCAACTATCGCATACTTCCAGCCGAAAATAATGGATCAGATAATTGAAGATAATTTAAAGTTTTTCAATGAAACTCTTCGATCTTCTTCTTTGAGCCACATTTATGCCAATCAGTTTTCAATTGACATTCTTCACGTTATAGAAATAAACACTTCCAATTTTAATTCATTCATTGAAAAATTATTTTAAATAATGTTTGGCACAAACAATTTATCTAACTTTTATTTCAACTAATTACTCATAGTTGTTCTGTTTCAACGTTTCTTTACGGACATTCATGTTCATTATAAAAATAAAAGAACACTGTTAATAGTTGAACCACGCGTTTCGCCTCTTTGAGAAGCATCTATCAATTTAAATACCATCATAATAATTCATTTATTGTTCTTGTTCATCACTTAGATTCAATGTTAAAGGGGTTTTACTTAAAATTCATCTTTATTTAACTAATATTATGACAAAGTGAAAATGCATCATATTTTGTCATACAATCTCAATAGAGCATTGGATGTCAAACTTTTTTTAAAATGATATTGCAACAAAACACTCGGGTACGTGGGTAGTACCAATCTTGAGATCATCCCTCTGATATAGAAAAAAATAATCCCCTTTATAAAGGCGAAGCTATTTTATCACATTTTTTTTGTCGCTAATCGGATTAGTGTTGATTCTAAAAAATATCTTTTAAAATACTTCACAAGCTTTTTGTTAGTTATAACAGTGATCATATGACTTTCTTCTTTATTTGTTATTGTATATTATAAAAAAAATAGATCTTTTTTTTTAATATATAACGCTCTCCCTCCCACCAAAAATTGAGAGTTACATCTTAAATTTATTTATTTATTATATGAGTTTGAAACAAGTAAAGGGGGACATATCGTTGACGCACAAATTAAAATTATATTAAATTTATAAAAACCAGCAAAAATTCGTTCAAAGATTAAATAATTACATTTAGAGAGGCTTAGAAGATAGATGGTTACAGAAATATAAAATAAGGTGAGAAAGTCAGGCTATCAAACAATTGCTGTATGAAATAGTTTAATATTTTTTAATGCGAATTTGTAGCATGAAATACATAATAATCACATGAAAATTGAACTCTTAAATTTAAATGTATTTTTCATTTGTTTCAGGTAAGTTGATGATTCTCGAATATACTATGGTATAATTCTGCAAAATTTGAAAGACAACATGGTAAGGAGAGTGATATATATTTTTATTTAATGAAACTCCGATAACATTTGATACTTATTAGTAAGCCAATTTTATACCCATTGCATTTTTTTAACATTTAAAACATAAAAGGACGAAAAATCAGACTTCCAACTGTTTGATAAGATAAAAAAATTAATCGTCATAATGCCATAATAATTATCTAAATGTCGTACTCTCCTTAACGGGAAACTATACACTTTAGAAATGTCAAACGTTATTACAAGTACAGTCATAATCGTGAACCCTTCAATATCTTGTTCGAAGTGAATAATTTTCGCTCATGCACTCAGTATCATCACCTGCGAGCTTGTGCGAGCTTAGTTGTTCACGCGAAAAGTTTGATAATTTGTGCTTGTTGCTATTCTTTTTTTGGGACACCTGCTTCTTATAGTTTTATCACGGACATAACAATCACTTTTGGGAATTTTGAATCAAATAGTTACCTCTTTCCACGGGTGGTGTATTTTTACTCAGCCACTGCTTTAAAATTGACAGTAAGACGAAATATTTTACAACATTACTCATATTAATTTGATGCCACACATTTCATCGAAGCCGAGCTTTCATGTCAAAGCTTAAACAAGTAAATTACAGATGGGTGACGAATCAAAAAAATATTTGGTATCTTATTTCTCGTGTTAGACAGCTTATTAGCAGCCTTTTGATTGAAATGCAATACCGTTACTATGCCATGCTTGACCGCTCTTGGCGTAAACTATAATAGAACATTTGAAAAAATATCCTTATTCTTGAATCTGTTTTTATGCATATATTTAAAATTAGTATTAAGATGTTTTAAAGATGTAGACTGTGCTTATCGATATCATTCTGAAAGGCGGGCATGTAACAATGGCTGGATATAAACAGATGGTGACAAAACATAATTAAATAAACTGCCTGTGAAACGTTGACTGACATTTCAGTTTGGTTATTAATAAATTTTACCTCATACATATATTTTTAGTCATAAAGGAAAAAGAAGAAAAGCTAATATTTACCTTACATTTATTTTTTAATTTACATTTTAATAACCTTTTAACTTAGTGATCTACTAACTGTTTACTACGCGTCAGTTCAAGTACATCCGTGCACTTGGAATGCCAGAAGATGCCGAAAGGCGAAACCCGGGTCGTCAGCAACAAAACTCATGGAAAAGTACAAAATTCAAAAAATTCAAATTTAATATTTACCATTTCCCAAGTTATACTAAACATTTGATCTTGGTAGAAGACAAACTTTCTACGATAATTTTTTATCATAGTAATCAATTATAAACGCATCTTTCATGCCATTTGCGTAAAACAGTGTGTGATTTAGCATGTATTTTTTACAATTGAATACACAGAAAATTTCGTTCCATCAGTAGTATTATTTAATAAATCTTTTTTTAAATTTTGTATTAACAGGTTCCGAAATATTTCATAACATTGAATTTAAACTCATTATAAAGACATTACATATAACAATAGAAAAAAAGATAGAAACAATAAAGTAATCACAGTAACAGGCAACTGTATGTATTATTTTTTATTTTAATTGAGTAATAAATCTTTGTTAATCGTATGACATTTTGCAGTAGGTGAATGAAGAAATGAAAACACTTTAAATGGATAGCAATAACCGCTTCATTCCGATATTTCATAGTTAGCTTCAGTGTAATAGCATTTTTGAATGGAAATATTTTGTCACTCGGAGCAATAAAGGTATTCAAAATTAATGAGGCAGAAGACAATGTTAACTTTGAATCGTAAGAAAATCGCATTAAATATGAATTAGTAAGGCATAAGTATCGTTAACGATCTCACGCCGCGAGTCCCCCTTGTAATACGTGCTTTATAATATGCTATGAATTTTAAAACGCTAGCGTCTTTGATTTGGGAATTAATGCATATTTACGCAAAGCTGTCGTAAACATGAATAAAAAATTCTGCAAAATTCCTTTTCTTATTTTTTGAAAAGATACACCTGGTCCCGGGAGTGTAATAAAATCTTTTTTGAAAACGCAATCGGAATATCTGATAAATATTATAAAATCATAACTAAGCTTAAGTAGCGTTTCGGGCTCTAAACTAACAATTTATTTATGATTAAAGTATGGATTCACAATAGTACATAAATACTTAAATCATTACAGATAATTTTTTTGTAGAATTCAATTATAATAGATATATTGATTTAATTTCTTATTTTAACTGACAGTGTTTTGACGATATTTCAACATGAAATTTGAATCATTTAATTATTGTGAATATGCAACCGGATTTGCTTTCCAGCATTTTTGGTATTCAAGTGTTAATATATAAGTTAATATAAAAACAATAGTAATATATAAAGCTTCTCATAAGAACGGTGCAATACTATCTGGTTAAGTCATATTGTCAAATTAATTGTAATTTGCTTCTTTTTGATTTAATAATTTATAAAAATACATACATCTTTACTATTTATTGACTTTTAGAAATATTTTTTTCAAAGAATATATTTGATTAGATGCGTTAGTCGATCCTGTTGTGAACATTTAATGCCTCGTGTTAATACAGTAGCGTAGCGTGGTAACTTTACTATAAATTTAATCCAATAAAAGATTGTTAAATTAATAAATCAATTTATTATATTAATTATAATGTTCAATTTCATAATTACTGTCAATAAATGTTATACAGCTGTAAAACCCCAAATACGACCTAAGAATAACTGTTAATTTTTTTTTAAATAAATGGTTTCATTCTTAATAACATCTCTAGTTTACTATTTAATTGATTTCGAAAACACCAAACCAGAAAACCTATTTTAATACATACTATTACAGTGATGTTTTATTTTACTAGGTGTATGTACTATCGTAATATTAATTTATTCATCTGTTTCTATATTTTCAAATCTTTCTTTTGGAGTTAACAGTTTTGAGAAAATCAAATCAATTCTCGCCATTGTCTCAATTCTTTTATCAATGTCATATTTAATGTACTGAGAATAATGCACAAGTGTTACAAATTTGCCAATAATACAATACACAGACTTTTAAATGTCAAAACAAATGCAATATTGTTTCAACCCTCCAAAAAACGGCTCAATCTAATGTAACTCCTCGAGTTTCTCAGCGTGCATAAAATTAGAGCCACCCAAAATAGTTCAATAGCAAAATGAACCATAGCTGAGCTGTTCGTGTTATAACCATCGTCGACTTAACTTCTAAAAAAATTATTGAAATCTTAAAAAAAATAAGAAGAAAATTCTTGGAATGATTTTATTTCAATGCAATTATGAATTAATTTCATGGTTAATTAGAGCTAATATCAAAACCAATTTCGTTGAATTTTATTTCGTTCCTCATTTTTTTCAATGTATCACGTAAATGTTGTTAATTGAGCCAACGATGTCCTTACATATATCAAAGCAGAGAAATAAAATGTATTTTAGTAATGACGAATATAAAAATATTATAAAAAAAGTGTAACATTTAAAATGCAATATTTATCGATGACAGATTAGCTATTGAATTTTTGATATCATCCAAGAGCATTAGATAGATCATTTTTCTGTGCTTCATAATTTTTAGGTAATTATGATACAGACATAAAACGAAATACCAAATATTTAATAGTTATATTTATATAAAAAAATACTATTGATATAAAACTGTATCGCACTTGCAACGGCGTACACACAATCGTTTCCACTTAACCTAAACAACTTGGACAAACTCTTTTGATATTTGTTTTTTTTTTGTTCATGTACGTATCACCTTTCGTGAAGAGTTTTATAACTATAAAGGAAAGTCATCAGATGCCGTCGTCTACGCCAGCAGTAAGACATTTAGATTCCCCTTGTCTGCAGTATGACCTTTTGAAAGTTTCGCATTATTTTAATTATATTTCAACGTCTAGCTTGTAGATAGTTCCCCATTCCATGGCTGATTACTTAACTCCCTTGTCCTTTTACTCGTTGTCTCATTTTAACTTACTGACTTACAGTGCTGCAAACGTAAAGATGACAAATACAGATTTAATTTGCAGTCGTGTCATTTTTAAAATTCTAAATCTCCCCCTTTTCGCAGAAGGTCATTCTTATGAATTTATGTGAATCTTTCAGGCAAACCTAAATACGTCATTGAATCAGTTGCGTCACAACACCTTCTTATTCACAATTAAATATATGTAGTTATTCGATTGATTATAATCTAACCTTAAAGGTGTGAACTCTCTAGTTTTGATGAGAAGGGCATTATACAATATTTAAAAAAACTCACATGTCTATTGTGTTTATAAAACAATGACTGATACGTGTGTAATTAGTATCTGATTGCCTATAGTCGGATTCTGACCGTTGTCAAATATTCTGTTTCTCGTACGATTCAAATAAATTTATTAAAAAAACACGAATTTTATTTACGTACATCACGATAAAAATACTTTGGAATCGGTTGTCAAATATTTTTGTAGAACTATGATTATAAACATATATTACAATAACCAAGCAAAACCAGGTGAAAACATTAGTATTCTATAAATATGAGGACTGGTTCGCAAACATTTTCAACTATAGAAAACATTGAATAAAAGCAGTACTGAGAGTGTTTAAAAGTGTCGTCATAAATATATCAGTCTTTTTTGACGTCAAAATTTATATGACGATGCTTATTTTTACAATTATTTCTTATATTTACAAATATTATAAATTTATTCGTTTAGGTATCTTACCATTTGTGGTGTATTCCATGGTTCACGTTACAATAAACTTCAAGCCGACATTAAAAAAAGCTTACGACTAACGTCAACAAAAGGTAACAGCTGTTTGGCGGCAAGTCAACTCCATTCCTACGTATTCAAATTGAAAGGAATGTACATCTTCTCGTTCCGCTTTACTTTAATAAAGCTTTTATAATCCAGTGAAGATTAAAATAGGATCTTCATTGTACTATTTTTATACATCATATATAATATACTTACAAGAATTGAGAAATTAAAATTAATGCAATTTTTTCCCACACTCATTATTATTAATAATTATTTCTTTGGGGAAAAATTCTTGATTAGAGAAAATACATATGTGTTGGTTCTCCATATATATTTGAATCAAATTAAACAAGACGATAATCATTTTAACATTATTAGATCATCTACATTCGATATATTCATTGAAAACTAAAATGTAATTTTCATTGTTCGGAAATGATCATATTGAGGTGAATTTGATCAAAAAAGTACTCTATAATGACTAACAAAATGTTTTTTCCGACCTCTAATTCACGTATTTTGAAATATTGTTTTTTCCCTACGTTGACCATATGGACTCCAAACAGAATTCTATCAGTAACTCAACCATTATTTATATGGGACAGAAAGATTGGTCTAAGACCGGATTAATAGTAGGTTTTTTATCTCTCAAAACCCTTCATTTTAGATCGGATGGGTAGTTATGCATCAGGGACATTTATACTTGTATTATATTCATAAATTAATTTATGAATTTGTTCGTATTAATACACAAACCCTTTAAAACCTTAATTTCTTATTGTTGTAATGACGTTAACTACTGAACTACAGGCCCAGCAATTCGAATATTCTTTTTAAAAAGAAACATTCCAATTTTATTTTAACATTATAATTTCCTTTTAATGTATGTATTATCACCGGACATGATACATTACCCAACATAAATGTTCATAATATTTTATACGGCTTTTTATCTATCGACAGCTAATACCCCTTGCGTGGCAGCAATTACCATGTATAATATGTTTCGTTTATTTACACAACAAGCTGTAGTGAACGTTCACGTCGCTTTAAATTCGATTTTATTAACATCGACTTAATATTAACATCCTGGTCAATTAAATTAAAGAGCGCAGTTATAATGAACTATTGATATTCCAAAAATCGATGAAAATTGTAATTACCATTGTTATAGCTCAATTTCATAATAAATGATATTTATGGCAACACGTAATTCAGTTGAACGCTTAAACTCATTTGAAATATAATTCAATACATTATTAAAAAACTCATTTATATTAATAGATTACATGATTTTAAAAGTTTGAATTGACTATCAAATATAAGCTCTTTATTTAATATGGAAAATAAATAATCCATGCTTTCCTTTGAAAATTTTTAATCATTGAAACCAATTTCATCCCCAAAAACTTTTTCTAACGTTTTTCGTTGGATATTTTATACCCAAAATTCTATACTTCACCTCTTATATCAATGTTACCTTTTCTTTGGTACGATTTTGTAGCCTTTGCGTCAAATCGAACAACGATATTAACAAAACGTTTGTCCATACAGCTTAACATTATAAGGTATTTCTTGTTCTAGAATAATATATTCACGGGATTATTAAAGCTTAAATAGTTTTTCAATATAACCCGCCTTGTTGGTATCCTATGAAAACGGAAAGGCCGGAAATGAGGTCTGGTGCCTATCGCGGAAGCTTTGGCGCATGCCACAAAACCCTCGCAGAGCTTGTTACCTTTTCCAAAGCAACCTTTTTCGCAGAATATGTTTTAATATACATATTTTTCAACCTCATTTGGCAGTAGGTAGATATACTATAAATACTCGTTTACGTATAAAACTCTAAACTGGGAAAATATGGTGCAAAAAATAAAAAAAGTTCTTAACTGATTGATTCCCTATCTTATTCCGTACAAATTAAAAAATATTTTTTACAAAAATATACCGCCTTATTTTCAATCCGACAAACTATTCATATAACACAAATTTTTTGATATTTTTATTATTTACGGAACATAATATATTCGACATAAAGCCTAAGCAATGATAGATCATTGTAATATTGAAAAAAGTGTCCCTGTAAAAAGCGCTCAGTACGTCATGTCTAACTACTTATTTATTTTTCTGTGGTTGCTTTCTTTTGTATATCCACCTAGAAGCGAAAAAATGACCTTTCAACTCATTTTTATGAAGGTGAATCTTTTCTCCAGACACATTTTTTTTCTTCCAAAACATTCGCGCCATTTACTATCGTTATCTACTCAAACGTAAAGTTTGAACTTTCATATAATAAATCCAAGTAATAAATGAGCAAAACTTTTACCAAGGGGCTTGGTCCTGCGGCTTAACTGCTCTGGAGCCTCTGCCAGAGTCTCTTGCTATCGAACGATTACTCGTTAGCTCATATCTAAGGACTCTAATATGTATGATCATATCTTAGTTAACATTTTTTAGACAAATTAATTCGCAAAAATGCACAACTTTATTACCGTATATACGTAATTATTTTGATACAAAATACAATCAAATGTAATTGCGAATCAACAATAATTTGATAATCATTATTTACATTGATCGGTGATAGCTTCAGTTATAATTCCAATGAGTTTTAACCACTCAGAAATAAAGATAACATTTCAAATCAAGTCATATGCTTGATTGTCTATCTTTTTTATTCTATGAGTGTGTTTTGATAAACTAATATAAGCGTTTGAACGTTTGGTAAGTTAAAGAGCGTAGTATTACGATAAAGCATAAAATATAATACGCCCAGATAAATGTACCGAAAAAACAATCGATATCACTATCGACCAGTCGTCAACCGTGATGTAAAATTACAGAATTGGGTTTCACTGTATTATTTGAAATGCCTGTGTCTTAGAAAAGCGTTATATCTTGGGAAATATCTCAGGCCTCATTGTGGAAATCAGGTCAAGTGGGGTGGTTAAGAGAACCGTTTCGTGTTTTTGATTTTCCCGCGCAATATGTCACGCCACTCAATCCTACAAGCTCCGTCTGTTATAAATTGCAGTTCAATTTAGTTTTACACTTTTAGATACTCGAATAAACTTCCACAAAAGTCTAACGTATCATCTACGCCTGCTGTAGCTAGCGGATGACCTATTAAACTTACGGCGGAAACATGCACTTTTACGATGTCAATAGTTTGAAAAGTGTGCGCCACACTACAAAAGACGTACAACTCACTATCATAAAATGGAAGAAAATTTCCGTTTAAACCATTTTTGGCCCTTGAAAGAAAACATCAATTTAAAATTAATCCGGAATTTCTCGGTATTTGTCACACTGAAAATTGATTTTATGGGCTTTGCAGTCGTTGACACGCCAAGTTCACATGCTTCTTTTTAAAATTTGACAAAACTTGTCTAAAAATACAAAACCTTACTAAAGCATGTCCAGTCGATTTTACATATTGTATTTTGTTGCTATGCTGCTTACTTTATTTAAAAAAAATCAATATGTATTCAACGTGATATATATTTTTAAAATATAATAATGTGTAAATATTTAATTATGTTTAGTTATCTTTAAGACACCGAGTTCGATAGTGAGTATTATTGGATTATTTTATCATACTATTTGCAGGTGTGAAATAACTCGAATTCTTATTGAATACAGATTCTCTTATGAAATACCCTTTCGAATATTGAATTTAATAATAATATGTTATTGAATTCAAAGCAAACTGTCGCTGGCTTATAGAAAATCTCTGAGCGACAAATTTCAGCAAAAATAAAACAATTTCTCACTTCTGCAAGTCCTATTGTATGGTGAAAAAATTCACAAAGGATATGTCATCCGAATGTGTTTTTCATATTTTCTGCCATAAAATATTTTTATTTGAAATCTGTGATGTATTTTGATCATAAAAAACAGACACTTCGCGCTTCTACGAAGACTTATAGAGATTCTCTGCATGGGGAAAATTTGATTTCTTTACCATTTGTATCTCGTGAAGTCAAATTTGCTTTGAAATATTGCGTATTTGTCAAACATAATTACGCCCCTTGGTGTGTATACAAAATTCGCGTAATTTCTTTTTCAATTTTTGTTTTTCATTTGATGCAAAAATATTTCCATCATCTCATTGACCTGGATGATATTTATAATTTTTTACTTACCGTATTAACTCAACATTTTGTTTTCGAATGAAATGCACATACATTAAATATATATATATTATCTTTTAATAAAATAAATTGCTCAAAGTAAATAATGTCATAGCTAATTTTGATTATAAATAATCTACACAAGAACATTTTACATATCAAAAGCTTGTTTTAAAAATTTTCCTCAACTATAGTTCTGACGATAAACATAGTTCTGACGAGAGCGTAAGCCGAAATAGATATCAACAAATATATAAAAGAATTTATGTAGAATTAAAATACATTGCTATTTTTCTTACCGTATTATAATTGAGTTCTACCAAGTAAATGCCTACTCAATCAATCAATTACATATTTTATAGAAATGTACACACCGTCTCTTAAAAACTCTTATGAGTAAATGAAGTGAGTAAACATTCGCTTATTTTTTGTTAAAATAAAACATACATCAATATCAAGATCATTTATTTTGAAATAAAATAAAAGTATTAACTAGATGCACTTGTCAAATCAAAAGGCATAAATATCAATCGCTTATATGTGTATAATTTTAACAAGCATTTCTAATAACTGTAAATATTTTATAAAAATGGCACCCTTTTCTTATGTGAACGAACCCATATCCCGGAGTTCAAAGTACATAGGTGGTTATTTTTTGAAAGAAGGTATTGAATATTAATATAAGAATCATTAATCACTTCACGGTTCCATCATGTCATGTTGTAGAAAGCCTTCCTGTAGTAAAATTAATGAAAATCGTTCGAGGTATTTTTTTTTAAATGTGACAAAATCCGCGATGAAAATTAGCCACCCTATCGCCATATTTGTCCCTTACACTTTTTTTACCACCGATATTTTGTTCACTCAACGTGTGATAATTTTAATTATAATCAAAATCTATTTTGAAAATAGTGAGATGTTTTTTTATTATTTTTATGGAAAGCAAATATAAAATACAGCAATGAAAATAAGATGACATAATTGGACTTATTTCTTTATAAACTTCTAAAAATTCAAGGATCTAGCAGGCCGAGTTGCATTCAAAAAGTGCAGTTACCAAGAGCATCTATACGAGAAAATATATAATTGATCTAGCACAGTTTTTTATGGGCGATGTTGCAGGTTGAAAATGCTGTTTGATGTCCGGTTCACTTTTGTTTCAAACGACACGGTGATAAAACATACTGTCGATGTCGTTATTATCAGAAATAAACAAGTGAACTATCGCAAAATATATATTTTTTGTTACAATTTATTTATCATTTCACTCCCTATTCTTTTGATGAAAAGGTTCACCATAACTATTTCCGTGTAAGCCGCCCAGCATGAACATTCTAATTACAAGCAAGCCGGTAATAGCATCACATTGTTATGCGCTCACAACACTTATTCATGAATACGACTTTACTATAACCAACATTTTTTTTCTTTTCACAGCCAGGGCGCTATTGTATTCAGATGAGATTTTTTCCTTGAGGTGTTTCACGTTCAACCCCTAGGAGCTGTAGTAACCGTAATTATTTTTAAGCTAATCGATGAAGCTTTTCACATCCACTAACACGACTTAATAGATTTTTTTGAATGCTTTCATTTTATTTCATTTCCATGAGTTTTGATGTACTAACAGTTGTCAGTTCAAGTCCACTCGTCCACACGGGTTTTAAGCGACTGAACTCAAAGAAAAGCACAAGATTCAAATTGTATATCGAAATTCCATAAAATTACGAAATTTTGATAAATTTCTAAATATGGTTAAAATAGAATAATTATTTTCACTGACGCGTGTCTGAGATGAAAATGTTAATATTTTGATAATTTCCCTTCCGATATGTAACATAATTATGCACTCTTTATAAATCCACTAAGCGACAGTTATTGAAAAAGAGCTGTTTGTAAATAAATCACTGGAACTGTGTTTCCTAATGAATTATCTTTGCCTCCGTTGTAAGTATCAGATTAGGTGGTAATGAAACAAACATTACACTCATCGGTGTTTTTCGATTTAGCTCCTTAAATATTAATGTTTATTCGGGCATTGCTCTTTACAGTGCAATAACTCAATACTGTACCTAAAAATCATATATTCAAAAGATTGCAGTTATTTTAGCATTACACGTATTCACAACTGATATAACTTAGTCAACTAATTGCGGTATCATCAGGGTACATATATGAGTTTTCCTCTGCTCGTAATTATTTTATCTTAGAATTATACAAATTGTTACATTTTATCTCTCTGAATGCCGTTGAGAGTTTGGCATTTATTTATTCAAAATCAAAAACTTTACGGATAAATATTGTGTTTTGATAAGAACCACCTTCGCAGCAAGAAAACACCAAAGTTACCTACAAAAAAATGCCGACTTTTTCTGACATGCGATCTAAATTTGTCACAGAGTCTCGCTATCTAAGTCAGAACATTGTGACTATATCTTTCTCCCTCCAACGCCATACTGCCTTTACAAATAAATTACTTTTGTTATCCACCGTCCTTTTTGCTCAGCGTTTCGCTTTTTTAAGGTTTATTCTGTGTAGCTGAATTTCGTTTATTTTTTTTTTTTGTTCCCCATCCGCCTATTGTACAGACAAGATCCGATACACGTCGCACCGAAGCCGCTCGTCGATGGATCTTAAAATTTTAATTAATTCCCACTGTTTACTAATTTCGAGAAAAGATTGTGAGCGCACCTTTATTCCGGTGATTATAATTGAAAGGGCTAATTGTAAAGTGCGTACAATAATCAAATTATAGTACATAAAAGGGATCTTCTAGAACGCGTCTAAAACACAAATGAAATAATTGTTATTGATAACGCTACAGCTGATACAACGTTAATATATTTTATCGTGAAAATCAATATTTTTACTGAGAAGAAGCATCGAATTAATTTCTTAGCACTAAAATTATCATGTTAGCTATGTTAATATTTATCGATAAAATTATTTACTTAAAGTAAACGTATAAATTTTAGGTTATTCTTATTTTTTTAATTATGTGTGTAATCCCATTTGATCCCAGTATATTATAAAGCAATTTGTGCAGAATATATGAACAGCTCAACTTAGAAGTCGACATTGGAATGTAGATCATTAATATAAAATTTAAAATAACTTTGATTATTCCTCGTATTATTGGATCATTGTTTTGTCAATTGAAATCTGTTTCCATAGCAATATGTCATACTTATTAATGCTTGAGCGTAGTACAATTTATTTCTACATACATGATTTCATGTTACGTTTATTTGAGATTTTAAAAACTTAAATAGAATATTTGAAAACATTCAAATAAAACAATTTTCAAAACGTACGTAATGCATAATATTTTATGACTACTAATTATTTGGTCAGTTTCTAATTCGAAAAATGGTCAGTTATAAATACTTAAAACGGTCAGTTAAAAATATTAAAGGGCCAGTAAAAATAATAAATGGTCAGTTAAAATAAAAAGAACATGTCATAAATTTGCCCATTACGACCATATTTGATCAAATTCACAAGCTGTCAAACTAAAAATTATCATTTTTTTTAAATAGCTGACTATTTAAATTAAATACTAACCATTTTTAATTAATAACTAACCATTAAAATATATTACCGACCGTTTATAATATTAACTGAACATTTTGATTCTTAACTGACCATTTATTTATTTAACTGACCAAAACTTGAATTAGTTACTGACCCATTAAATACATGCCATATTTTATGTTGTTACTTAGCATTTATTATGTTGGTTCTGTAAGTATTTCCAAAACTCTAAATACTTTTATTGCTGGGCAAAATATTTCACTCGGTAGAATATTTTAATAGTTTTCAAAGATTCGAAGAAGCTGTTTTAGGGTCTGAAGTTACTTCTAGATATTTCTCAGAAGTATAATTCTAAGACAGAAAGAAAGCACAGTGAGGCATGAGTGACATCTGACGTCACAGATGCAGATATCTGTCACACCTGTCTTATTTTTGTATCTTTTTCGTAGCAGGTACCTGTACGAAGAAAAAGTGCTAGAATCTTTTACGATGTAGTGTCTTTTTTGTTATTTCATTAATTGTTCGGCGTTTACTCTTCCAAGTAGCTCTATTTGATAGTATATGTTTAGTTGGCAATCAATTCAATAAAAATCTTCAATCCTGGCTTGAAATTTTGATATTATTATTTTTATTTCTAAAATTATTTATAGATATAAAGCCCCTAATAGGTCGTCTTGAGTATTATCGCCTATTTATAACATGAATTATTGCTGTGAAACCCCGTTTGCATATTCAAGTACTTTTTTTCGGTTTTGTTTAGAAACTGGTTCACAAAACCTTTTTTTCTACATTTTATGACAAAATTCAATTGTAAAGAAGCAATTTGAACTATTATCATAAATATCCGTGCTAAAATTGCAGAAACCAAATTGTTTTTATTTTTGCGACTATTCAAGTAAACATACCATTTGAATATACACCATACGTGTATCTTTATTACTATTCTTATAGTTTTAACTAGTTATTTTTGTAGAGAAAGTTTGAATTACGAATATAAAAAATAATTCATCTTGATAAAGATGATTTTTATACCCGAACAATTTCAATTCACGGGAATATTTTGAGACCCTCATTCTTCGTTTCACCCTTTCCACCCAGCCGCCGTCGTTGCGTCTTGTCGCTCTTTCCATTTCCGGTGGCACAATTTGCCGTTTCCGCTGAAACAGGTGCGAAAGCTCCTCACCGTTGATTGGTTGCGTTGTGTATCTGAATGCGAGAAATTTGTTTTTGATTTTCGAATATGAAAGGGAGTTAAAAAAAAAATTCATCGCGAAATATCAACTTTTCGTGCATTACTTTTCTTATGATTAAATATGTAACTTTTTATTCAATCACAATATAAGTTATTTTAAAATCATAAAAAGCTTTATTGATGCAGCATTGGAGGAAATGATGAACTATATCAAACATTTGGAAATACTTTTCATCAATGATTTAATGAATTCATTCAAACATAACCATTGATACGAAGTAATATTTTATTTACATTATATGTGTACTTTTACTAAGAAAATAACTAATACCCTAAATTTTAACGTAAGCGTATCATAATACAAGCTTCTCAAGAATATTATATCGTAACATCTGTTCGGGTGGAATTTAATACTAAGCTTTGCCTTACAACTTTTGAAGAATTTATCATTAATTAAATATTCGTGATCTTATTTACTAAACAGTATTATTTGGATCGAAAAAATCACCAATGGAATTACTGTTATAAACATTTGAAGATAAAAGGGGTTCTAGAAAAATTTATTAGAGATTTTGTATAAATTACATCTTATTTTATATAAAATCGTGAACTCCCACTTTGTACGAAGCGGTGAGTTTGATGGCCGGTGACACGATCCTCCGATGTTTTACGACGTCAATTAGGGTCCTGTATCTCTTGGTGTTTTGGTAAATGAATAAAAATCAATTTTGTTTCCTTATTTTTCAGGCGGAGGCAAAGCCGTTAGTTTTTTCCTTTGTAATTTCACGGCCATTAGATAATCTTGTTATGTGAGCGTGGTGCTTTCATTAAAATGCAAATTTTCACATTTCACTCCGAACCGTGTGCAGTAGTACTGTCTTGTTCCAGTTTCGTGGAGCTTTTCCGAATGTCCACCGATGTCTTTTTTGTTTGATGTTTTTTTTTGAGTTTTCCCTGCATAATGCATACCTTGGATAAACCAAGTGCAATTTTAAGCAAACATAAGCTATTACATATCTCGATATCTTATTATTATTCATATAATATGAGCTTTTTGCTGTAAAACTCTACAACTTTGCAATGGACAGAATAAATTATTTTGCAATATAAAACATTTTTTTGGGCAAAACGAAGAAATCAAATTTCAAATACAAATACATCAAGCATAATTGAATAACGTTAAAATAATAAAACCGTTAAAATCTATGAAATTATTGATTTGTATACATACTGCATTGCTCCATCACCGTCAGTGATTTAATACACATTTTGTCCTCTATGTATGTTTCTTGTCACTCCGGGTACTTAACAGAAATAATTATAACCACTTATAGAAAGCTGTATAACGTTAAAATTCTGTACTCAAAACTAACAACCAAATCATATATGATAATTTAGTTTTTTTAAATCTTGTCCATCCTAAAATAAAATTCCTTGATATATTCAACTCTGTCTAGTTTAATTGTAACGTATCAAATATTATGTGTAGCCCAATGTCGGTTGTAAAAATACTCAGTTATATAATATTTCATGACAAATAAACTGATGTATTGAATTTCTTATAAAAAAGTTACACCATCGATTAAGCACGGTTAGAACGTATCATTGTCACTCCCAAATACGGTCGTAAGTGCTCTTCCAATGCACCAGTCTGCTAGAGATTGACGCTTGAATGCCTTCGGGATTGCATATATAGCAGCTGCATCATCATACAAACGCTTCTTCTATTTGATATGATTCTATTGACAGACCAAAGAACGCTTTGACACGTCAGACATCGCTTTAAGTAATCTGTACTTGCCTCCAGACTACTTCAGTTGCATTCACGTACATTCACGTAGGAACTGACAACCACAAAGAGCGCTGTACTTAAAAGCGGTGAGGTATTTTTGTTCCGTCACACCAAAAACTAAGCAACGTGAAGAATTTGGTGACTGTAAGAGAACTGTTTAACAAATTTTGTTAGTAAATGGTGTACATATTTTTTTAAATATTCCTTACTTCATATAAATAACTCTGTTTTATGTGATATACATACATATGTCATCGGCTTAAAAATTTTGCAAAAAGTCAAGCCGGTCCTGATCTTTTAAATAATATGTGGAAGAAGTTTTGTGTTCAATGTACTAATGTATTGACGATTGAAAAATGATTTGGAACACATCTCATTTTAGAAATTCAATGCTGAGTAGTACTCATATTCAATTGCAGACAGTTATATACACAATTAATTGAAAAAATAAATAAATTCTTTCTATGAATATATGTATTTACAACCACATAATTTTATTTTTACTATCAATCGATTGAGATGAGATGATTTAATATTATTATAAAGTAAAACATTGCATCAAACTGTGTATTGATTGAATTGGCATTTTCTTGGTGGAACTTCATTAAAAATAGGTGAAAAAAATAGCACTGAGGTCGTATGCTGAAATAGTTATCAACTATATATTAGGTTTATAATATTTGTAGAAATGAAATACTATTTTTTCATCTAATCTTTATACGTCAAATATTTGTGACACAATGTGATCAAGAGACTCCTTATATACCACAATATGGAACTAATCAAAGGTGACATCTTACTGTTCGTTGCCATTATCAATTAATTATATTGGTTGTATGTGCGGTGCATTGTACTAATCAGCCATAATTGCTATGTCCATATGAACCTATGAAGCGTTTGCCTTGTTAGCTATACCAGCTCAATACAATCGGCAAATCAGGGTGCGGTGTTGGAACCTGGAAGCAAAAGGGTTTTGTTTAATAGTCCACTTAAACTGATCCGCGACGCATGACTGACCGACGCAATTGGATTCTGTACCAAGAGACGCGATGGTACGTCGCTCGGCCTATTTACTGCCAGTGTTCTACTTTATTCATTTCCGAAGGCACAGTGACGCACCAAGTATGTAATAACAAGGATTTTAACCTTACAAAAACCTAAAGTATCAATAAAGTAAAAAAATATAATTGACTACTAAAAATATGTTAAATAAGCACTTGCATTCATAAGCAAATCAAAACCGGTCAACATACTTCTTTCTATCCAATTTTGCGAATAAGTAAGAAGTTAATCTTTACAGATAAAAATTGAAAATCCTATTTGTAATGGAAATAAATAATCGAGTAACTGATATGCGGTATAACCAGCTTACGTGTCGCGAACTAACGGCCGTCGATGTGAGATAGTATAATGAAATGCGGGGACCCGGATTATTCCTCAAGAGACATTCCTTTATTTCAGTGACGTATTCGATAATCGATGCATTTTATTATTGAGTATTTTATTCTTGAAACTTCAAGATATGGCATTGCTAGTATTTAAATTGAAAAAAACAAATATCTCTTTCATAAAAATGCTACAAAATGGCAGAGCGTATATTGCCACTTGCACTAAAAGCTAAATGGCTAATTTTAATTGATGTGGACGTGATGAACATGTATCCATATTATAGTATTATATAAAAACTATATTGGTTCCACACGGTACTTATTAAAATTATGCTTAAGTGCTGGGAATTCTATTATTGTTAATATGTATAGTTACACACCTGTTACTTGCTACAAAAAAATATTTATGACTAAACACAACTATCGTATCAATTTTTTTATTTTTAAAAACGCATCATACATTCTGGTCAACTTTTCGCTTATATCACAAAAGTGATGACTGTACTTATTCAGCAGAACATAGTATGTTAAATGTATATGTGAATGTTTTCTATACAACCTAAATATTAAATGTGTTCAAATTTGAATTATTTGTTATTTGTGTCAATTACTTGACACATTTGTAATTTGTAATAAAGACGAAATCTTCGTGAATGTGTCGTCTGCAGTAAGAAAGATGGAGGACCTATTAAAAGATCAAATATGATTTGCGCAAAATGCGAAAAGGGTCTTCATCCGTTATGTCTTGGAAAACACAAGTGTTGACTTTTTATTGTTTTTTAGTTTCGTTGATTTAGAAATTTTTATCAAATAATAAAACTTTAACTTTAATTTTTTTAGTGTTTATACTGATGGACAATAGTTTGAAGATATATTTTGCAATATAAGTATGTGAAATAGCTTGAAATATTATAACTTTTTTTAATTTCAATTTTTTTTTTTTGTCAAATTTGTATTAATTTCATGTTTATTGTATTTTTTAGGTTGTTCCAGTAAATTGAAACATTGGTTTTAGAGATTGTATTGTCTAAAGTATTATACAACAAATGTAAAATAAAAAAATTCAGAAATATAACTTTAAAAACTAGAATGTTATGACAATTTTTGTAAAACACCCAAAAAACCTAAAAAATAGCTTGGTAGTTTTAGCAAGTCCTGCAAAAAAAATCTGGATGTAAAAGGGTTAAAGTCGTATTCAGGACCCCTCACTGGATATAGGGTAGTACGGTCAGTGTCAGCAAAAGCTTGCTCGATCGAGTAAATCCCTCAAAAATGATTGGATACTCGATAGATGATGAGATTATTCGATACAATTGGGGTGAAATTACTAGCATTCACTAAAACCCGTATGCCAAAAACAGCGTTTGTATATGACAAAACAATCCTGTCTCAGAGACTGATATAAGGGTTATTTTTTTGAGTAATTCTCTTAAGCTAATACCGGTATATATATGAGAAAATTGATGTTAATTCACCAAAAATGTTCATTTGAATTCATTAAATCGACAAAATATTTAAAACAACGATACTCTCAATCCACTGCAAATTGAAGATAATCTATATTAAATTTAATCATTGCATTGCCATTTTAAAGTATAACTTAAAATAGGGCTCGTCTTATGGTAATATACCATTCATCTTAGATAAACATACTTGTACTTAATTTATCTTCAATATTTCCAAGAATGTGTTTTAAAGATTACATACTCTTGATAGGAACGGGTAAATTCAGTTCAATCTCTCCAAAAATAACCTCACGTCCCATCGATAATACGACCACGCTTCCAGTTGAGTAGAAATATGCCCCGGATTCAACCATCCTGTCTTCTCATGTAAATAAGGGTCGATTTTAAGCCGGGATGAAATCCTTACCCATAACCTTACCTAACTGTGATGTCCTCTGTTGACCGTTTGTTTCAGTAACACTCCCAAAACTTGTAAAATTTTACCGACAGAAATGATACAAGGTGATCAGCCATAGATCGTAAAAAGAATGATTACAATTTTTATTGATGCGTTTTGTGTTTAGGAACACACTATCAATAATTTGGCTTGCAAAAGACTTATTGGCATATTCTGAACTTCGAAACCAGTGTGCTTGTATTAAAGATGTATTTTGTCCTGTACTCTTAAAATGTATAAGTATTTAAAAATAAAACATATCTATATTCAATATAAAGAATATGGACGGACCCATTAATACATTATTTTTACAAGAGAGCCGGTTGAGCGTTATAAGCTCGACTCTTTAAAAGCTTATTATTAGTAAGGACTGATTCAAGTAATGGTCTTCGGCTTTCGGGATATAATTAAAAGGATATACACTATATCATAATTTTGCACACATATGCGAAAATACAATTTATATATGAATGACACAATCACTGTTATTTTTTTATGTATATATTTTGATTTTTTCTTTAACTCATTTTAAAACTATTCACGTAAAAATATAAGCTATATTTGGGTATAAACAATATTTATATATCGTTATGAGAACGCATGGGATAAAAATGATGTACTGTTCTAGTATCGGCAACTATTCCAGCATAGCTAAGAGATAGAAAGTATCCTAGACCCATGCTAAACTCCCTAATCGGCTACCCGTAGCCCAACGATCTAATACAGCATTAATTGAATGGCGTTTTTAATCCGACCGGCTTAACCTTTTAGTTTCAAGCGAAACTTCATGTTACGGTGCTATTTGCCACAAGAGCGCTGGGATCGTTGTTGTAACCTTTGTCTCAAAAATATCAGTATTAAATACTGTATTTAACGAATTTTGTTAAATACAGTAGTAAATAAATGTTTATTGTTAATTGTTTCTCTAAAGCATTAGCTTGGAGCAATTAAACACATATAAGCGGCGAAGTAAACCGATAAACTTGCCAATTTTAAACAATAAAATTAATTCAGTTAGCTGTCAAAATATGTAGTTTTACTATTAGTATATCAAAAATATTATTGCGGTGCTTTTATGTTGCTTGTGATTTAATCAGCACATGAATTCAATTTTATTACAAGGTTCCCTAATGTTTGAAACACTTTTTTCAGTCCAGATATTGTCGTACCCGTGGTATGGTGTCAACTTGTCGGGACTTTAATCCCAGTCCAGGCAGTTTAATTTTTCAATCGAATTATTGATTTATGTTCCGATCCGATTAGAGAAAGTTCTCGTTCTCACACGCTTCAAATTGGAAGCAATCATGGTTGTTAAAAAATAAAAGGTGGCAAAAATATTTCTCTCAATGATTCCGTTTCAATGCAAATAAAATGTTTTACGTAAGAATGAGTATTAATAATACAGGATGGAGATACTGTATGATAAAGGATCAAACTAAAATATTATTTTAATGCGTTATTATATTGTATACATTATTATTATACATGAATATTTGTACTGATTATTCAACCAGATTTTGAAACATCGGTAGCAAGTGCCTTGAATCTTTATTGCAACAACGACACGCTTATGCTTAGGAAGACAACGTATACGGCAACACGGTGAACCCCGTTAATTTTCACGTAGAGCATTATGCGCACGTCCTTACTTAACTCGGAGTTAAGTCTGCAACCGACGCCATTATTTTTCAGGCTTAACTACTGTACGTAGCGTCGGTATGCAGGGTATCGATTAAACGTCCAGCACTTTGAATAGGCTATCGTTACCACCGGAGCTTTTCAACATCCAACAGCCTCGTGAGCGCAGCAGTAAAAGCTCGCATCGACGCTGGCGCCGCTGAGCTTTTACCACTGCGTTGTTTAGGCTAAGGATTTACCCCACATCGCTTATTATGCGGATCGGAAAGCTTACCTTCGCCCTGCATTGCCGCATTACTTCAGTTTGTGTAATGAGTGTATATGTACTAAGCATCATTATCCTCAACTATAGGTGTTTAAGTTCACCTATATTCATTCCTGATTTCACTATTATATCGACATACGTTTCTTAAGCTGCGTTTATCAGGTTTTATTTGCTTACTATATATTTTCGCTTGAACAATTGAATATGTATATGATAGTGTTCCAAGATTAAAATATTTTTTTTAAATAATTAAATGATACTTTCGTAGTATTTTTTTTCTTTTTAACAGAATTGCTATCTTTGTAAAAATACAAAATTAATTATGAAAATTAAAATAAATTGCAAAACTTCACAGATATAATCAAATTAACATTGTTGACGCCTATAATATTCTTATACTAAAAATTGTTGTTAGATTTTTTGTAAAATAACAAACAATAACCGTATTATAATTTTATTTTATCTCACTTACAGCAACTTAATACGATCATAAAATTCACTGGCCAGTGCTTCAACTTCAATCAGGCAAAAGTGCTTCTGATCGTTGTATTTTTTAAGGACTCTTATGTTTTATTTCCTTGATAAATGAATAATAATATAAATTGAAAAATTTCTTTCTTTTTACAGGTAAGTCACGCTGAAAATCTATAACGTAAGTGCATACGAAAATACTTTTCTTGGAAGTGATTAAAAATACAGATAAATAATCGTTACTTCGAAACGTATATCAATTCATAAATTATTTTGCTTATGCTCTCGAAATAATTAATCCTTGGCTTATTTTGTTTAATGTCTTAGGCTTAAAAAATCTCTTTTCGAGGCACGTTTATTCTTCTTAAAAATCTGTAATTCGATTGTACGTTGTTTCGCACTTTATAAGCAAAAAATGAATATTGCTCAAAAGTAATGTTGTATATTTGATAAAGGTTTTTAATTTCTTAGTCTTTTTAAATAAGATACAGTTTTTTATTTGAATAAATTATTAATCACAATTATCCACCAGAGTTTTCTTATTTAATAAACTGTAAATAGGTTACTTTAACTCGGTTTCTTCAACAAGCCAGCGAGAAATAAACTACTGTTGGTACAATCAGTCATTCGTCGGGAGTCTGGATACCACATTTTTTCAAAGAAACATGGGAATTATATTTAAATTAATAAAATATTAACTTCCAAAATTACAAAAGAAATAAGTACCAAAAACTTTTACAATATGACCAAGACTGGTTTCACTTATCGAATGAGAGCTATCAACTGCAAAATTATACCCCCTAAGCAAATCACTCATGATTTTTCTGATCTGTTCTTCCGCTGATTCCATTTTAGCAATGATTGATGCATGATAATATTTTTTACGATATAATATTAATGACTGTATTACTTTCATTTGGCTCACAAAAAATATTGGAGAAGAATACGAATAGCATTTTATTGTGAAATGATATTTGATTTGAAAACCGAAACCTCTTAATTACAGCTTATCTCAAGATGAATATTTTTTCAATCTAAGAAAATTTCTAAAATTACCAACCATTCCGTAAGAAGGAGACACTTAGTGGTAACCCTATTTCAGCTTAATCTAATTAAATTGAAAACAAGTCCTAAGACTTTAAGCCGCTCGCTAGGAGCTTGATAAAAATAAATGTTTACCTGCTTAACTTTTACTCGGAGTATTATTTTTACCCGAGTTTCAATTATTGTTATTGCATCAGAAATAAAGTTTGTTTATCACAGTCAGAAGTTTTATGATTTCTTGTCATCTCTTAGGATTCATTTAAATATTTTTAAAACCAGAAAAGTAAACGATATTCCCATCATTATAAATATTTTTAATAGATTCAGCAAATTTGTATTTTTAAGTTTCTCATAAAATCATTGAGTCAAACCTAAAATATAATAAATTAGTATAAACTAATCTATGTTAATCGTCAATGTGATTGAAATGACTTTTTCTCGCTAATCAAGTATAATTTTGCATGTTCAATAGTATTGACCTTATATTTTATTCGGTAGCTACTCGACAGATTTGAAATGATTTTTTTATCATTTCATGGGCTTATATAATGGTGTGTTGTTTTGTCTCTCGTTACCATCTTTTATTGGACATCAGGAGGTATTTGGTAAAATCCATTTGTTTACAAACTGAGAAAGTGAGATATTTTCATTCCTTTTTTCTCATAAGTTTGTGTTTGTGTATAATTTGTTCACTAGCAATATATTTGAAATTAAGGAATTACAGACAATGTGTAAAAATGAAAACTTTTCCAAACTAAAAAAAATATTTTGGAATTGACTAGTTTTGAAAATTACCTCCTGATATGAGCTATAAGTCATAAGTCAATGATCAGAAAATATTTAAATTTAAACATCTTATGGCATTGCGTTGCTATAACATTTAACCTTCCTGTTCAATTCGTGAAACTGGCTTACTTGCTGGTCTTTCCTACAATAAACTCATTTACTTAGCTTGACCATACACTTGAAAATACGCATGTGCATGGACGGACACTGGTGGGGATATATTTAACATATACAGTTACTACTAAACGCGTGCAGTAATTAAAATCATTAATTAGTCACACTTATATCATTGTGATGTTTTAAAAATTCCATAATATTTATTTAAGAGAAAGTTAATATGCGTTTTAATTATTGTTGAACTTAAAAGCTACGCACGCTTTCCATCTTCATCCACAATATTAAATCTTATAATCAAGAAAGCTTTGCCGTCGTTTTCTCTCGCTTATTCCATATTGTCGTTCTCTATTTAATTATTTTCCCTTGACTCGCTGCTTTTACATATAATTTGTGTTTGTCATTGTACTTATTTGTACATTTGCTTTCCGTCTCTCTCCTGCTTTGCAAACAAGGTGTCCTAAAATTTTCATTATTTGTAGGCAATGTTTTGGTACACGTGTCAAGCAAATATGGAAAATTTCATCAACTTTCTTGTAGTTTTATAGCTCCAGATAGCTCCAGAATAAAAAAAAATGTAAATCTGCCATATTCAGTACACCAATTTTCTATTGATTGAAATCGCATTCACTTGGTATAAATCCATTATGAAACGATGAATTAATAGGAACGTATTTATGTTATATGTACTTTCCGAGTAACGCGCGTTATACACACTTAAAAAGGGGTTTTTTCACAATTTATAAATCTTGTAATAATTTTTTTCTTTATTATGATATATAAAATTTAACGGGTTCTTTTTCAATTCGAAAAATAAATTCACTTAGTATTCCATAGTGAAAATACTCACTCTATGAAAGAAGCCAGGTCTAAGCACATCTCAAAATACGAGATGATGGGGAACTTTTGTGTTTTGTAGCGTATCAAATTTTCAGTAAATTTTGATGTTTCTATGAAACTATGATATAATACGCATCAATGCATAAAACGTTTTTCATGAAATAGTAGGTTCAATTATAAATATTTATTTGAGATGCTAATACTAACCTGACTTTAATATGAAATATTTTTCTCATAATTACAGTAACTAAAATTTGTTATAAAATAAGTTTTTGTTTTTTTGAAATATATATTTTTGGAAAAAACATTAAGTAACCTAATATTTTTCGTTTCTCGCGTATATCTTTTCAGCTTCATACGAAGCACTCCGTTTTATGGCCGACTACATATTACGCTGTTCATATAAATTGGAAAAATTTTACATGTCATGAGTGTAAACTTTTTCATTCCGTTTTTTCATCAAAGTAAAAAATACCTTTTCTTATATAAAAAAAAACATTCTTTTCTTACGTTGATAACTCTCAGGCCAATTTTATCTTACTGAGAACCACGTTGAGCACTCGATGATTTTTATATTTGTTTAGTGTCTAGTTTCATACTTTTCAAGATTTATTAAAAATAAATTTATGGTGCTAACTGACAATTTTTAGTGAAAAATAATGCCTTTCTAGAAAAAATATACAGGGTAACCTAGTAATAGATAATGTAGATTGAACTTAATAATGTTTCTGTACAGAGAACTCAAACTGCAACTTTTTTTCAAAAGTGGACGTTATCAAAAAAGAAGATGAAGAAATCCAATTTTCCTTATCTTATATCTCTACCTATACCTGTATTCTTATTTTAAAGAACAATTTTCAACTTTGTACAAGAGTTTTATACATCATAATGGAATAAAAATTCTCAAAGAATATGTTGATATTTTTTCTCGTATAAAATTATAAAGTGTAAATATCTAAGTTAAGAAATAATGTGCTCGTAAATAGAAAGAGCATCATTGTTCTGATGAAGTAAAAAGGGGAGATATCTGCTTTTGTTTGCATTTAGTAATATTATGCAGGTGTTTATAAACTCAGGTAGGCAAACGGGGAAGTTTCTTCCCTTATATCACCATTAGTGTTGATTTTACACGTTATGCATGACTCCCATGGCTTAGATAGCAACCATCATTTTAAATCTAGATTTCCCTAATCACTATATATGTTTAAGTTAGAAGATCTAAATGGGTATTGAAATATAACATTAGTGTCGTTTATTTTGTAAGTAATTCAAACAGTTAAGCAGATGTTCAAAAGTAATAAATAATTTTCGGCTTTTGAAAATTTTTATTGAATAAAAATAGTACGAAGGTCATTAGTATTGACACCGCCTTATGTGGTAGGTCATCAGAACTCTCTCAAACGATCTATTATTCACCTCAGTCAATGAGTTTAAGTCGATATCAGGAAATAAGTTCATTTTTAATAATACTCTATATTGAAATTTATAGCGATTCAATATATGTAGAGTGATTAAAATTTGTAAAAGAGACATTTATCCGGACGTCTCGCTCTAAATTTCACGCCCTGAGTGCATAGTATTTCATGCTAAGTTCGATGGGCCATAAATAATGGCTTATCGGGCTGACGTTTAATGGTATTTTTGTAACGGTCTTTTGGTACCTAATGGAACCGACTTCTTTCATACAGTTGAGAGTGAGAGATTGGACAGCATTGAGAATGCACGCGCCTAATCCTCTCCTTAAGGATAAAGTCTAGTAAATTCCTGATATCGCCTTTGCAATTATAATAGTCGTGTGTTATGTATTGTAGAACGTAACGTGTATTGTTAATCTATCTGTATTAAATCCGTGTGTAAAGTCTGTGAAAGTTCGTAACAATTAAATAATGGGTGCTAACCGCACCCACATAACGCTTGGAGATCGTCTTTTGCTTATAAGAGCACCATGTTTCTCCTACTCCGTTCCTTAAATTCATCTTCCTGGGTGTCGGATAGGAGGCTCCTTCTCGATTTACGAGGGAGCCGAATTCAGGTATTCTCAGTATATACATTATCAATGATGTATTAAATAAAATAAGTCAAATATAAGATTTCTATACAACTATGTACACGACTGTGTCCCGAATAAATTTAAATAAAATTATCGGCAAAATTACTACTAAAGTGTTCATAAAGTGTGTTCCATTCGCATTTAAATATACATAATTGTTGATAGTTTTGTTTATTTAACATTTAAAGTGATAATTAGACAAGTAAGTTTTTAAATTATTCCGTCCACACAATGTATTAAGCCGTACAAACATTAATTAGAAAGAAGTCAACTAGAATTAATGCGATAAAGAGATACAACGACTTACATGTTGTATATTAGTCAGCAATTAGAGAGCTTACTTCGCAGGGTCCATATTGTTTAGTATGAAACTACAGGTAAAGGTATTACAAAGATATTTTATGATATATATTGTGGCACTTTTTGTAAGAAGTCAATACTAATTTTGAATCAGGTATCAATAATTAAATTTCACCACAATCATAATATATTGCCGTCAGTGTTCTAGGAAAAAAACTTTTCTACTATAGTGTATATTGAAATAACTTTGACGCTTAGATCAAAATGCATCTGTTTCATATCAATTCAATTAAGATTGACTCGGCATGTGTGTGAACTATGCCAGCGGATGTTTGCAAAGCTTGTTTATATTAAATTTATTGTTTGTCTTAGACATACGTATGTTTTTGATTAAGTCAAAGCGAAATGCGGGATGTATTCACATCTACTATTATCATATTAATTTGATAATGATTCCTTTACTTTATAAGTTGTAAATAATTAAAGTTTAAAACTTCAATCATGAAGATATCATTTTAAGTACTAGTTAAACTTATAAAAATGCTGATATAATAAGAGCACGTTGTGTAAATCACGAAAATTTAAATGGTAGATATAGTACTACATATTTTCAAAAGTGACCACTTTGTTACCGCTTATAATCTTCATGAGGTATTTGGGCTGTATGCGGTAACCGCACGTATACAACAAGTTAATTCTAATTTGTCATAAACGCATAAAGCCACTTTTATACACGTGTATGTATTGCAGGTTGAAAAAAATCCGAGAAGTTTTCCTCTACCGCTTGTGTAGGATTTTTTTGTGACGAATGACGAAACAAGTGAAGTGGGGTGTATCCGTCAAGGGGATTAGAGGGGAGAGGAGTGCAAAGCGGGCATATGTAGAATGAAAGGGAAATGGCACGGGTATGGCTTATATGGCCCCCCATAGTCTACTTGAGGCAGACAGTGCGATGTGTGCTTTACCCTATTTTATAATGCCAGCCTCCGGAACGATACGCAGATTTTCAAAGTTTTCAACGCAATTACGGCGTCTCAATTTGAGATCATTGGAATCATTAATGATCCGATTCATATGGTCATGGTCGACACTAAATTTATCACGCGGTCTCAAGTTGTGTGGGCCTATTGAGTAATTTAAAAAAAACTCCGAGCATCTAAGTGCTTTTCAACAAACCCAAAATAGTTTTAAATATGGAAAAAAGAATAGTTATTATACGTTACATCTTACTGCCTGCTGTTCGAATTTTTATCGATTTTTTTCATCTAATTCCACTCCTAATTTAGAGAATATGGTTTGCCGATGAAGCTTATCTAAACGGAGGTCTTTTAACGAGAACTACTTATTAATATGTTGCTGAACATCTAATTTTGTCAGAGAGGATACAAATAGTGCAGGACTAATGATCAACTAATCGCTACCGCTAAACTCCTACTATTATATGGTACTATTATCATGGCTTTTTAATTATTATTTAAAACATGTTGTAGATACGGCAGGCAGTACAGTATAATAATCTTATCATGTCTTTTGAGAAAATTTTGAAATGAACAATGGAAAGAGATGCTCGCGATGATCGAAACCAGTCCTGATCTTTATCAGAATATATGTGAAAGTATTAATTTATATTGTATGATTATTTTTTTAATTGGAAATAATGTATTTTATTTCTCAAATAGATTTACTTGCCTTGCCATCTGGGTCATCTATAAGGGCAAATTGTTACGCATTAATTCATGAATGATAAAGATATTTCAGCCATTAGAAGCGTTCCATTTATTTTCATCATATAATTGAGCTTTGAAACACGCTTGGCAATCATGTGTCAACTCTATCTTGTTACAAAATACGCCAAATGTGATTTCATGTGTATCCGTGTGGTAACGGATAGAAATTTGATTCAATTTTTATTTAAGTTTTTTCTTGGTGATAAGAATAGGAATATATTTTTTTCATTCAAATTTATTTCCATTTAAATATTGTGAAAGCTGTGTGTTTTAAGTAATTCATAAAATTTTTCGAATCACTAAAAAAATAATTCGTTTGTTAAAAGTTTGACCTACAATTTTATTCATTTTATGCTATCCTCTTATTTTGATAATCGCTGGTTACAACAATGCGAGTTGTATTAGGATATACATTATAACAATTTCCAACACTTTCTTCCTTTCACTACCCCATTCAAGTTCCAAGTCCTGTTTGTTTGTATTCATCGTATGGTCACAATGGCGCTTTAGAAGCAACAATGTCTTAACCAAGAAAAATTTTTTCATTTAAAATACTTTAAACTTTCAAATGCCAGCGAAGTTTTCGAAGGACTCGAAGAAAATGAAATTTGTTCATTGAAATGAAATATGTCATCAAAATACAAGAAGTGTGTTGCGCTTTTATCAAGTATATGTAGAGGTTAAAATTATTTTAATAGTATCGCTAAATGACATGATACAAGCATTATTAAGTACATATGTAGGTATGCACAACCAAATTCTATGAAACAAAAAAAAAAATATATTGAAGTATCATTTTGAATTTGTAATTTTTTTATGGTTGTTTTTTTCTTTCACCATACCCTCTCCCATTGCGGAGTATTTTTCACTTGTATTGTCATCAGAATTCAACACATTTGCGTTTGAAAGAATATTATTTGACCGTCTCTGGGAATGATACTACCCAACTGTACGAAAAATTAAATAAAAGGAGTCAAAGCTCGTGTCCTAAGGTTCTTTTGAAAATAAACAACTTTAACCCCAATTTTCGACGAAAATGTGGATTAATTAAAGTGTCATTATAGAAAAATAATACTCCTCAAAGAAGTCTTTAAAAATGACTCACACAGATAAGTTTTATCAAAGTATTCCTACACTTATTTATATCTACATACTTTAATTTTTTTTTGTATACGTAAATGTGCAATGAGCTGTTTTTATTTATTTTATTAAATTTTATTTAGCAATCAACTAAGTTTATGTGGAATGAAATTCTGTGATTATTAAGGGTACCAAAAGTATTAAAGTCGCTTAAACACGGTTTGTATGGATTATCTAAACTTTATTAGCAACATGTGTGCTTATTATGTTAATTAATTCTGATAATATTAGTTTGTGAGCGTGCAACAAGATAAGTTAAATTTTCGCTGTTATAAAAACACATTTTGTCTTCGACAACAAAAGGCATTAAGTCTCGCCTTGTATGTATATTCTTTATGTGAAAAGATAAGATAGGTTAAATGAAACTTCTCTCTGATACAATGGGATTCATTCTTCGTACAACGCTGCGCGGAATATGACGAAGCTGAATCTCTACACTTCCCTTTTATCTTTTCTTCGAAGTTGCCACCGTGGTCTTAATGTTGTGTGAAATTCTCTCATCCTCACAATAGACCATCCAACAAACGTTACTGCTTATCGTCACAATTCATTATTCCAATTCAAGAATGTAGCTTTATTTCGTTAGCACATACTAAATTATTCATTCATGAATGTATCCATCCCAATGTGTATATCAGAATTTCTAAAAGTAGCAATATTAATTACTATATTTTATAATTGTGATAATAATTGATTCACACTTTCACAGTAAGGAAGTATTATTTAAAAACAATCCTAAATAGGAGAGGTTGCTTGGCTCTGCTGAATTTATTTCCAATGGGTTTAACCCTTCCCAATTGATTGCATCTCATTATTTAAAAAAATTATAATGCCAACGTCATTGGTGTGTAGTATAATTATGTGTTTTGTTTCTATTATCCTCTCTTTCTTAAGTAATATTATACATTCTGAAATAATTGACAACTATCGAAACATATCCTCATAGACAGGTCGTAATGTCTAGAGTCTAGAGAGACATAACTTCTTATATTATAATACCAAATATTTGTCCCTCCTAAAGGTGTTTACAGTCAATTCTTGATGGAAAGAGAATATCCGCAACATAAGATATATAATATTTTTAAAAATTATCACCGTATTTTTGAATTAGGTTGCACAATAATCTTTAGCCGCAAAAAATAGCCATCATGTCATTTGTACATACCTAAAAAAATATATGAAAATCACTTTTAACCAATTAATACATCATGAAAGCGGATATCTCTTTTTGTATTGTAATAAAATTGGCACTTTATACCAGAAAATATTTTTCGATAAGAGAATGGATACTTGACATTTTCCAATTGACATTTCATGACATTTGAATTGAGTAGTTTTTGCTGTGTTGTTTACAAATGGTTTTGTTGTGCAATCCTTGCATATGTTCACCTATAGAGAACAAGGGAGGTTTTTATACCACACTGGACAATTCATCCTCAGAATAAAAATGCCTTTTTATTTAATCAGAAAGTGTTTTATAATACGAGTGATCACTTTTAAAAAAAATGCTTATTGTATGATCATATATTTTTTTTGAAATTTGAGAAAAAATATTATTTAATTGTAATAAAGCTGATCATTTTAACACACGGTTATCGCTTCTTACGATTTTTTTTTTTTTAAATATAAAATTACCGAAGAATTATTTAGGCTTAGAATATACGTATGCCAAAATCAGCCAGATGGGGATGTTTGTCAACGTATTTGTGGACGCAAATTCTCTCAGGGGTGGTGAGTACCCTTAAATATTTGGCCTCTATTTACCAATGCATTTCAGGAACGATTCTCTGTTCACAATGCATAACTTGGCTAGTAAAATAGTACTGCGGTTCCATTATATGTATTCATTATCCCTTTAAAGTGTCACTTAACATTCTCCCTAAATTAGGTTGGAAATTTGTATGTGTCTTCAAATGTTTTTTTATCATGTGTTGTATTTAAAGCCATGTATTTTTTAATCCAAGCATCAAAACCGAATGACAACATCATAGGCATGAAAATGTGTGAGAAAAAATAATTATAGTTACAATGCTACGAAAACGATTCCTGCTCTCATTTTAATATTGATCTCACCGTTAAGTAAGTCTGAAAAGCGTCAATTAATTCACAAATAAAAAGTGGAAATAAAAAAACATAATTCTTGACACAGAAATCATGTTTCTATTTATCATAATATTAGCATACAACACACCTACACAACCCTACGACATTTGCTGAACACTCACACCCTCTCTTTATGTTTTCGCATCGTGCATCGCTTGCAAGCGTAGTGTTGTGCTGTGTATTGCAGCCATACAAATACATAAAGTCGAATATAACCGGTCCTGATCCAATAAACTTTATGTGGAATAAGCACCAAAAATGTGTTATTATTTATATTATAATGCCATTCCGTCTGGCACTGACAATGTACACTTAGTAAGTGGTAAATAACACCAGTGTATAAGTGGTAAATTACAATTGTTTGACTTTCGTATCGCTGAGCGTCATTTACTTGATTTCCTGTCTTCTTATTGCAGAATTCTTCATATTCTAAAATTTTCCATCAATTAAAATCATCCCACACCAATTGTTTGTACGTGTTTGATAAGACAATCATTCAGTTATGTGTTCAATGTGATAAAAGTAGCATATTGTATGCAATACAGGAAGTGCGATTAACTGTATATTTCAAATTGCTTGTCTTATCATTTATCTAACTGACCACTGTATCCTGTCCTGAAAACAAGCTAAATATTAAATCATTCATAAATGTAACATATCTCTTGATATGGTGTTTTTTTTGCAAATACATACATATGTACTTCTTTTTAATTGAGGAATACTCGCCGTACCTATTATCAAAGAAAAGCTAACAATTCTAGAACTTTGCAAACGAATAGTTTTATAGATATATAGTTTTTGATACTCTTACTATGAATATGAATTGAGTTTTCAACCAAGCAATCGAATTTAGATGCCAGACACAATCCAAAGATAAAAAAAATTCAGTCTTATTGGTACTCAAATGTAGTTTTATGTCTGAATAAATTTTATGAGCTTGTTAAAGGTTTAATAACTATAATCATTTAACAAATATTGTTTTATAGCATTTCTGATTTCAGGAAATCGATCAAACTTTTATTTAGTTTTTATTCAATATTATTATCAATGGCTTAATCACTGTTACCTTATTAAGTGCTTTTTACATAATTTTATCTTGCGCTGTGTTGTATTGAATCTCACCGATCAAGAACATGTGTCGATAATGTATTCGCAAATTTGCCAATTCTATTGAATCGATTGTAATTTGCATTTAGTAGCGACCAGCATCCTCCCGGTTTATAATGCAGCCAAATGCAAGTGCAATTTATGTCGGCGCCCCTTGCATTTAAATTGATTAGTGCAATAGGCTCGACCATTACCCTTCCGGCAACTACTAAGGATTATGTTTCATTACCCTCCGCAGGGTAGACTTTACCACATTATTTCAATACCCAAAATATATTACATATTTTTTTTATATCGTAGTATACATATAGCATACATTATTTATAATCTTTGATCTTCTCTGTTCCGTTATATTTAGCTCAATTTTTATTCAATTAAGTAATTTTTTAATTCTTGTTAAAGATTGTACATTTTACTTATCGGAACGCTCTTTATTATCAGTGGTTTTCAGGTAAAATTTTACTGGCGCTGCATTTTCAATATCAGGGCCCTACGGAAATGTCTCGTGGGCCCCCCAATTTTTTGTTCTGAATCTTGTATTGTATAAAATTTTTTCTCATTGTTAATTTCACATTTTCCATGCTGTTGATAACATTTTTGCAAGCTTATACTTATTGATGCACAGTTCAATGAATTCTAAATATTTGAGTCTTTAACTATTAAAAACACTTTCTTTTGAAACACCAACATTTACTGTGAAGGTGTTGGTGGCCGCACATATGAACCACTGCCTATAATTTATAAAAATACTGTCTTAATATCGGCTGAATCTAATAATTTAACAGCTACGTATTAACGTTTTTTTGCTTACCATTAGGTAAGCAAAAAAAGATTACGGAACCATTTATTGATCACAATCATATGGAATATTTAGTTATCTTTTCAGAATACAATTGATCGTATATATTTGAACACGTAAAAATTTGGTTGTTTTCGACGTCACGTAAATGGGAAATTATTTGTCGTTGCCATTCAATTCTTCAATTCGCATGTGAAAATTTTCAATGGCATTTTGTTGTTATTGATGAATATTTTGCATACACTTTAATAATACCGGACCGCATCATCTGCATGGCGCCACATAGCAGAACGCTTGCACACCTCATCGAAGCACCGCGCCATAAGCTCGAAACACTACAACTTCATTTTAGCCACATTCATCTGCATAATGGAAAATCATAAATGAACAGTCGTAAGCGGCCAATAAATCAAACATGAATTACGCGATATGAACGCAAAACATTAGTGCTATTTGGCATGAATAATAATTAATTGTCTACGAATTGCGGTCTATCGGAGTAGTTAATAACATTTTTTTTTATATCTTTTTACATCACCGTTAAATCAGGGTGCGCAAACTCAAACGATTTACTGTAGACAATCTTGTAAATTATTTAGTTATTTATAGTGATTGGATTTTATTCGGATAGTAGTTAATTAGCTCTTAGGTTGTTGATCGGACTGCATTTGTTATAACATGTCATTTACACAATAACTATTTTATGTATTTCTGACGGCGTGGCGTGTCTTTGCTTACTTTGTTTATGAGATTTTTTAATAAGCGTTTTATTTGGCCAATTAGCAAAAGCACACATTTGTCAATTCCGTAAGCTTGGGTTAATAGGTATGATCCATAAATAAAATATGTCTTGTTGAACTAAATACCTTTTTAATTATAGTATGAAAAATGCAGAAATACATTTCTAATTACGCCAAACTTGTATACTTACTGTAGCTTAAAATCTGTCAACTGTTATGTTTAAATATTGAGATAATAGAACAGAGTGAAATACATATTTACTATCTACCAACACACTATCTTTCACTTAACATTTGTAAACCGCTATCAGGTATTTAAAGCAATAGAAATAAAATAATTCTTTAATAATACACACCTATAAGGTTAGTAGGAATTTCTTAGATTTATCCTCAATTCATTGAAACTCATTAACATCAATACATTCCAATTAATCCAGATTGCAATAAAAACAATTAAGCCTAGTGACCTTAGTTTATTTTTATATACCTAGATGCAATACAAACTATTTACTAAGCGTCAGTTCCAGTTCACTTGTGTACTAACTTCACTGTTAAAAGCCGAAATCCGAGTTCTTAGTGACAAAATTCAAACAATTCAAATTTAATTATAACTCAGATTGCTAACAGGCGGTCATAATAATCAATAACCATTAATAGGTGATTTGGAAAGCGGTTAAAGCTGTGTTCTTAAAATTTTGAGCGATTCAATTTATTTCATATTGAATTTCTATAAAGAACCCTCGGTCTAAAATAACTTTAAATTACTAGTTAAATGTTCATCTAGCATGCGATTATATATTCTTTGTAAAATTGTTCAGTATAACAACCAATCTTCACCTCGCCAATATATTTAATGGCGCTCTTAAATCCTATCTATCGCTAGATACATGCTTCGGCCACTGTTTTAGGATTCCCGAATGAAAAAGAACTCAATTACCATAAAGCGATCCAAGATAGTTTACCATATACTCGTAGCTCTTTCCAGTGGCATGTTCAAAAATATTGGCTTGTTACGTAGTTTTTAGTTGGAAAACAAAAAATTGAGAATACTTAATCACAATATGCAATCTAAAATCCAAGAAGGATATCTTTTACGGATGGTTTTTTAAAGCAGAGAATCATTTAATCACTATCAAGGGAATATGGATTGGCAAAAACACTGAGTAAAAGGGGTGAAATATTGAAACTCGTCCAAATTCATTGTGTGAGTAAAATTCTATGTCTAAATGAAAACAAGTATTATAAATGTTGAACCTTTACGAGGTTTGGCACAAACTTGCTCAAATCTTTTAATATAATGAATTCTTTTCATCTCAATCACTGATTATCGATTTCAAAACAAAGTTAGACCGACGTATTTTGATGCTTCAATTCACATAGCTTAAAATATAGAAAAATTACCTTTCGTTCATAAAAACAAATTAAATATATTTTTAAGAACAATTCCAGAAATTTATGTGCTAAAGATATAACAAATTCGTGTCATTGTTTTTCAATTAAAAAAACACATACATTTTACAACAATTGTTTATGATATCTTCAATATTTTCTTTTTATTCTTCTTTTCTTTCTCAATTTGATGTAAATAATCATGTTTCAATTTATATGTTTTCAATTGAAAATCCTCACGATGCGCAGAACCGGTCTTGAATTTTATCAAAATGTATAGTAAAAAACATATAACGTACGTTTTTGACACATACTCTGCTAAGTAAGTAAGCTGTATGATGTTATAACGCAGAGATAGAATATTCCGAATTTTGGTTTAATAATAGCTTAAGAATGCACAGCTACAAAGTATATAAACAAATATAATTTTATAAATTTATTTGTATGAATTAATCATAATACAATGTTTATTTTTAGAATTGAATAAGACTTTCTAAAATAATAGAATTGATCATTTCCTGGAATTCGTCGGACCATATTTTATTGTTGGTATTAAATATTAGGAAGTGCCTTGATATTATTATTAAATTGTCAAATATATTTTTTTATTTGCGTGAAAATGTTTTTTCAATTGCCTTTAATTTTGTTGATGATAAATAACGAGACGATATTAAACTAACAATCCCCAATTAGGGAATTTAATATAAGAAATGAAAATGTCAAAGGTTTGTCAAAAATGGGAAAATTTCCGACTTTTCGACTGCAAAAAGTAAAGTAGCTCTTCCTCTCGTTTAGTTATTATTTGTTGTTTTTCGAGAATCGTGTTTCTCATTCCTATTGAGTGATCCCTTGGAAACATTTTCTTATTACTCATTTACTCTTGTTAGAAATTAGCAAAGCTCTGGGAATATAAAAACAATTCTGTTTGGAATGCTTCGTCTATATTGGATTTTATCTGAAGAATAATTCAATTATATTGTAGTTTTTTGCCCATCAAATATTGTCTTTGAGATAAATGAAAGCTTTTCCATATTTAATTTAAAAAATATGTCCTAGCATTAAATATGTGTTGGCTTGAAATAAATAATTTGATTTATCTTGACGCAGCATTTTTGGTATTGTGTTAATAATTATTAGTGTAAATGAATAGATATAAACTGTTTTAAAAATAATTCAACATCTATCAACAACATCATCAATTCACATTTGATTTTAAATTTCAATTAGTCAGAATAAACATGTAAAAATTCTAGTTTTTAAAGATTTTTTTCTTGTGTATAATTGTTTCATATCTTAAAAAAATAGCGCATATAAAAAGGTTACACTTTTATTATCAACCAGTTATCTTGAAAATGATACTAAAGATACGTTATATTAGAAGTTTTTATGATTTAAATCCGGAGTAAGTATGATACATTATCTAATTTGTCTTTTTTTAAGTGACTGCTAATATCATGCATGTCAAAAACTTCCTTCATTTTAAATAAATCAATACAGTCTTCTTCAAAAATACCATAACGCGCAATAATACACGGAAAAGTTTTTAACTAAGCTTCCTGTGCCGTTACCCACTCATCCAATGTGAAAGCTCAATCGGCCGTGGAAAGCTCGCATCATTCCGGTATTTTAATCCAATAATATTCGAATGGGGATCAGTTCGGAGGTCCGTGTTGTGCGAAACAGCGCTTAATCAGAGTTTATTGCCCATAGTCGATATTATCGTGTAAACCAGCCGGCAAAACTTAATGCTTTATACACATATGATAACATATTTAAGTATGTATAGTATAAATAAACGCCCTGGCAAAATGCTTATATGCATGTTTGAAAGAGTGAGGTGCTTTTACGGTATGAATTTTTCAGTGGGTATTTGAAACTGAACTACATGTTCTCTTTATAAACACCGCATACTTACTGTTTATTCTTGCCTGTACATATTTACCAGTAATATGACTTGATTTAAACTGTTAACATTACAGTACATTATTTACTCTTCATACATAAGCTTGTGCAGCATCTTAATATATTACCTTATATTATATTTCTGATCATCTACTGATTTCTTTTATTTTCTATTTAATTGTCTCACATTTTTAATTGGAAGGTATGAATATGTTGAAACATACTTACAAGTAGTTATTTTATGCCACCTGTTAGATTGTATGTTAGATTTTATTAATGACATACTAACTAATAATGTAACCAATACAATTATATGCTACTGGCAATGCTAAAGGTTGTTTCTACTGCTTGACGAAATATTTTATTCTATAGCCGTTCATGTTCATGATATGAAAAATAGCTACCGATGCAATTAAATCACCGATCAATCAATAAACGTTACTAACTGAATATTTATCATTAAAAATATCCTATACTTCGTAAAAACTATACATAATTGATCCTCCAGTAGAATGACATATATACATTAATGGTTCAATCTAAATAAATAAATATATATTTATAACTTAGTGTTTACTAAATTTAGTTTATGTTTTTATAAAAAACACAACTACCAGCTTTTTTTTGCCTAATACACTCTGGTGTTTTCTATCAGCTGAGAAGTGCGCGTGCAAAGTTGAGCTGCGATTACACGTGAAATAGCAACGACTAAGTAGCTTTCTAAGACCCAGTAGAATGGAGAGAATTGCATTGTTGAGAATCGTAAAGCGAAACACGAAATTTGGCGCGTCCATTCTATAGTAGATTTGAATAAAACATTTAAGTTAGGAATTTTTTTAGTAACACTAATTATAATAATACCTAAAAAGTCAACTTTAAAATATATAACGTTTGCCTTATATTAAATAGAAAATTCGACACCACGACACCGTCAGAATTTTATTTCTGACTGACCAAAAATATTTTGAATAACATATAAATATCTAAGGTAAATTTTTCGTGCAGACATTTACAAAATATATCAAATTTACATTATGATATTAATAGCAGAACTTTTTGCAAATATTGTAAACCATTTGGTATCGTAAACAGTCTCAATACTTGAATTTGCATAAAATTACTTTGAAAGCTTTCATAAAATGCAAATTTTCACGTTTTATAGTGAACATAATACCACTAGTAAAAATTATTCAGTAAATAATTTTCACATTATCTACGGATATTCAATTTTGACCCAAATATTGTGGTATATACAGGCATTGCAAAATGTATACGTTGTTAATATTACGGAGCATTCTACATTCTACCTTCATTTTGGTCTGTGATAAAGACTACACGCTGCTTAGAAAATCTCTCCTGGTTAACATTTAAAAACAAAAACTTTTTGCCATCGGTATATAAAATATTTTTTCGCAATTTAAAAGCATATTTAAGTTATCATTTGATATTATTGTTCGAAATACTTAAGTTCTAATCAAATATTGAAGAGTAAACATATTCAATTTCTACAAAGTATTATTTGTATCATGTATTATTGTTATTCTGTATAAGTTATATCTGTAAATTACAATGTTAAAGTATTCAGGGCTTTTCTTGTTCAGTCTTGACATGCTCTTAGTTTTATTGAAATAATATTTTTATAATTAAATTTAAATTTAAAAAATTACAAAATGTTTTAAATTGATTTTAGTCATTTATAACATTTTGAAACTACATGAAATCTATCGTATAGCATTTAGAATGTGACCTTTTATTACATATTACGTATTCTTACAAAATATTGATGTTTATTTTACTAATTTTACGTAATGAACAATCTATTGTTATTCGGGTAGATAGCAACATAAGCTTCCGGCCAGACTGTAGGCTGTATACGTCCATACAGCCTTTCATGTTTGTATCAACATGACACATCCGGTTTCGGTTAGCCACTGCCGAGAAGCTTGCCTGATTTGAACTGGAATACAGTTTGTATAACATAGTATAGAGTGCGCGAAACCTGACAAAAACGCGGGAGAAAATAACAGCTGGAGCACGTTCCTTCAAAACATAATTCTGATAAACTTTAGTAAGCGAGCAGAAATAAGTGATATTCTACGGAATATTATTTGTTTCAAACATCCTCTCAAATATTCTCTCCTTTACTATGTTTTTACTCACACAATAAATTCTATAAAGAATTTACATGGCTGTTATTATTTTTAATAATTTTCTCCACCCTTCGTGAATATTAAAAACAATACTGTTATTATCATTATCGTTGTTGATTTTACTGTTTTTAAACCTGATTGTATTGAGCTGAATTGTAACAATTACAATAATCTTTAAATCAATTCAAGCGAACACAATAAAAATTAACGACCTTTTTTTGTAATGTGAATGTATTGAAAGATTTATATTTTAATGTGCTAACTGTCAATTCTTGGTGAAAAGATATTTTTATTTTATTTCAACGAATCAAACTCTTTTATTTTGTAACTTAGCCACATATTTTATGAGCATTAATTATTAGTTGATAATATTTAAAAACAGAATTCATTGAATTCGTCAATGTGAAGAAAAAAAAACTATTACCATTGCGTTTTTGTAATTCTTTTGAGTAAATCATACATTCATTTTATGTTTTATCTACCACTTTCAAATATATGCGATATATTCGAAAATAAAAAGACTTAAATTTAAATTAGTCGTTTTTTTACTTCACAGTTTGTAAGAACCGATCCACTGGTAGTTTGTTACATAAATTGTATTGCCTTATCATTACAGTCACATACTTTTTATATAGCTACAATATCATAATTTCTCTATGATATGATAATCACACTGGTTTTTTTTTATTTATTTAGGCCCGATATAAATTATATATGAGACATACTTTTTTCGTGTTATTATCTAGAAAATATTTTTTTATGTCATATTAACTTAGCCAAACTGTTTTAAATGTTACCTTACTCCTGATAAATTCCCAGTGTGCTTTCAGCGGAGTTTGTAAATTTTTACATTCCCCATACTACGCTCGCCTCCCGGTATTTCGATTGTGGCCCCATATTATATTTATATAATACACAGTAGGGTGAATTTATATTCGAGCTGAATGTAGGCCAGGTAAGTAGCTTATACTATTGTGATTTGTTTGTTTGCCAAATGTCACATAAGACTATTGCGTAGCGGCACGAAGCGGGATCTTTCAACTGTTCTCACATAATGGAACCCTTTTTAATAAAAAATGTACGAAGGTAAAATAATAAGCAGAAACATCGCATTACATAGTGAATATCAAACAAGTTTACTCGTATTATATAAAGAACGCAAGCATTTTGTTAGCGAAACATATTTTATGGCGTGGGTGTTCTTGTAAATTTTACAATTGCATATTAATGAACAATCTATTTTTAGGTACTTTGAAGTAAAAGCATGTAGTCATAAATGATACACACAAAGGTTGTGGTTGAGCAATTGCTTGATAGAAAAAACAATTTCTTGAAATGATTTTTTTTAAATTTGTATTGTTTACATCATAATTATTATATATACAAGATGTTCATGCAAGCAATTCTCAAAAAGCATGATAATAAAAAAATTATTACCTAGCTTTGGTAAGCCATGATAATAATTTTAATTGAATTACATATTTACATGGTATGGCACTAGTTCTGTCGATGGCGTAATAGCTACCAATTTTATCACAACTTCTAATTGAATTAATTGCTTGTTTTAATTCACTAAGGAAGATTTTAACAGCTCAATCAAAAGATGAAAAGCGATGATTGATGTCTTCGTAAAAATACATGAATTCATTGAGTCTACATATAGTCTACAATTGATATACACATACATACAATGTATTATTTAATATTTAATAATGATCATTGTTTTGGTCAAAAAAGTAAAAGAATATAAAAATCGATAATAATTCAATGTATTATTCCATACTCAGAGCTTTATTTAATATAGCTTGTTTCTTTTCACGGCATTATGTTATTTCTTTTTAAAACGATTTTGATACACTATGAATGAGTTTATTCACATCTAGTCACTAGCCTAATTCTCCGAAAATGATATCTCTGACTTCGCAACTCCCTTGTCTCATTGGAAGGTCGTCAATAGAAATAGCGAGATGTCAAATGCGAAAATCCTTTCGCGGGCAGGACCGGACATGTTGAGAGCCACCCAGAAAAACATGACGAGGGTTTCCATTTGGTTTTTTTTCGCGCGTATTCTGGATAAAATTTGTTCATACGTATGTGTATCGCCGATGATATTTACGGTATCTTATTTTGTTTGGCGAAAAGGATACTTTAAGGGAGTTTCGGAACCAACGCGGCGGAAACTGGTCCACTTGGGTTATTTTGTAGGAGACGGACCAACAATTCGATGTTTTTTCAGACTCGAATGCACCACTCGGCACTTTTTCAGCATTATCTTTTTTCGGTCAATGGTCACATTTTGAATTATATTTTACCCATACGCACATTACGTTTCATGAATTCACTTTCCATACCCACGAAATAATACTTGTAAAAATAAATACAAAACATCTAAAACTGTTTTCTTAAATGCCAACTCGGCATATTAGATATATGTATATTATATTATAATTAAATAATAATTTTATATACATACCTTGCCATTAACTATACTCATTTTTATATTAATGACCTAAACATTTTATAATCAGTCCATTATGCTCACGATGAGTGTAATCAGATATGATCATAATTGTGTTTTATTTGATAAATAAAATGCCTTTATACTAATTATTATTACAAGTTATCATCTCCAATGTCATAACCATACATTTTTAGATTTTATAAATGATAATTAATAAATACAAAGTAAGTTTTAAGAGCTTTGTTGTCTGTCAATATAGGCATGAGTGATATTCAGTTGGTCAACAATAAAAAAAATATTTCGTTGATTAAAAAATACTACTTTAGAATATTTAGATTATGTCAGTGTTTGCACAGTTGCTGCATGTGATATACATTTATTTATCACTTATATAATAAAACAGGTAATTTATTTTACCATAAACTGTTGTTAAAAATATTCCTACTTCAAAGCTGTATGTTCAAATCCACCCAATAACTTCAATGTGTAATTTGCCAACGAAAAATATTTTGGTTTGGTTACATTTAACAGTATAAGTTCGATTAACACATGTATTATAAATTTTTCTTTAACACTATTGTTGCATTGCTTTATAATTTACTTAACCAGGTAATTAACTCTTTCACGTTTTGTTACAAGTGGTTGTCATTCACCTATCTGAAAGATTGACATATCATCAAACAAATTAAATCAGCTGTCTTACATGGCTATTCATATTAACAATGGTGTTCGAGAGAAAACAAAGTTCCTTATAAATTTATTAAATGTTGTTTGTATAACTATCTTAACCCTTTAAATGTATCAATATTCAATGTAACAATAATTGTTTTTTTTCTATTCATATCTCACTTACTCTGACACTGTGACATTGCTATAAACCTTTTTACTGCCAGTACACCGATGTATTTATGAACACTGTGTCTGACATGGGTTTCTAGCTCCAAACAGTTGTCAGAATTTCTAATAAGAAATCATATAATTTACATACTATTTTTTTATCATTTCTATGCTAGAGCATGTGTACACTAGTTTTTCAGAGACATTTTCAAATTATATCCACATGACATGTTCATTTAAGTGAATTCAGTTGCTTTTATTAAGCCTTACTGAACCCGGTGATAGTAAAAAATGTGTCATGATAAAATATAAAATACTTAGTGCCTTTTTCTTTATATATTTTATTTTTCTGTATTTTACACCACAACAGCGAATTTGACATTGAATCGAAAACGTTTTTATGAATTATTAGATCAAAATAAATGTTCAGAATTACCCATTATTGTTCGGAAATATTTTTGTATTTATTATCTGACAAAAAAAACATTAACGGAATACAATAAAAACAACTTTCCGAAAGCTATAACTGTCAATATTCATTAATTTTTCCTTTTATTGAGAAGAAAAGCCAGGCTACCAATTCATTTATTTCTGTGATGGTTGTTTTTTCCGCTTGAGTGAAGGCAGTGAAAGTTTGTATCAAATCTTAGCTTCCATGGCAAAGCTGTAGTGATAAGTGGCCAACAGTTTCAGGTGCCTTTTTCCCACGTCCCACGTGTTACTAAACCCCACTTTCGCTTCCAACTACCCATGTACATCACCCTATTTGGATTACTTCAAGGTTTATACTGATAGTTTTTGGAGCGGCAAACTAGAAAATGTTGACTTTACAGTATCTCGTGGAATTAATAAGCAGATAAAATTTTCTTTTGAATTTGATGGATATTTTTTATTATATCTTTTAACTGGGGATCAACCTTTCTTCATTTGCCCCTTTTAAAGTAAATTGGTTTGGTAACTTTTTTATCAGTGGCAATCATTTACATCATAATGTCAAAGTTTGTAAATGAATTAACTCACTATGATGAAAGCTCCATCGTTAAGTTTTTTTTTTAATACGGTCGATATAGTTATATACTCTTTCATTATAATTAACTTCATGAAAGATATTTATTTGAATGTGAAATATTTATGGCATAGAATTCAGTATGGGTTTCTGAAAAAAAACTTGAATGGTTCGTGGTTTTTAGTCTACATATAAAGATTGAAATCTGAATTTTATTCCTTCACCTCTTAGAGCACTTTAACACTTGAAATATGCATTAGCCGAGGAAACGCCCGTTATAACTTATCGCTAGCAGAAACACCTTTGTAAAAGGGGAAACGTTTTTTTTGGAAAAGAAAATTATTAAAATGACTAAAGAAAGTACGTGTTCACATAATAGTGGATAAACAGTCTTCTTTACCCTACAGCCTACACAAACATACATCGGTTTTTTCATATGTAAATTTTTAAGTAATAATATATGCAAATTCAAATAATATTATTACTATTATTTTTGATTGAAATATTTTTTTTATTCTATGTTATTTATTATCTCACTATTAAAATTTAGCTCACCAAGTTTTGTTCTAATGCTGTATATTTACATTTTAAATTTTTTTTTTCTATTTTATACTGATAATCAGTTGATAATACTCGCATTGAGCGAAACCGGTCCTGAACCTAATAAATCTTATGTGGAATAAGTCAAAAAATGTGCTATTTTTTATATTATGACATTCTACCAAGTATTGACAGTGGACACCTTAAATGCTTAAATGATTAACATATATTATTCTGAATCATAAACCTCTTCGTACAAACATATTGAGAGTGCCTATAAAATACAATAACGATCCTTCCGTTATATATTTTTCATTTTCGAGCGAACATTTTCAAACAAATCGAATAATTCAGCGCATAAAGAATAGTTCAGCTGAATCTGAAATAGTGGAGTACCAACTGACCATAGGCTGCGTTTGACAGTTGTACCAAGTAGGAGTAGTACGTAATGCCTACACTCTCATGCTTCATAATGCCACCCTGACCAGCTTGGGCTGACGGCCAGCGGCCAACTAAAATATTCATAAATCCTCAGTCACGTCCCGGTTGCCAGCAGCCGTTTGCCCTACTTTCAGGACCCATTCACAATCGGTTAACACAGCTCTGAGCATAAGCTCGCCGTATATTTTTGCTCTTGCATTGCTCCGTGTTAAGTTACAAGGCGCTTTGAGGAGATTTTCACACACGTTAATGCAGTTTTTGGTGTTATTGTTTTTACTTAAAATATCTCAGTTGAATATCATGACGATTCGTGTATTCAATTCTGTGTTAAATTAACAAAGCGCACATTTTTATGTATAAAATACACTAAGCAAAATACACAAAATATCTAATATACGAGATATTTGAGATACGAGCCGTCTAGCGAGCGAAGTTTTGCTTTGAAATATGAGAACCATTTGAGATACGAGGAACGACCGGGTATATGTGTGCGCTTTGCGTATTTGTGGAAGGTGTGCATATGAATGTATTGGTGGCAAATCTGTCTATGTATATCTGTGTTGGTATTGGATTCTTCTTTGACTTTCAAACGCTATGGACCTACTATAAAAAGCATACTTCGCTCCATCTCTTTCGCAAAACCGACAAATCCCATACGTAAGACATAGATGGCGCTCTACAACTGCTCCGCAACGTCAAATTTAAGGGGTTGAACGGATTAATGAGATTTCAATCGGAAAAATTGCTTTGAACTACATACATAATATTAATATTGATATATCATAAAAAATAATAGGCCATGTCGAAAATGAGCTTACTCATTGGGAGTTAAAATTCCATGTACACTTTCAAGTGTAATATATAGAGGTCTTCAGTCACCTATTATTCCTGCTCTTCTCAAGTTGAAACTCGGAGAAAAAATGTTATTTAGCGTGGAGCACCACACACCTATTTAGTAGACGTCTGTGTATAAGAATCTACCGGTCCGTCTGTTCCGTGTTTTATCTCGAAATTTATGTTCCATCGTTGCACGTATCGTCACCTCGTTCAGAGAGGCAGCTTTTGGCACTCGAATGACACTTAAAGTGAGTTTTCCTGACGGTTTTGAAAATTGTCTCAACTAACACAAAAGTTTTAAGAAAGATTGAACTTATATATTACATAGTATATTCTTAATGTCTCTCAATTCGATTGGAGCAATCTGAAATAAGTCAGCCAAACTACAATTGTACTTTTTGAAACAGAAGATCTGTTTTTTTTTTAATGAAACTCTAAATTTAAAACATCGAAATATAACAGTTGCTCTCTATTTAATTAAAAAATATACTGCAGACCACATTATATTTATAAGATATATATTAAACATGAATTAGGGATTGAAGGAAAGTGTTAAGGTAGGACTAGCTGTAGGCTAATCGTCTTTACTACGCCTCGTTCAATATTGGCCATCACTTACAAATTTTCAAACAGAAATCAATAAATCGATTGAAAAATAAATTTATGAATCACGCCGTCCTGGGAGTGAAACCCGTGAGTTCTGCAACCGAAGTCAACGAAGATAAAACTCGGCCACGGAGTCGGCTAAGATTATATTATTAGTGATAAAATACACTGAAAGTTGTGCAACTATTTTTGTGGTTTGTAATATTGACACAATACAATTTCCTGGATATATATTTTGCCTCAGAAATAGAAGCCATTCACAAAATAAGGTCTTTTATTTCAAACGTCACCTCGTTTATTATGTATCGTTCGGTGTGAGTTGGTTCGCTGTTTCTTTTCGAGATTTTCCTTTTACGCGTCGTTTTTTGGCGTCTTTTCCAATACTCGTAGGAGAAGTGGCGTCGCCGCTTTCGTAAATAAAATTACATTGATATGCTTGCGCTGACCGTTTTGAATATCGTCATGTTATTTGATTTTATATCGCTCGCCTCCATTTTATTTCGGTTTATTCCGGTTGAAAAGGGTTACGGCTGGCTAGGAAATATATATTGCCATCTCAAATGTTCATCGTTAGATTTATAAATTTTCTTATGCAAGTCATAATATTTTTTTGACTGAAATACTTTTCATTTCTTATAGATATTGTTGTTTTTAAGCTACTCCACTATCATTACTTGTATACCAAGCTTAAGTTTTTGTTAACGCCATTGCACAAGTATTCGTGATTTTAAAACATTTACATATGTACATACCTACTCTAATCACACATTTGCTAACTCTTTAAATCATCTATTTTTTACTACTACTGATTATTTTTTGTGGTCTAATCGAAAGAGCTTTTCCATATCGAGCAGATAGGTCAGGGTCCAGCCCCAGCTTGAGCAATAACAAATTTAAATGACACATGAGTTTTTATAAGCAGTTTTGCATTACTTATTATTTTTATTTCTTATCTTACAAACAAGTTTAGCATATAATCTGGCTGTCAATAGCATGCATTTTATTCATTCCATTAAGCTTTATTTTGAATTTTTTGTTAAATAATAAATAACACAGTAATTTGGAGCTGTACAAGTAAAGAATATTTTGTGGAATCATTTTCTATAAAGCAATGTAGGGAAACTGTTAAAGTGAGTTGGACACTTGAAGTTTAACCATTCACTAAAATAATTGATTTTTGGATGGTAAAAGCTTCCAATAAGTATTTCAGTTATCCTTTTTTGTTAAATGTGTAACAGTTTTGTTCTCAGGATGTAAATTGCCATGTATGGAAATGGAATAATATAACGGTTTATTTTTTATTTATTCCAATGTTGAAAGTGTCATATTTTATTGTGTCGATCAATTCAACCTGTTTACGAGCATACAATTATCTTTACCGTCGTGAATTACTCATAACAACAAAATTTCATCCGCGTAGCGCCATTGTCTGCAATAAACTTGTAAGTTTATTTCGCCATCTGTTGGTTAGGTAGTTCATGAGTTTATTTTGATATCTGCACATCAAAAAGCGGCAACTTAACGCTACCGTTCCTCCGCCCCTTTCCATCATCCAGCCCATTAAATTGTGGCTTTAGTTAACATTGAAAATAACCAGGTAGAGCCAAGTTATTATAATTTGGCTTCGAAACAATTTGAAACTTAAATAGGCTGATTCCTACCATATCAAAACTTTTTTTTAACTAATCATAATTATGAAAGAATTATTAATTTACCATGACTTACTTATTAAACGAGATTTTATTGCTTACCAAGAATAATTTACCCTAAAAAATATTGATCATACTGCATTTTTTATTACGATTTATACAATTTAATAGGAGACATAATAATATTATTGATTGAGTAGGCATTTACTTGATAGAACTCCATTATAATACGGAAAGAAAAATAACAATGTATTTTAGTTCTACATAAATTACGGGGCACCCTGTTTAGCATGGGTACATAAGCTATCTCTAATACATGTTTAAAAACATAGTTCTGACGAAGGCGTAAGCTGAAATAGCTATCAACAAATATATAAAATAATTTATGTAGAACTAAAATAAATTGTTATTTTTCTTTCCGTATGACAAAATAATACTTTATTATAACTCTCTGCTCAGTCAACATTGTAAGTCAAAATCATTAGCATACGGTACCCAGAAAAAGTAGTCCACGCACTATTTTAATTACAGTATATAATGGATGAAAGTCGAAATGAGATTCTTTACCATTTGGTGTTTGATTCCTTGTATTAGTTATACATTTTTATTTTCGAAAATGTCATCTTTCATACTTCTCTTCTTCTAGGTTTTTCATTCATTTATATCAATGCCATGCAGTAAGCTACATCCCAACTTGCCTTCTGCATTGCTTTTGATTTCAGCGTATAAATTAAGCGTTGATAAATTATAGATATTCAGATGGAAACAGATATTCAAATGTAGAATTGCCTCAATAAAATCAATTAAATTCCACTCCACAAATGAACATTCTAATATACATTAAGCAAATTTATTATCATTTAATTTATGGGCAGCGGCAAATCATTTAGATTGGTAGCCCCTGTTGCACAGTATGGTTTGCGACCTTTTAAAATTGACTGAATTTTTAATTTACGATGTCGTGCAGAATGCTTTACTGCGCTAATACAAGCAACATCTGTGTTTATTTTCCTAAGCAGCGTTCATCGTGCGCAGTTTTTCGACGATTTCCCGGGCTTAATTTTTTTTTCACCGACTCAGATATTGCTGTTCATTATAATAATGTTTTCCATGTCACGGATTAACAACAATGAGTGACTTATGGCGGGAAGGCGTGTGTTTTTGCTTTTATAATTCCTTTTACATTCGCGTTGTTAAACATTTCGAGCTTTTTATGTAGATACCACTCGAATTCATTTAGGAATATCATAATTTTCTGCATGTTAAACAAAAATTTAATTGCCTTTATACTGATTTTACCGTACCGAAATCAGAATTCAAATTTTTATTCTATCTCTAAAGTTATCTATTTTAATAAATAAACTATTTAGTACTCGTAAAATGCCTACATAAATCATTTTTTTACTAAGTACCTACATGAGTGTCTAGTTTCAGAGAATTTTCTCTACTCAACAAACTGGTTAGACTTTGTAAACATAAAATAGCCCTGACATAGTGTGATACTGAAGTATTATAGAATAATATATCCGAAAATTCTAGTAGAACTTAATACTTTTCTGTCATTCTCTTATGAATAAGTTCTATCACTTTGCAATCATTAGTTGTTGAAAAATACATTGTGTAGTTATAAACTGTCACGTTATTCACATCATTAACCGAAACGATTTTTAATTTCCTTAACATGAAAAAGTCATACATTCAACGATTTTATCATAAAATACAATATTTCTTGTGAATGTTATCTTTCATTCCCTTTTTTAAACGAATATCAAAAAAAAAATACTGGCTGATACTATGATATCTGTTTATAAAATTTAAAATATACTAGTATATGTATCTCACATGTACGATGTTTTGTTGGGATCAATTATGTTCTAAATCGTTTTCACTTAGATAGGATTTTCACAAGGGGAGAAGATGTATTTATTTTTCACATCAGTCTGGTATAAATATTTAACTGTTCTAAAGATCCATCTTATTGTATATTCTTTTGCAGTTATTCTGTCCAAAAAATAAATGTTTTCTGCACAAATTCCTCATTGAATCAAATTAATATTTCCATAAAATATTCCCTATTACATTATAGTAAACTGTGTAAAAAGCAATACTATTTACACTCTAACATAGTTGTAGGAGTCGTTTAGGCATTAAAGCTTCAGTCAGAAAATGTCATCTACAGATTAGCAGGTATAGAAGCTCATGATGAGTGCATTTACCAACTTAACGTTTTCTTTTTATGGGTTTGCGACAAAAATTAATGGACCTCTTCGGTCGTTTCATGGACCAAACAGCATCGTTATAATACTTGTAACATTTTGAAGTACCTTTCTGCAGTCAAACTTTATAATTTAGCAGATAAAACTGTTAGTGACACAGAAGTCAAATTTTTCAGCAGCATTACATCATTACATAATTAAACGTCATTAAGAAAGAGTGTTATTTTAATCACCTAATTCGTTGTGTTTTGGCTAGTTTCGTAGTTTGTGATTTACATAGTTCAAATATATAGAGAAAAATACACTTCTTCTGAAGAAAACTTCTATAGGTGTTCCACAAGATCCATGAAAACAATATGTGACATATATAATATATAAATGCTGCTAGTACTGAGACTAGAGCCCGTAAGGTCTTTCACAGTTGCCAAAGTCGTTAACCTCTGCAATACGGACCTGGCTAACATATCATATTCCGATTGTAAGGTGTTCACTGCCAATACTTGGTGGAAAGTCGTTATGTTAAGATATAAATAGACATGACTGGTTTCGCTCATCGCGAGCATTATTAACTAAACATTCCATATATCTCATTATTATCTTTTTATCATTAAGTTCCTAGTCGTATACAATATTCACGATGTACGATATCTATATATAAGATATACCACTTTTAAGTTATTAATTGTTAATTCTTGTCGGAAAGGCATTTTAATGAAATAAATAATACACTACCTTATTTGATAATGCTCACGAAATGTTGAGCAAAACCGGTTATGATCAACATATATATATAAATTGAAATTAAAAAAAATATATAATATACCTTATTATTTCCTAGAAAACCACATATATAACCCCGCAATACAAATATTGGATTTTAAAGTAACTTTTTATTTTACTTAGTCCAACAACCAAATGTGTATTTTTCGAACCTTTTCAAAAGAAATTCATTACTTAAGAATATAATTTGTACACCTTCTGTAGAGGGTCAGTTTAATTTGTTACGATATAAAATAAAAGTAGACTCATCAAAGAGGGTTAACGAATCATAACAGTGTATGTATAAACCAGTCAGCACGGCAGCGTTATACTCGAAGATAAATTTGTCATAACGACACACATCGATGCACCAGACTCCCATCAAAGCTTCCCGAGGCGAGGAAGCAACGAAATCGCAAGCGTTATATCGAATCAGAAATACAATTTTTAAGCCGGATGACATGATCGGCGCCCAGTTTGACGACGCCACCCAGTTTGACGACGCCACCGTTATCCAAAGCTATAAGTTCGCCAAATTTGTCGAACGTGCTTAATTTTGTATCTTCACCACTCGACGCATACTTTGTTTTTTTCTTTTAAATCAAATAATTTTGTTTATATTCAACGTATATGTATGTTCTAGCGATATCGTCTTTTTTGTAGCGATCTCTCTTTTTACACACTTATATTTGTAATAAAATTCAATTTATGGTAATTGAGATGAGTATGAAAATAATATGAGTGTTCATATTCTGATGAATATATTGACATCATTGGTATATTGAAAATCAGTCAGTGGCAATTGATAAGTGAAACTAGTCCTGGTCAAAACATTTGACATCAATACAAAGAAAATTTATATTAATATTTTTAAATGTAACGGCTTTCGCCATAAGAAAAATGATTATGGAATATCATTTGAATTCCAATTAAATTTGAATTTTGTTACGCGCTTAACAAACCAGGATTTGCTATTCGACATCTTCATGCATTTCAAATGCACGGATAAACTTGAACTGTCGTGTAGTAAGTATTTAGCAGTTTGTATCGTTTTTGTATAAAAATATAATATCAAACGCCTAAAATTAATTGGCGGGATTAATTTACCAATTCTTGAAATTCCATAAAACAACTTTAGTCAAAATCCTAAATTTACTTAATTTGTAAAAGCATCATAAATTGATAATTAGCTTATTTTATATCCACAATTGATCCACGAATGTCTACAATATCTGAAAGAATAAAGCTTAACCGATGCATAATTTATATTTATGTGAGTCGCTATAGTACAATTTATTCATAAAATAACAACATTTTCAAATTACCAAAATAGTGAAAACGTTTGATCACTGTAGCCAACAGTGGCATCTTTTTGGCAATCGGGATATTTTCATAGCGCTCTCACTTACATTTATCGCATGGATATATCGGGAAATCCCGTTTTCAATTGGACTTTGCTCTCGATGGATATCGAAAGTCCTATGATTTCATATCGTTACGGGTGATTCCCGTATACGATGACATCCTAACCAATCCAAAATTCAAAACGCAATCAGTCCAGAACAGTTTTTATTTTTGTCCGCTATGCCTTTGAGACCAATTATTCATCAACTTGTATGACGTGTATATCACAAGCTTTCGTAAATATAATATAATGTTTACAATCATATTTATTGATTTGTTTATAGGCATGCAATTTCATTTAGCTATATATTTAATATAAGCCGGTATATTTCTGGCAAAGTTTAGTTGCCTGTGATCGATTGACGTTAATTGAGTGTCAAATAAACGACTATTAAATCATTGATCTTTTTTATATGTAAAATAAGATTTCATGCTATTAAGTTATTTTTATACATTTTTCAAAATTAAAAACATAGCATTTATGTCACGTAAATTTGAAAAGAATATTTAAAGCTCGTCGTATCCATCTTTCACAACAAAAATAGTAGAATAGTGTAATAAAGAATACTTTGAATCTGCTAAGACCTTTTCGAAATTATGGTTAGCTTTATTTTGCTATTTACATCACTATGTTATTTTTGCTTAAAATTCACTTACAATGTTTCGCAGTGATTATAATATATGTAGATGTCACCGTTTCAAAATATCAAAATTTTTACATACCTATATTTTTTTAAGTATACAAAATAATATAATACAGATGCAATCATTTATTTAAGCACTCCGCTAATACTGTATTTTAGATTGAATTAATTCTGGATGTTAATAATTAATATTAATGTCACTATTCTGCTCATAGCAACTTTAATTTTGTAAGTTTTTTATGAATTAAAAATAGCTTTACTCTGCAATATACTTTACAGATATTTAAAATGATAAATCTTCAATAAAAACCAATGCAATCATATTAATATATCAAACGGCCACCCAGTTGGCTATTTTACGTAAAGAGCGCTATAATTTATGAGTGATCCACGGAAGTGCAGAAGTTTTTAAAGCCATTATAAATATGTTGTTAGCCAATTGTGGTTTTCGTATATTTTATCAACCTAGATATAAAAATTTATCAAAAATATGTTGGTGTTGCCAGTTTCACAAATTTATATACTAACGAAAAATTATTTATAATACTTTCGCAATTTATAGTTAAAAACGATCTTTTCATTATCAGAAATCGATTAATACAGTTAAAACTATTTTTCTACGTGATTTTTTAAATTTAATTTTAAGCTAATGATTTTTCCTCTTCTAAGCACCCGGTATTTCTTACGCATGTTTTTGTTCATCAATTGATTATTTGCTTATACCTGAACGTTATTATTTATGTAAAATAATCTTATAAATCGCGTCGATTTTTTTTTAAATACGGAAAGCAGCACTGAATGAAAAATTCTACATATCAACGCTTAGTTAAATGTAAGCGCCTTCAATTTGTTTCGATATTTTCGCTTTGATTTAATGAATAGGTGCAATACTTTATTAAATATTTTCAATATTGGACACATTGTTGAAAGGTTTGAAGACAAGAATAATAATAATGAAGACATATTTATTAAACAGTAAATTAATGGCGAATCCCGGCGATGATTTATGGTTATTTCGTTATTGGATAAATAAATAATACAATATCAAAGACAAGAGTAAATTTATCGCTACAAATTTAGTTAGCAGAAGAGATATAATTCATTTTTATAGACATTATGATACATCTCTGTCAATAAGGCAGCTTTACCGGGATAAAAGTATACATATAATAGAGATACAGTAAAAACTCCACTACGTTTTAGAAAATAGTTTATCTCGACAGACGTTCTCTTATAATAGCGACTGTTTATCGAACGTGATAAAAATGACAAAACGGCTGTCGCGGTGAACGATGTTTTTTTGCAATACGGTAGTGATATATATTATATGCAGATACTCGAATGAATTCATTGAAATATTTTCCTGTGCATTTTTTATACTACATATTATATTAAACATTGTATAAAAAGGTTTTATTCGATATTTTTATTATTTTTCATTTTTGAGTATCGAATACTCGATACTCGAGAATACCCATCCATTTTTGAAGTACTCGACATGCACTGACTCGTATAAAGTCTTTCTTGCTAATTGAGCTCCGTTAATAGCTTCCAACTGGTGACAGTGCATTTGTAAGTAAATGGAATTAAACGTTAAAGCTATCTTACAAAATGGAGCGTGTATATCATTGGTAAAGAGTATGGAACACTGATAATGTCCAATTTATTTCAAGGTTTTAACCGTCAAATCTTCGTTAAAACGGAGTTAGCTTTGAAAAAACATTTATTTTGTATTGACCAGCACAGATCATTATATTAAATGAGGTGATTGCACGATATTTTTGCGGAGGTTCAATAAAAACTCTTCGCGCTCGAAAAATTGAGTTTATGGCCGTATCGTTCTTGGAACACGATTAACGTTTTATGTGACTACCCTGAAATGAATTCCAGACGCGCAGAGCCGTTGGCTACGGTCCGTTCTCACACAGATCCGATGGGACACGCTGCCTCGATTGAAACCAAGACTACCTTCACGGTACTTAATCTCATCCCCATTACTTCACTGGAGTCAAAAATTCGTATTATTCGACGTGCTTTCATAACACGGTTTATACACAGGATACTTCAAGAACACTAGTGGATGGCTCAAAATCAGTCCCGTGCGGCTCAGCTTTTGTCAGTCACTAGCGTTGTGAAAAGTGGCCTTAAAACGTTTGCTGCATATATTCTACAGATAGTGATAGGAAATCAACCTGTTTTATTTTTCCTTCTAGCGTACACTAGGTATAAGAAATGGTACGGAACTAGTTCTGACGAAGGCGTAAGCCGAAATAGCTATCAACAAATATATAAAATAATTTATGTAGAACTAAAATACATTGTTATTTTTCTTTCCGTATTATAATGGTGTTCTACCAAGTAAATGCCTACTCAATCAATATATAAGAAATGGTTTAAAAACGAGTCTGTAACTGATGAAAACTGCTCGTGTAAGTTTTAATAAAAATAATAACACATTTTTAGTACTTTCACATTAGATTTATTAAGATCAGGGCCCAGATTATAATATTTCTAAAAAAGCTCAGCAAGACTAATGAAGGTAGGACGAACAATTGTTAATAATACAATTATGCAAATTATTCAAAGTAAAAGACTCTTTTATTGATGTTTTCTCGTAAAGAAAAGAGCCGACATTCATTAATAGCTTGTAAATGTACATATATTAGTCAACAATAATACTACTCATCTTGTACCGCTTGTCTCATGGCCAGATGTTTATTGAGGAAACAATTTATTGTCAGAGCTGTATTTCATAATATATCATTGTTAACTGCTTGATACATTCATCCAAAATTATGACGACATTTTTTTCGTTAATATGCTGCTTGATTTATATCGCACTTTAAAAAATTCCAGAGCAGATGTTATGAATGTAAAACTGCTCAGTAAAAGTGCTTTTTTACTGAAATCATTTAACAAGAATTGAGTTTTTGTATTAACAATTTTTTCATCGCTGGAAAATTTCTTAGCTAGATATATTTCTAGAATGAAAAAATACAATTAAATGTGATATTTTATCAGCAAAATATGTAACGAAAGCTAATCCGTTTTTTTCATATATTTAAAAGATTTGATAAGAGTGCAAAATGGTTTTTTCCTGCTTCTGATATTTTATAGGGTAAGGTGGGGAAAGGTTACGTTAGTGAATAATGTAAATAAATAATCATTATTTCAAGATGAAAATTGAACAATCATTTCGAAAATTAGCCTTTATTTGATTAAAAATTGCTTTATTAATTATTTTTGGAGAAAAATATAGTTAATAAAGATATACATAGGTATAAATATAAGTAAATATTGATTGTTAGCATGCTTTTACATACGCAAGTCTCATATCAGATTAAAAATGTATTTTCTCGTTATAAAGTTTATTCCGAAACGTTTTATAGAAGAGCTATAAAAGAGAACTTAGTTTTTTAAACCATAAAAAGTTTATTTTCGTTGTGACATTAAAAAATTGGCATCGTTTTACTGAAATACATTTTTAGTGTTTTTTTGACACATGACTTTATTCATAAAATAAGTACCTCTCATCCAATTTTACTGCTCGTATGTGAATTTATATAAACATTTTATGACGTGATGCAAAGATTTCATACTTTAAGGCCAAATCCCAAAAAACGCGTTACTTTTTTATAATTTCCTTTCTGAAATTGGTTTATAAAACTGAGATTGACAAGAAAGCATCAACTTTGCATTTATTATTTACATGGCCAACTCTTGAAAGATTTTTTAAAAATATTTCTGCGTACAAAACTGATGATTGTTTTATACTATTTTTTTATAATTCATTTGCACTAAAAATATAAAATATATTTAATATAATTCTTCTTTCAGTAACAGGTTGACTTGTCTCGTTTGATATAAATTCTAACTCGAAATCCTAACCATCGTTTTTCCCTTTTGTGTAAAAATAAATCGAAGCGCCATATCACGTATTCCTTTAAGATTTGTGGTTTAACCTTAGGTTAAAGCTATCTGCTTTTTTATCGAAGTTTCCTCACACCTTATTCTGAAATAATCTTCAAAAAAATTAAGCAAAAAATGTCTTAAGCTCTTCAGCAACGAATTTACATTCGGAAATAGTCTTTGAAATGGAGGAAAGATTATTAAATAGTCGTATATATACGTTTTTTAGCGACTGATTTATGTTAATCATTCCAAAGCTTTGTGAATTTATGAATCCGCATTTTCAACTACCCCTCTCCTGCAGAGCTTTAAGCCCCTTTCTTCTATTCTCTACCCCTGTCCGGTGACCCTAGTTAAGCCCATGCGCTGTAATTCATTACAACAAGCATTTGCATAAAATTGATTACGGTTTTTGTGTTTCCTAAGCATAGCGGTATATGGGCCGCTTTTTGCTTTTTATATTATGAAGTAGAATTGTCGTGTATGTGGACACAGAACACCGCACCGTTGAATTTAATGCACCCACTTTTACCGTATACCCACTCGTTTCTTATCGACTATTTTAAATCTATTTGAGGTGCATAGGTGTGCTTTTGAAGATAAGGGTGCGTTTTAAGCCCTGTTATTCGGAGGGATAAATTAATTGTATCGGCTCTGATTATATATATATATTTATTATCTGATTCTCATTGAATTTTAATGCAGTATTATATAGCAAGCGCTACACCATATCTTTTTACTAACTATACACGCCATTTAGACTGTGAAATTTGGTTTTGTTTTATCAATAACATAGTGTTCAATGGTCTTACGTTCTAGCTTGTATAATCTTATCGAATCATCAAGTTGAATTCAAAAGCAGGTATAAAATTTATTTATTGATTGAGTAGGCATTTACTTGGTAGAACTCCATTATAATACGGAAAGAAAAATAACAATGTATTTTAATTCTACATAAATTATTTTATATATTTGTTGATAGCTATTTCGGCTTACGCCTTCGTCAGAAATAAACATTGTTATTTATAGTTATTGTATAAAATACATTGTTATTTTTCTTTCCGTATAAAATTTATTGATTTTTAATGTCATATTTTCTCTTATTTGTTTCAGGTGAGTCCCAATATATTCACAACCGTCAAGTTTACCGAGATTCAAAGCCATGCCAACTCCAATATAATAAAGCACGTAAGCATATTATCTTAATTGTGTTTTACAGTCGATGTTATCTTCACTTGTTCATCCATCATCGTGTCCGCGACTCTCACCTTTATCTTTAGTCTAAATCTTCGGAGCGCAGGAAAAATAATTTATTTTTTGCCGGTAATTAATAGCATGCGCGCTGTTTTTCTTAAGATGCATATCTCAAACCTTTTTAGCAGGGGCACGACACAACTATTTATATAACGTATAAAAATAGATTTTTTTTCGCATGTCACATTTTTTATATCAAGCTACAACAATTAAGCCACTTTTTTACACAGACGATAAGAAAGTAAAATGTCCATTATTAATAAATTAAGTATTTAATCAATGACATTACAGAATATGCTGATTTTGATCAAGCAATTAGATTTATAAGGAATAATGTATATTTGTTATTATAACACACTATTTCTTTCTGGTCAGCAGTCATTGCGATTGGAGTTACAACACTTGATAAATAAATGAATTATTTAGTACAACATTTAACTATATATAAGTGAACTAAAAAAAAAAATATTTATCCAAAATAATGTCTTTCCACCAAGAAGTGACATTTTACACCTTTAATGTGTATTATACTAACTATAAATAATAATATAATTGTAATTCATTTAAAATAGATACACTTTTTATGATAATTTTTATATCATTTTACGAATTTATTTTAACTAAGATTAATAATATTATTGAATTACTATCTCAACATCATCAAATTTTTAATTTCGTGCTATTTGTAATGAAAGAAAATGTATAAATTTGATTTATCTCAAGCCGTCACTGTTTTTTAGACTATCTCCGCCAAATCCAATGTTCATAAAAGTGATTCTGTCGCGTGAAAGACTACAGTGATATATTAAGCTTTTTTCAACGTAGAATTCATCGGTGATTTCTTTCGATACAAACCGCTAACCGGAAAGCGAGTCTTATGCTTCCGGGCAAAATTGCATATTAACGACGACGGCTCAGGCGCGTCAGATAACGGAATGAATCGGTTCGGCGTCGCAGCGCGTCGCGACACGGGACTAATTTATAACATCGGACACAGCGCTAGCGTTTCTAGGTGTGTATCGAAATAGAGCATACACCATTTCGTTTTGTCGCTTTTTTACTTTTCTTCTTGACATAATGAAACTGTGAATACATATTTTTCTTTCGGTATATTTTTGGATCCTAGATGGATAATTGAAAAATAATTAAACAAAACAAACACGCGATTCCATTAAAATTAAAAAAAACATACTTTTCTACATTTCACAATAAGCCAATGGATACTTTATTTAATAATATGAATGTGAGCGGTAAAGCTCAGTGCTTAGCGCTTTTTTCATTAGAAATTTCTCACACGTCTAATGTGAAAGGATCTAATCTTGTTACTAGGAAATCTGTTATCTTATCCGTCCCTGTCGCTCAAAACTCGTCTCACTTACACTCGTACGTTACTGAAGCAAACCGTGCTTACTGAAAACTTACTTGCCTTCAGCATGCGGGGTCGATTGTGGCTGTGACATGAAAATGTTGGATCATTGACATTTTTTGATTCTGGAAATTGAAAAGAACAAATAATTCTTTTGAAATTTTTTTTTTTTTTCAGTGGACCGAATTATTTCAAAACAGTGTTAAAAATAATTCCGTGCGTATTATATATCTAAATATATTAGGTGTATTTCGATAACTGTAAATTATTTATTATTAAAATAAATGTGTTTCATAAAGATCTGACCGTGTGTGCGTTGTGGTATTGTGACACCGTGATGTATAGGGGCCTGCTGCCTCGCAATGTCTGCCCCGTGCACGTGGAATCAGACAACGACACGTGTATGCTACTGTGCGATACGTGCTCGCGTTTTACCTAGCCATATTTGACTGAAATGAAACATTTGCGTAGCAAACCCGAAATACTCCGCTACAATACTGACTATAGGTCCAATAATTCACTGGCTTATAGGGATTGCAACGAACTGTTTAAACTAACATTTTTAACGTGTCAACTGCCAATGCACTGGGGAAAATCATAATATTTATACAAATAAAAAAAATACTTCGTGCTAATTTATCAACTTGAATTATACGCTCATTGCGAAATTGCGATCGTTAAAATCATTGATCTGTTGAAAAAATATTTTGGTCCTGAAGGGAAGACATACTTATAATCCATTATTTACTTTCTTATGTATGGTATCGAATGGAAGGTCATGCTTAAGCAGAATGAACGCAGTAATGGTGAAGATTTCAAAAGTTATATCTGGCTTGAAAACAGTTGTAAAGTTGATCGATTAAGCGACGTTTTTTTCAATATTGTTTAAATCTTTAAATAATAACAGTGAGTAGCAAATAGATTGTAATATCGGTTTGCCTTGACAGACAATGTACACATAAATTAAAGTTTTTGTATAACTAACACAATCGTAACGTCCTCTATCAATGCAGGAAAATGGTTTAGTCTAACAGCAGTTTTATTTAATCCTCATTCTTCGAGACATTAGGAATTTCATTTTTTTTGGTCCGATTTAATGAATTATTCAATAGACACATATGTGTTCATATTATAAGCCCACTTATGACAAATCATCCTTTTTGGGATTGTCTCGCGAAGAGCAAAATCAGCTCTGATTTTTGGAGAAGATTTTTGATTTTTATTTTTTTAAATATTGCGTGCATTTTACCAAGAATCGACATCCAAATCTATTAAAGCTACCATGCCATTATTGTAGATTTTTTAAAGTTTTTCATGTTTTTTTAAATCATCGGGTGTTTTTAATCAGTGACGACATAAAGTTATACTTTGTAAGTCGAGCTGTTCTTCGAACGTAAATTAGAACAAGCCCGAAAGCAAGTGAATATGTAACAGACGCCATCCATGAGACTTGCAAATGCTGTTAAAACTTTACACCATAACCTGAAATACATGCTCGGTGACAATATTATATTTTGATATTAAAATCAAAGTTCTAACGGAATCTCGCTAAGACGGACTTAAGCCCACTTCAATAAATTGTGAAATGCGACGTCACAGTCCCGGTAAGATGCGAGAAACGGCGCTTAATAAATGATTAGCGGCGTGCGCGTTTCGGGAAATTTCATTTAATAAATTCGTCAGAGGTTTCCAGCGGCATGAAGTGCCAATTAAAATCCACCTATGCATACGCGTATTATTAGTTTGTCTCGAAAACTTTGCCCCGCGTGACATGGCAGCGTTCGACACAACACAATCACACACTACATATTTAATAATTAGTTTACATCCATATTTTGATTGACACCGTACCTGTAATGAAAATCTGTTCGAGAAATTTACTTAATGAAAAATTCATTATACGAATTCTGATTTGAATTTTTAAACAGTTCATAACACCTCAATATATTTAATTAATACGGACTAGTGGGGTTTCTGCTAATTTCATTTAAAAGGTTCATTTAAAAATATTGTGGATTTGAGGTTTTCTTAATTCTAGTTTGTTGATAAATGACAATTTGTTGATTGAGTCAACGAAATTTCTAAAAACTGTATATGATTTTATATAAAAGAGTGTATGGTAGCATGTGACTTTGTGCTTGTCAAATCATCGGCAGGCTCACGCTTAATCTTACACAGCTTTATGATCACATGCTTATCCTATTATTGGCACTTATCTTTAAATGTTAAAAAAACATCTCATGATGTTGTATGTATGTTTTGTGTATGTAAAAATATTTATCGTCTTTAATCAATTTCAAATAAATTGTACAACACTCAATAATGGTCTCTCAGTAATTGATTTAAGTGCACCCTAGTGGAAATAAATTCCTACTTAAACGTAAGAAGTGATATTAACTAATGTCAAATATTCTATTAATATCAACCACTATTCCTTATTGGAATAAGTATTTTTTAATTAAAATTATACATATTATTAAGTATCAAAATCTGTGTATTTATAAAATGTGCAATTTAAAATAATTATTATATACATTGATAGCAATGTTGCATGGAAGCTCATTGTATCAAGAAGCTTTTAACCTAATGGAAATAGTAAATAGCTAGGTACTTGCAAATATAGTGCAGATCCGATGCTTGGTATATTCCTGACAAGTGCAAGGTATGTTCTAAGCATGTACAATGTAAACAGGATAGGGTCATAGGTTCAGTATCGAGTCATGGCATTCGTCACGGGCTGTCCAAAACATCCGTGTCCCTCATGCGGCCGGTGATGAATTAACGATGATGCGACCATTTATATTGACGGTTAATTGACAGATGCCTCTGGCTTACCCATAATAATTGCTTTTACGGATGCACATAAGTAATATTCACCTATAGATTTAGCTGCTTTATTCTACATTTCAGACGTTTAATAATGTTCTATTTTTATGGAGTTTACTTGTAATTACTTGTGAGTTATCAACAGTTCTGTTGTGATTTCTTCTTCTTTCTGATTTCTCAGCAGCACGAATTATAAAATATTAATCAAAAATTTTGTCGAGCGTAAAAAAGCTGTCTTACGATTCAAACAATATCAATGAAAAATTGTAAACAGTATGAAATATGTGTTTTATTCTATTATCTTCTATCGCAGTAAGAAAAATCCATCTTGATCTTCACAAAATTTCTGTAGAATTAGTCAAAAAAAAGTTTTTTATTTAATTATATAAATATAATACAGTTCCACATAAAAAGGTTTTATACTATGAGGCTTAATTTTTAAGAATAGCCGATTTTATAGAAACAAATAAAGTAATGAGGACCTTTCTATTACAATGATTAAAAAAATATTTAATAAAAGTTGTTAGATTATTGTTATCGTAGAAAACTGTGAAAAAAGTATTTATGGCTGGAACTTGAATTTCACACAATTGTACCTCCACTTAATTTTGTATCCTTTTCTTATTATTATATTTTATGTGGGCTTTAATTTTGTTTTAGGAGGAAGTCGTGTATTCAGTGAGGTGTAATTTGCATTACTGTTGTTATGCCAATTTACCGTTTATAACATCGTTTGGTTAATCGTTCGATTAAAATCGTTGCGAAAATTTTCGCTTTCGTATATTAAATAACCGAAAGGGTTAAGTTTTTGTTGACTTTAATATAAGCATTACACGGACCAATAACACTTAAACGACCGCATAAAATAGCGTTTTAATCAAGAAAATAAATGTCCCAATTATATAAGCGATTAAGGTAAACTATCGCTATATATTATCTTGAACGGAGAGTCAAAAGAGATGGGGAGCCCGGGGCACTCTTTACTTTTAGCCTGTCTAAACCCCTAGGGGGCTAAACGACCTATTTGCATATCGTATGTAAAATGGTTGAAGGAGGATTTGTAAAATCAACTAAAATGTGGGCATCCACCACCCCTAGCACTATGAAGTCGGGACAAGTGGTTTTTTTAAAAGGATTTTCACACCGACCAAACTCTGGAGAAGTTTTTTTAATACGCGACATTGATGTACGCATATTAATTTTATTAGTGGGAGGATGGGGGGGGGTTTCTTGGTTGCATATTGTTATTTTACAATCCTCATTTATTCGTAACATATTTATCATTGATTATTTATATAAAAAGCATTTTATTGAATATCAATTTCTATTTACTATAGAATATCATAATGCAACTTTAATCATTCCGTTTCATGAATTTCTACAATTGAATACAAGTATTTGAAGCAAGGTATAAAGGTACAGAATTTTTCAAATTTCAATATCAAATAATTGAATTACGATACAATAACGTGTTAGTAAAATACTTCCTACATTATTTGTCTTACAATTCCGTGGAAAAGTTTAATTAGCATATTTCCCGCTGAGAATTAATGTAGCATACATTTTTCGTCAATATATTGTATTGAATGTATAACGACAAGGTCCAGGGGCGGACCGCTCGGTCGGAGCAGGGGGTACCATGTGTTTTCAATCGCCTCCACAATGAGCACCGTGATTCAATATCACCAGCACAAAGGCGACGGCCGCTTCAACTTTTAATCATATCTCGGCTCAATGGGAATAATTAGTCTTCAACGAACGGCCAGCGTGGTTCGATTAATTATCGACTACGCCCCTGCTCTGCCAACAATGGAAGGCATTCTATACAAACTATACAGATCCTCGTCATTAAAGTACGAAAGAGAAAGAAAAAACTAGTTAAAAGTGATCCCTCTTGACCTATTAATCATTGAACATGATGCAATTTTTTTAATCTACACAAATATTAAATTGCCATCAAAATATCATCATGGTAGACATTTCTTAAAACCATTTTGAAAAGCAAATACGTTTGTGACTCGAACAGAACATTTTCATATCGCTGATTTAAGAAAACTTGTTCCATTGTACATGTCAAGATTTGACAATGCTTGCGATGATTGAAACTGGTCCTGATCAGAATATCAGAATGTATGTGAGAATATTACTTTAAAATATGTTTTATTTATTTAATCAATAATATCACACCAATAAGTGACTGTTAACACCTTAAAAGTGATAACTTACTTTAAGCGAAACTGGTCCTGGCCATTATAAAATATGTGGTACAACTGCAAAAACAATGTATATGATATATTTAATTATGATATTGTTAATGGATTAGTCTAACATTATCATAATTTGCATGCATTTTTACATACAGTCACTGTGAGAAACCTTTTTAACGCCTATCCTGATCTCACGTTAAAGCATTCACGTTATGGAAGATTATTGCTTTATACATATATTCAATTGAAAACTGTATTCTATTGCAATAACTCGTATTTAAATTCCAATTATTTCAAACCCTCAAGGTTACTTACTTACAAAGTTCATCAAGTGATAGTAATGCGATTATAATTAAGTCCACGATTTAAGTGTGATGGTGGACCTGGAACCTTGAATTTGGTATGCGAATACCTTGGGAGAGCGTTAAGCTCATCAGTGTCGTCAACTAAATTGATGAGATTTTGGCAAATTACTTGCTATGTGGTATATTCCGCGCAACAAGGGATACCTGGGACCAGACAGTTTTCTTGAAGGTGCCTTTCAGTTGATACGGCAGAAGAAGATTAGACCGCCAAAATATTAAAGTTATATAAACTGAAATACGTTATATTTTGTGTCTTCGTTTGGATTTACAACTGGATCTAAAGATCTATGTAATAATTATATCCAATGAAAGCAATCGATCTAAACGTCACACTAATTAGTTTGTTTGAAAATGGTTTCGGTGTTCAAACAAAAAGTTTCAGACGTCATTACGAAACATAACATAATTAGCAGTTCAAATAATTTCAATGATTTCGTACCGAAAATTTAATAGATGACATTTTGACAAAATTGTAACCGTTTGTGTACGTCCAATGCAAACATTTCTCGCATGACGGATTCGAATGGACAATTGAATAAAATATTCATATGTATCTTGTCCAAACAGTACTGCGTGTTCCGTACACATTGACGCATTTACACTATCTACAGAGTGACTTGATAGAAATCGTATTGTTTTAGTGAGTATTTTGAGATTTAATTGCGAAATAATTATATCACATATGGATAATTTTACTGTTGACGATAATTCCAGAGTCATAGTATACAGTTTATATAGTAAGAGTGATTGTTTCGTACAAAATCTTAAGATGTTGTTTTTCCGCCCTCTCTTATGCGCTTAGATATCATGTAATACAACGTGAAACAGCAACATAAAAATGTAACAATCAATGATATAATACGATAAGAAAAATAAGAAAGTATTTTAATTCTACAGAAATTATTTTATATATTACTAGTATTGCTACCCGGCTTCGCTCGGACCAGCTTAGGGTTTTGTTCACCTCGGCGCGTAAATTCAGACGGGCCAAGTTGAAACCACTTTTTTCAAAATTCAAAATTCTAGGTCAATTAAAATGGAATTAAAATGAACATTTCAGACTGGCATTGACATTTCACAGCCGCTTTCATATATTGACAGCCCCATTCTCGCCCATTAAAATGTCCACATTCAAGGAAAAAATCTAATTTGCTGTCAAAGAAATGTCAAATAATACCTTCACGTAAATAATAAACATTATTATTAATAATAAAAGCCGGGAAAAGTTCAGTAGAAGACTAATTTATTACATTTTGACTAAATGTCTTCGCCGATAAAAATTCAAACATATTTTCTTTCATATTCGTTTTTATGGCAACTTAATGACCAACAATGCAAAAGGGAATTACAGACCCACAGACATACATACGCCGTTTCGGTTTTATATATAAGATATCAAATATATAAAATAATTTCTGTAGAATTAAAATACATTGTTATTTTTCTTACCGTATTATAATGGAGTTCTACCAATTAAATGCCTACTCAATCAATCAATGGTATAGTTTTCTGTACACAGTACAGATGTCGTATTTGAATAAAAAAAATAATATTTTTCTTTCGCTCTAGAAAAATTCCATACAAATTTCAATTGAAAGATATAACTGTGAAAAAGTAGATCATTCTTTTCATTGTCTGTTATTATAATTTCCAACTAATAAATAAACCAATAAAATCATGTCGGGTCTTGTATTTTTTGATTGGCTACAGATTTTTTGGGGTTTTGGATTTTGGAGTGCTATCGTTATAAAGATTGTGTCATTTAATAGCTTTGAATGTGGACACAGCTTAGAAAAATTCGTTGTAGACATCCATACATCAATTAAAAATGAATTTTTGAAATGGTTCTTACGAGGAGTCGAGCTTTCGGGTAACACAACAAAAAAAACTTTTAAGCCCAGTTAAAACTTTTCACGTAACCCTATAGTTGTATTTTGACACAAAACGAGCTTGGCTGGTCTACATACACGCAAACGAAATGCATACGCCAGCATTCTGAATTTGACATCACAGATTGACCAATAGAAATAATTCGCGTAAAAAGTACAGCAGGCGCGCGCAACCGTCAATTTCGCCAAATAAAGTTGCGCTTAGCGTTAAATATTCCTTTTGACTCAATCAGGCTGTGAATTACGATCGGTAGAAGCGTTTATTTGCATAATTCCCGCCGCTGGTCCTGCCCATTGTTTTAATATTGACACCTGCCCAATATTTGAACATCGTATAACTCGTTTGATTATCTCTGCCTGTTTGTCCTGCATGCTTTAGTTTGTTTCACAACAATATGTATCTTTTCCTCTTTGCCTATCAGACATTAATCAATTATGTTAAACAATTAAAATATGAAGTAATAATTTAATTAAACGTTTTCACATTTTTATAATCAGATAATGAAATATCATTTAAATAATTTGAGAATTGAATAATATTATGTTCAGTATGCTACATAATTGTTTGACAAAACAACTTTACAACAATTATGATTGTGACCCCATTTACCTCAACCGTCTCGTTTTTTGTCAAAGATACGTCTGATAATTTGTACGAAGTTGATCAAATATATGTTTATTATTTCACTGTCATAAAAACACACAAAGATTTTTGAGGTAATCAAAGCGATGCATGATGTCACACAAAAAAATTTGGACCGTTACGATTGGAAAATTTTGAAAGGTTTTGTAAAACTTTTTTCACCTGCCTTAACTTATTTAATTAATATTTTAAATAAAATAGATATGGACGATTCTTTTCAAAAATCTATTTTGCAACGTGATTTAATATATGATAATTAATAGTTAAATATTAAAAAAAATTGTTGCGCTTGTTAACCATAGACATTTGTGTAAAGAAAACTTTATCAGACGAAAGACAATTAAAGTTTCGTGTGAGAAAATCAAAGACAAACATATAAATGGTGATAAAACAATCCTTACGCTTATTTTGAATTCGCATTTTTCCACAGAGTCAACTAGCTTTGGTAGACTATGATAGTTGGTGTATATGAATAGTTTTCCTATAATATTTTAGTATGGAAATAAAAAAAAGCGGATTTATTTTTATAAACTTTTTGCAGATAAAACGAACACGTATTTTTCTCACTTTGAAAATAGACATATATATTAGGGACGTCAAATAATGGACGATCAATATTTACGCAATAAAAAAAGTTTTAATACAGTTCAACCGCTTGAACGCCGAGGCATTTGGCCTTTCTATTGAAGCTCAATCCTTTTATTTAAAGTTTAAATCTACTTGTCCGGGCTTAAAGGGACGTTTTAAAAAAGCTATATATCATATGATACGCTTGATCTTTTCACAAATACATCGTCAAGTCAGTTGCCAGATGATCTTTTTTTAAATATATGTTTTATGATCGTTAAATTTTCGACATTATCTGCCGTTTTTAATTCAATATTTACTGATATAGTTAGATGCTTTAAACAATAAACAACTTGCAGTGGTCTTAATTACGTTCCGTGATAAAGGATTCAAATCCTCGGATGTTAAATTGAATAAATTGATTATCCAAGTCATGAATGTGTGCAGTTTTCATTCATTTATAAACCTTTTAATCCTGTAGTGATTTTCTGAAAAATTTCTTTACTTACGTTACTTTTTTTAAACGAGAGATCTCTATATAAAATAGCTTCTGCTAATTGACTGAAAATTCACAGTTTAATTGTTGTTATTCTCTCGGTTATTTACTCGATTGCAGTAATGAGAATTGATGAAATTTTTGGTAATATCACACATACCTACTGAATGAATAATGCGGTCGGTGTGGATGGTTGAAATAAATTCGGCGAAAAAATATATATTTTTTATAAGAGTAACTGGAATTTTTGGTTGAGCTAAAAGGCTCAATTGACGAACCGACGTCGAATGATGCATGGGCATCCGTCGCGACGTGCATGCCATTCCTGCCAAAGCTTGGCCGGTGTCAAGAGAAAGCTCACGTCATGCTTTTAAATGAAAAACTACCCCATTGCAGCACGTGAAATTGAGTTTAAGTGATAAATGTAATACAATTTCGTTGGAATGAAAACGGCAGATAGTACTAATTCAACGAAATTAACATACGCGTGTTATTGTTGAGAATTCTAAAGTGCTTTAATGAAAAAAATCTTTCATGCCTTTAAATTGTCGTTGAAAAGTTAACTATTATATTAAAAAAAGTATCAAAAAATGATCAAACACATTACTCATTCATTTTTCACGTTTACTTTTTGATAATTTGACTTATTATTAAAATTTTATTCGATTGTATTTATTATAAATTAACTTTCATTGGATATTTATTTCAAAACTCAATATCATTTTAATTTTTGTTGTGAACGAAAAAGTCGCCAAAGCTTATTATATTAAGTATGATAGGGTTATTTTGCTGTTGATAATTATTGTTAATACATGTCACGAGTCAATTGAAGTTTCATAATTCAATTGACTCGTAAAAAAGGTATTGTTTTTTGCATATAATAAAAGTACTACATTTAATTTTAAACAAATAAAGCACATTTTTTATAAGTATTGTCACACATAAATCGATGATGATTAGAACAGGTTTTTCTCACCACCATCATTATCAACTGATGAAATATACAATGAAACAGGATTATTCATATCTTAAATAAAATATTAGTCAACAGTTTCGTTTGATTTATTTTAAATAATGCTTTTCCACCAAGAGGTGATAGTTAACACCTTAAAAGTGTTTTACCATATCTTGAATAGAGAGGACTAGTTATTCTTTATGTTGGGCGGATGTCATATATGTAAGACAAAGAATCGAGGACCTATTTTACAGTCATATAATTATATTCAGCTTCTTATAAAATGTTCACTTGCTTTGTCAAATCGATTCTAATTCTTAAATTTAAATTTGCTAATTTTATCGTTTCATTAAAAGTAGATACTTTTGTGGCAGCGTTTTTTCAATCGAAATACTAAACATTTTTAAAATAATTGTTTTTTGTTTTTCTGACTTTTTTTACGTGCTACGTCGTAATAACATTGTATTGCGTCATCCAATTATTATGCACGGAAGAAAGCCGAAGCGCTTACGCACGGCGCTCGTTTCGTTTTTTGTTTAGCCGCAAAACGTTTGTCGCGGTATCATGTCAGAGTAAGGGCCGCGATGTAATTTTTTATGCATATTGAGCATCGTAGCCGACTCCGACGACATATTTGAGCGGCGACGTTAGTCCTCGACCCTTATCTAAAATTAATCTTAGTCGTAAAAACCGGTCGGGGGTGATGTGTCAGAATGCGCTTTTGTGTTTTGTATTTTCGTGGGGGGATATAATTGAATAGCGCCCCATTTGCGCCACCCCCTCTCTCGAAGGCGGCGTCACTTGAAATTCACTATGTACACAAATTTGTCACGAAGATATCATTGTTGTATTTGTTCGCTCGAGTAGAACTATGCATATCTAATTTGATTTAAATCAACTAAAATTTTAATACAATGTTTAGAGGGCCCTTGAGAGATTCAGTGTTCTAAATCATTTATTAAATTCAATGACACTACACTTATCTGGTATATTTTAAAAACTACATAGAATACCAAATAACTATTTTACGATATCCATTGTTTAGTAATAATAATTTTAGAATACATCGTCGGTATATTCTTATCGATATTAAAAATATCATAATAAATCAATGTCACGATTAAGGTGTTAACTGTCATTTAATGTGTCACATTTTTTTTAATAAATGAAAAACATTCAAAAGTACATATCAGGACCGGTATCGCTCGTCAAAATCACTTACAACTGATTAAATATACAGTTAAACAATGTTATTCATATAATTAAGAATTTCTACTGACGGTGCTTTTTGGAATTTCAATATCAAATTTGAATCGTTAATTTTTTTACTTTTCCATGAGTTTTGACGCTAACGACCCAGGTTGCGCCTTTTAATCAAGGTTATCATAAATAAGTGGTACATTGTCAATAACAAAATATTAATGATTTCTAACAAATAAAATGACACTAAATCCGTAATTAAAAATTGAGCCCACATTAAAATGTATTTAGTAATTTAACATGTTCGTGATATTACAAAAATCATATATGAAGAAAGTGTAATAGTTTTTAACTTTACTCCTTGTTCTTACTTTCAGTAAACTCTCCATGTAACTCCGATATTTTCAGAATAGAAATCCCTGGGCGCAATATCATTTTGAAATTACTTTTTGGACTAAAAAAAACTAAGAGAAAACTTACGGATGTCGCCGAAAGTTTTGGCGACATTTCTATTCTAGAGTTTCGCGGCGACCGTGTGCCATTTTGACCCGAAAACAGATCGTCACCCTTTCTGGAGAAATCTCAATTCTTTTTCAATTATTTGTTGAGGAAACTAGAATAGAATGAATTCACTGGACAGAAGCTTTGGCCAAAAGTCAGACCATGAAACCGTTTACATAGAGCTTTTCACTTGAGCCACCAATTCTATCAAAAAAAATGTACCAAACTTTTAATTTTATGCATATTTTGCCAGTTAAAAAGGCGATAGCGTAAGAATAATCTCAGTGATTATTACGAGCTGAATCAATAAAGCAGTTCAACAGCATATATAGGGGAACAATCATCACATAAAAATATAAGTATGGGATTTAAAAACCATTAACTTCCATGCCAAGTATCACGATACTTTATGAAAGAGCATCCATTCGTTTTTTTAATTTTGCCGCGTGTTTTCAAAGAATCGCCTAATCCCAGTAAAGCTGCCATTGCCTTGACTTAGTCAATTGATTACCTAAAATAAAAAATACCTTGGAATGAAATTTTCTTGTCATCATATCACCGCTGATACTGCACCAAGAAATCAATAAACGTTTCCAGGAAGCGAGAAATCGAATAAGAAGAGAAGAGAAGTTGAACATAATATATTCTTCCGATATTTAATGACAATATAATTGTTTATTCAACTTGGTGGCTGTGATTGTTTCATATAATTGTGGTGTGACTACTTTTCCGCAACAAAATGTGTCATGTGACCTATTGCAGTATGAACGACAGTTTACAACATGTGAGATGGTGTAAATGTTTGTTCATTTCATTATGAAACTTGAGATTTTTTGTTTTCTTTTCAGTAAAAGTTTCTTTTCTTGTGTATGCAAGCACGATTTTCCACAACGGGTACTGGTTTCTCTGGGAATTGGAAAACAGGTCACGTCTGCCCGATTGCATGCCGTTGCCTACACATCAGACACAGACTTGCATTTAGCGGTATCAGGATCGAATCGAACCCTTTTGATTTGATTATTTAACAAATACGAAATACCAAAAAATCACTTTAGCTACGAAGATGTGTATAATAAAATTTATTTTAATATGAACTATCAAATTATGGGGTTCGTATATATATTTATATATATATCTATATTTATTTAGAGCTAATTCTATGGCTATTTTGTTATTTGATAAACAAAACCTATGTAAGAATGCTGCTCATTAGATACCTGAAATGAGTAGATTCACGTAGGTTTCATTTTGAGGAAAATTAAATATATAATTTTATACGTTAGAAACGAATATACACTCATGTTTAATAGACAATTTTTGTTCATACTCTACTACATTGTATTATAGAGTAAATGACTCCTGAAAAATTTGCCTACAGCAAACATCTCATGCGTTGATTATTTTGAATAATATTGGTTGATTGTCTTCGTTGAAATGTTAAAATTACTAAAATATTAATCCTTTTGCTTTCACTGAGAACATACTTAGGTATATGGAAGAGTTTTTTATTCTGACCCACGAGCTTCAGTGACTTTTACAGTACACTTATTTGAAACTGTAAGACGGCAGCATTGCAAAGAATTATAAGGGTTTAAGCTTAAGCTGTCGTTCCGTTGTGTGAATAAAAAAAAAATATTTTTTAAAAGTGCATCGAAAACAAAATCAATAAATAGCGTCACGTTTTGACATCCTATAAAAATATCGCACATTCGGCGCGGCTGTCTAAATTTTATTCAATAAACCTCACGACACATCGCGTAAATATTAAAGATCTCGAATCTTGGGATTGGCCATATAAATGTGCCCTCACTTTACACAATTTCGATTTATGAGACGTGTTTATTCGCGGCGAAAATGAATATATTCGAAAATATTATTTCTTTTGCGGGGACGCAAACCAATAAAAAGAAGTTGGCTCGAACCCTCGCCTCGCAGTGAAAGTTGATTTATCCCACCGGGAGTGACATGAGGTAACCACAAAATATATTATTATGTGGCGCTACCTATTACTTCAATAAATGGCATGCCTATCCACAATCATATTAACAAAATACAATTTGCCATTGGAAACAATAAATTGTTCCTCACGAAATGAAGTAGTATTTACCTGTCAAAATGAATGAAATCTTATTTTTTTTAATAAAATTAAATCATATTTTGTTAACTTGTTAACTTTATAATGTTTATCAATATAAAACGTTTACGTCGCCAATCCTTCATATTTTCTTAAAGAAATTTTCCAACATATGTTTGTATTTTTTGAATTGTTTGAATTTTGATAACTCTTGGAAAAGTACAAAATTCAAACAATTCAAATTTGATATTGAAATTCCATCAAGTACCCTTAGTCGAAATCCTTAATAATATGTTTGTATAGTTCTACTTTAATGGTTATGGCATTGCCTTCGTCATCTTTTTAAGTTCAGCTTGAAAAAACTTTTTCTTTTAGATTTCGTACTAGGCTGCAACATTCAACGCACTTTTAAAAACAAAGACAACTAAGCTTATAATCGTGCAGTTGTCGTGATGAATTATAATTAGTTGACATAAAATCCAATCTTCTCCGTTCATTTGGAAAATCAAATTTCAGCAATTTTAACAATGATCTCACACCGAACGATTTTTGGTATGAAATAGAGATATTGATTACACATATCCTAGATACATATAAACATTAATAAAATTTTGTCGATAATAACGTTTTACGGATATTGCTTGATTTAAACGTCAGTACATACGAACATTATTATTTTCCTGCACCCCGTCAGTCCCTCTCTCGGTGAACGGCGATCCGTATTAAAAATATAACTTCATCATTCGTCCGCCCCTCAAATTGAAGTTTCAATCATCCCTGAAACGATGGTGAATGCGTGGAAGGCTATATGAAAGCCACACACTTCAAGGAATTAAGGCCTTGAAAATATTTTATGAGAATTCATATTCATACTATGTTAAACTAATACATCATTTTTATTACTAGAGTGTAGTTCGGGAAAATTTTTACATACACGTAACAAAGTCTCATTACAATCAAATATATTTAGATTAATATTATAAATTAATATAACTACATACAACAAGGGTTTAGCATCAACGTATTTTTATTATCTCGCCATAATATCGTATATATGTTTGAAACAATATTTATTTAGCAAAAGAAAATCAATGACAAAAAAGGAAATTTAGCTCGTAACAAAAACCAGGTACATCGATAAATTTATTGTTTTTTTATCTTGTTCCACTATTTAAAATCTACATATTTTTTTACTCTTAACATACATCTACTCGTTCTGACAAAATCTTTATGGGTAATAATATTTACGAAAACGGTAAAAATATAGAAAACCTCTGGATTCAAAAGATTTGTTCTCTAATGAAAATTTTAGTATAAAAAGTTTTTTTAGCGGAATGAAACCTTCATATAAAATACACCTGTATGCTAAGAAATTCAACCCCATGGTAATTTATCCTATCCAGCAGAAAGAAATTCATTGAACCATGTGTGCTTGTTATAAATACATAACTTATTTCGATATGAGGTCGTTAGTTGAATAATTTGAAGTGTTCTTCGTAATCGGCTCATTTATTGTTTATGTTCTTGAAAGCGATATCTCCAGGACAATTATTTGAAATAACAATATTGCAATGGAACGTACCACCAACTTTATTATTTTAATGAGGAATTAAATTGATTATTATAAAAAAAGTGAAATATTTGATATCAGGTATATTTCATTACTAAAATTTCACGACTGGATGCTGTAATAGAATTTGTTTTATATATTCCAATTCATTGACTACTTAACTATAAAACTTCCAACCTTAACGAGTGATAAGTCGATATTCGTAAAGCATTGTGATAAGAGTATCACGTTTAGCGCAATCAATAATTTCATTGGATGCTTATTTAACATGATATAATTATCATGTCAGAAAAAATGGCTAGAAAATCTACTGAGTGAGTTACGTCAACACTTTTACTAAATACTTAGCAATCAGCGTTCTTCTAAAGTAAAAATGTAATTTCCATCGGAAATCTGGTTCTACTCTGCATAATCAAGATTTTTCAGGTAGCCACTACCTTCAGCTGAATTTAACATCCTAATTGTAACTGCAACATGAGAACTGCTTCTAACGAACTTTCTCTGAAATGTATTGGTGTGATTAAATTAATACTGCTACTATTAATTTACAGCTTACTACATTACTAAAGCAACCGTGTGATTTTAGGTATAATAATGCTTTTGAAATAGGCCAAACAAGTGTCACTGCTTGCCACAATACGTGGAGTAAACTAATTATTTAAATTTTATAATTAATAGAACTTTAACAAAGTTACCGATACCATTGAAGGCTTGTTTAAGGAAGATAATAAAATAAAATAAGTAATAATAATAAAACAAAATAAATCAAATAAAAAATATTTAAAATTTTGATCCTATAAAAATAAAAATCAAAGTATTTTATGCTGCATCACTAGTAAATACCCGAGAGTGGCTGTAAAAAAATCGCATACTTTCCGGTTCCTGTAATTTGTCGAATTCCATTTTAATATGATTCGACTTAGCGATAAAATTGTTGTCCGTAAAACTACATTTATAACAGGATACAAGGGGCACATAAAAAGTTACGCAGTATAAAATACCTACCCCCTAAAGCCTACCTGCCGTAAGGAATCACGTATGTACCGCGATGGAGAGAACGAGATCGCAAAGGGCGGCGGTAGACAGAGCGAGAGGGGAGTCCCGCTCATTTAACTCGAGATTGGATTGCTGATTAGGCAGAACCCCTCCACCCACTACCCCTTCAAACAGTGGCGTATAAAAAATGGCAAGGCTACATTAGATTTAGTATCTATTTTGTATCGTAAATGGCACACATATGAATACGTCTTACAATTATTGAAACCAACTTATTTCTATGAAAACGTCTTGATTTTTCAACGTTTAATTCTTTTCACCTAAATAATTTTATGCCTTATCATGAATGTCTTGATTATGGAAGCTCTTCGCATTGTTCATTAAATACATGGATACATTCTGCTAAACTTTTAATCAATATGCTATAGTGATTATAATACCAGTTTTAATAACCGCTTAACAAAATTATTGCACAATTTAAAAATAAAAAAGGATGAAAAATGAATGAATAAAACAAATTATATTGGACTATTTCCACATGTCTTCTCATTCAAAAATCTGCAACGCTTTCGCTCATCATCGCGATTTGTTTTAATTTTTTAAATAATGCCATTTCCCCAAGAAGTGACAATTTAAACACATTAAAAGTGATTAAAGGAAGAAATAGTAATTTTAAAATCATTTCTAGTCTAAGTCTGAGAGTCCAGAGTCATTTAAAAGTTCAAATTATTATTGTTATCTTGGCTGCCAATTCAAATAACCGCTTTGCTAAAATTAAATATTTACTGTTCTTTGTATCATATTCATTTTGTTTATTCCAAGCGATGATAACATTTTCACAAAACACCCTTTTTTCCTGAAGAAAAAATGAAAGAAATATTGTTGGAGCATGAAGAATTATTGATACAACGTTCGTCTCCAGAGACACCACTGCCAGCTCCTTGTTATGCTGCCTCGTGGGGCAGATATTCCCTTTACTTTTTTACTCTTCTACACTCCTGGTTTGCCGAAATCTCTCACTACCGACGTCCCGACGGTGGCGTCGGTTAAACGAATTTTCACGATTGAAATAATAACGCTGACTGCGGTTCTTTACTTGCAATCAGTCAGTTTTATATGAGGGCATCCAGTTCTATAAACTGATTAGTATAAAATCAAATTTCAAGCATTTTTTATTCAATAAAATCGGCAAAACATGTTTGCTAACACGTGTATCAGTAATTAAATTTCAATTAAATTATTGATATGATGTGCCAGCTATTTCTTACCGTTTAACTAATCATAAATTGAATCTTCTTATAAAACATATCACGTTTTTTTTATTTATTTAATAACACTGTAAGTAGCTTGACTGATCATATGTATGTTAAAAAGCCGCACTTCGTTGTTGATAAAAATTCTATCAAGTGCTGTGAAAATATATTCGCTTGCCATGATACTGCTCGTAAATTTAAGTTAATAATTAATTTATTTTGCTAATCCTGTATTTTTTTCTGAAGAAAACAACTGAAATGAAATTTACGCTTTCTCTCTAATTGTACCACCCGGGAAATGCAAAAAATAATTGCGCTTGGATTGCTAAATCACTACAGAACCAAATGAAAATCAGAAAGCACCCCATAGATTTTCCTTAGTGCGACACGTGGCCTACGATGTCTGCAAGTACCTGTACAATGCTCTTCACTAATGCGCCATAAATACTAGTAATTGTAGATACTTGCAATGTCTCTGCACCTTTGTTTCAAACTTCAACCCTCACCTCATGAATGATTGTTATTATTTCCCAGTTATCACAGCATCTTCCCTTACTTGTTTAAAGACGCTGTTTTCCGATTTAAACCGTAATTTCTACAAGATATATGCATGCTATTAATTATTATTATTACTCTCTTAGCCTTTTTAATAATCTTTTCACGGCACCATATTGAAAATATAAATATATTCATAATTATCAGGACCGAACTCGCTCATCGAGAGAATTGTAAACACACAACCGAAATCGATCTTGATCAGTACAAAATGTACATGTGTAAGAAGTTGAAACCATTGTACTTTTTTGTTATTGTACTCTTGTTATTTATTTAAATACAATATCATCCCACCAAGAATTGACAGTTAACACCTTAAAAGTGATTATTGAAATACAAAGCATTATGCACCAACGAAATTAAATTGTATTCTGTATTAATTGTGTTTTTCACTTTATAATACGAAACACATACGAGAACTTAAAACAATATGAACAATGTTAACATTTTAATTATTGGTTTTAAGACTATTAATATGAAGCATTTCTTTTAGAAAATATTACGTTATGATAAAAGAATATTGGCAATTATAAATAGCTAAATTTATTATCCATAAATCTTAATTGCCCTGAATAAAGAAGGTGTAAAAAAATTCGATTTCATTCGCTAAAATATATAATCAAAACATATTTTCCTTATATACTGCGAAATAATTTAATTTCGTACCAAAGTATTTACGCGCAGTTTTTAATTAAGCACAGATTTAAAATAACTTAAAATCTTTTGAAAAAAAAAATCATTTAATGAAAAGCATAAAAGCAATGATGATAAAAATAAACTACAAAGTTTCGAGTTATGGTTCTAAATTTCTTCTCATCTAGTCAAAATAATATCCTTTGATCACATCGTCAGTCGTTGATTGTGCGCATTTGCGCGTATATCGTATACTTAACTGCCAGACCTTTCGATAAGATTTATGTGACCGGTGATGATTGAAAACCCTTCAAACTTTATGGCGAATACTTACTACCGCCTATATATTTGGCGTGTTTTATGATCCCAATGCATAAAATAGTCTCAAGATTCCGAACGCTTTGAAAACTGCCAAGTTAGCTATATATAATACGTATGAACGGAAAGTTTGGAAGTTTCAGCGTAAGAGCTCCAATAAATCGTTGAACTTGACGTATTGAAATTATTATAGTTTATTGTTTTTTTAACATAATCACCGAAAAAAGTTATTTACGATGAGTGCAATATTCACACGTACATACATATACAGGAATTGCATTGTTCTTTAATTGTTGTCTTAAATCAATACGATAAAATAGTGTTTTTTTAACACCGTAAAAGTGATTTACAAGTAAAATAACTTTTCAGTAATATTGCATAACTATTGTAGTTTACCTGTTGCTGCGAACGGATCTTTTTCTAACATTTCACTCCTTAAAATAGTGTAAATTGTCTAGACAAAATTCAATTCGTCATTACTCTGGTTGGTGGTATTTAAGGCACAACTCATATGTATTGCAGATTTTTGATGGTAATTTTTACTACCATTTTTTTTTGAAAATAAAAATTGTAAATTAGCGTTGTCTTAAATGCCGAGATGTTTCATCAAATATTTTGTTCTCACGCCCACAAACAATGGACAGAATAACAATGGTAATGATTGTAATGTTTCAAATTCTGTTTATAGCTATTTCTGTCGTTACCTTAACATTTCCAGTTGATATAATTTAAAGCAAAAGCATTTTAATTATAATTATAGCTTAAAAGTTTCCTATGCCCCGAAAATCACCAAAACTCTACAAATACTATCCACTTTTGAAGTACTCGCTTCGTTTCTCGCCTAGATATTGAATATTTTAACAGAAACGCACACCACCAATTACTTCAGGGTAATTTAATACTGGCAATTATCGGGCAAATAACTTCCACAGAGAAACTTTTAGTTGTCGGAATAGGTACTTAATAAAATGGCAAATTTCACTAGTGAGAATATTTGTAGCTCTGTTACCAAAAACATCTTAATTCTTAAAGTAGACAGAACTTTCTCTTCAAATGGTAAACGCACACAAAACACACACTGTGTAATCTGAAACTCAAATACAAGTATGCCCAAAGTAATGTTAAAATGCTTGCCGTGGCTTTGTTTAAAACCTTCACATTATCAGCGAACAATATGTATAATCTTATCCATAACATACGAACACACCTGTTTCTTCAGCACAGCGTTTTACTTAAGATACTCAAAAGATGATCCTTTTGTAATTGTCTTAAACGTAGAATAATTAGTGACTTTAGTATCATGCCTTTATCACGTATTATTCTCACTAGGAATTTAATCGAAGCGTATCAAAACCTATGTATTAAAATTTACCATATTTTCGTAGAATTAAGGGTTGAAATCGGGGCTGTGGAGTCGGAGAAAAAAAGTTCGACTCCGACTCCGACTCCAGCATTTACCAAAACCATGACTCCTCCGACTCCGACTATAAAAGTTTAATATCGTGACTTTTTTTTGCCTAATTTTCATAATTATTCAATTAAATATCAACCCTACCAATCCAGCCAATGGCCAATTTTGACATATAATATGCAAAAATAAAAAGTTCAAACTTTTCAAAGTTTCCGACTCCAAGTACGACTCCGGCCAAATCGCCGTGACGACTGCGACCCGACTCCGACTACGGCCAAAAAGCCCCGACTCCACGACTCCGACTCCACAGCCCTGGTTGAAACACTGCGTAAAACAAAATTTCTTTTAGATACATCGATTTTTAATAAATTAAGAAATCAATAAATTTATAATTCACATGGTATAAGAATCAAATCTAAAATAAGATGTGGAAATGATGTTCTACACGCAGTCTTAGATGGGTGTAAGACTGTAAGTGCTCTTCTTATTTTCCTTCCACTAATATTATAAAATATACTTTTAATACATTTTCAGGACCGCCCTTTTTTAAATGTATAAATGTGTGAAATAAGTACAAGCAAATTTCGCTATAATATATATATTTGTATATCTTTCTATCAAAAAGTGATATGGTGCTTATTCATTTACTTACATTTAAAACACATCTAAATTTATCACTGCGTCTAGGCAAATTTACTTTCTCGGAAACAAGAAGTGCTTTTCATGCGTACGTAATCTTTCCATCATCTCATCGAATAAAAAGCCGCAAGTGAATAGAGTAGTATTATAGTATCGCTGTTAATTTCAAACCAAAGAATCTCGCGTGGGCTGACTTTTGTCATTCGCTACAGGAGAACAATGTCCCAGCAAAAGCTTATAAAGCATTGACTCGCACAAAAGCTCCTGCCACTTATGGTCATTGTTTTACTTTGTTTAGACCGTGATACGCAAACTATGGCCTGCGAACTTAATCCTATGAGATGATTATTAGTTTTTTACAACTATTTTTAAATATATTGAATATTACACGAGTGGTTTAATTTACAAAAATAGCTGTTGTCGTGACTCAAAACCATGTTCAACTATTTATTTATTTCTACCTTATCTGATAATTGAATTTAAATAAAGCTTTTCTGATAAAGATCGGACATTGATGAAATCAAAACATAATTACAGATTAATTACAGAGCTTTCATTTCTATTTTGGTAAATGTTTTCATAAAATTCCGTCAAAATTATCATATCGATTTAAGAATGGCGACGACCCATACAAAACTTACTTACTTAATGTTTTTGTGTAGTTATATAAACATAAATCATATAATAATACTATAATTTACCTTATTCATCAAATGATATTTTGTTGTTGGTACTATTGTGTGATACTAGGTAATTGAATCTTTTTGATCGAATTAGCATTGACATGATTTCACTTCATTGACGCAAGTAAAAAATATCAAAATATTTGTTTCCAGACGAATAAGTACTGTCAACCAAATTTTACTATGTTATAAAACTAAATGTATTCGTTGTATTTTCTGTATTGTTCTATATGTGATGATTATTTTAGCACATGAAAGTAGCATGATTTAAATCGGTTTCTGATAACTACCAACCAACTAATATGTCGTTTTCCATGTTCTTGTTGCAGGTAAGAGTTCATTGCTGGTCTAAAGCCCTACGGGTGGTCGAAATCAACCAACGGATAGTGCTATTGAGGTGAGCATAAAGCAAATAGCTTGGCATTCGATATGAAAAAGCATTCGGTTATTAATGATATTTTACTCAATGTTTTTAATTGAAAACACATTTTTTTTTATTATAATTGAGAAATGTGCACAAATGTTCGGTATCAAACAAATGTTTCATTCATAATCATCAGTAAAATGAAAACCTTCTCAGTCTTCTCGTCATTTTTAGTTTTATATCTTGCAATGGTTTTACTTATCATAAAACTCGTAAGTTTGTCAATTTAGCGATAGACTGACTTTTGGTCTTCATTACCAACAGTCGAAATTCTGATTTATAACATATTTCTGTTTGACGGATGACAATCGAATTGAAATTAAATATACAAAATTTTAATTGAATTCTATTAAATATATAACAATGATACATACTTTATGTGGCAATATATAGACTTTATTTCTTAATTTCTTCCCGTTGAATAGAAATGATAAAACGTGGCTTTACTATTCACCTCGTTTATACAAAGCCACAACTTCACGAAAAGATTAATTGAGAAGATAGAAGAAAGATCGTGGGTGGGACATTTTCAATAGAGACTTCTCTTTATAAATGGTTGCCAATATTACCATATGTCTCTAGATTCCATTATTTAACCTTATCGAAGCATTACACACACAATGCAACAACGGGTCAATTAAAGCCCCAACAGCCTGCTTGTAAAGGTACTGTGTAAGTTACCTAACTGTTTCAATCAAAACCGCTTACTAGATTTGTGATACCATTTCTACTAGGTATATCGGATAGAAAAGATATAAAAACCTTTTGCAAAGAACTTGAGTGTTTTATACGATCGATTTAAAAACACAAAAACATTTTTATTTTACACAAGCGCTTCTATAAATTTTTTAATATTAAATATTTGTTTTAAAAAACTTTCATAAATAAAAGAGTGTCATTTTGCTTTAATATTTATCGATAAAACAGTGGCTTCGATAAAATTAAAAAAATGCTGTCATAGATAAACTGCTTTTTTGCAGTTATTAAGTTTGCATTTATTAATAAAAAGTATAGCTCGAAAGATGTATTTATTTCATAAGAAAATGTGTTCGTTATAAATCTCAACTTAATTTGTAGTGTACCGAATTCTATTACTTTTAATAGATTCACAATACTTTAGATTCATTATATCAATTCAGTCTTTTGTTTCAGTTTTATTGTTATAATGGTTATATCGTTACTTGAATGTGTTGAATTTTCGTTTTCCTTCTATTCTATAAAGCCTAATAACACTTAACTTTTGAAACTATCAAGTTAAATTTTCGTAGAAATTTTAGTCCAACAGGTATGGCTAGAGGACGCGATAATGGCTCTATGAAGTGAAATATATATTTTCTACGATCAAGACTAAAATAATTATTTTATCATTTCTGACAATTTTCCAATTCAGATTGTATTTCTAATCCTGCATTGAAATTATAAATGCTAAAAATTCTATATATCGATTGGCTTTCAAGTAAAATAATCAAGGAGTTATCACTTTTATTGATTGAATATAGTTCAAGCCTTTATTGAGATTACATTTCATTGACATATACACACCAATTACCTTTTAAAATTATAATATTAATTCAACTTTTTCCATATATTGTCAAAACTTGCTTTGTGTTGCAATATTTAATATATCAGTCAAATAAAAAATATATTACTATCATTGACATGTTCTTTGAATCAGTATATTGTATTCAAAGCAATGTTTTCATTAATCTGATATTATTTGAAAATATCTATTGGGAAAGGCATTCCAAAGTTTATACAGGTTTCTGCTCACTTATAACTTCTTCAATTATTTTTAAATATAAATAAGTTCATGCCCCGAACGATGTTTATATTGAAATTTGTATCGACTACAACTTTTTTTTTTAATGTTTAATTCACTGTTTACATACTATTTCAACGCTAAGAATTTGATTTTTTTGTTCAAAAATGATGGCGCTATTCCATATTATATCAATATCTTAGTTGTTCAGTGAAATATTTTACTATAATAACTGATTTGGTTTTGTTTGTTTTCTTGCATCACATCCTAGAACCGTCTTCGATGGTTGAACTTTCAATAATTTATTTTGCATAATGAATTCGCGTGCCCTGTGTAAGTCGTCATTTCCGTTCAAAGTATGACAAAATCAACATTTGCTCACATTCAATAGTCCCACTCGATAAATAATTCACGACCCATATCGGAACTCCACTGAATGGTTATTATTTAATAAGGCTGCTACAATCCAAAGCAGAGGTATAATTTAGCAGACGTTAAGGATAAGTTTCAATCGCTACTTTAAATTTACATTACTTGAAAAAAGTCACAATGATGTAACAACACATAATTGATGTTGCTTTAAAAAAACGTTAATATACATTCAATATACTAAACAAAATTGTATCCATTTCAGCAGAAAAAAAATCGATGAAAGTTTTATAGATTATTATACAGTTGTCGTTTCCAAATTAAAGGGTTTTTGATCATATATATATATAATTATTTGAATGCTCTACTGTTGTCCGGTGGTATGAAAAAAATAACCAGATGAAAAGCAAACGTGAATATCTTATTGTAATTCAAACTCAAGACTTTAAGATTGAATACGACTACTTAACAATGACGTGGGCGTTAAACAAAATCATATTTTACACTCCATTTATGTACATAAGTCCTCTAATTGGTTGCGATGAATTTGTTTTTACGCTAATGTGTCGTTATTTAGATACATCGGGCTTGAAATGATATTTTATTGAAACAAAAAGTTTCCATTGTGAATATTTTTAACAAAATTCAAAGCAATGATAAGCCTTTTTTCTTGATGCGTTGGAAATATGTATTTCGAAAAAAAAACAGCCATGATTTGATTTTTAAGCATTTTTTATAAAGGCGATGAGTATAAAGCTTATAAAAAACTCTAAATATCGTAATTATTAGCAAAAATTTTAAGCATAATTTATAGGATTATTTAAATAATTATTTAAAAAAAAATGAACGCCTATTCAATTGACGCCTCTATATTTGCATAGCGGTACCATCGTAAAATATTTTCAGAAACCCTTTGAAAAATTATTCAAAAACACATTACAACCCTGCCTACCCGTTATAAAAGCTCGATGCAGGATAATACATGAGCCCGGTGGGAATTGGCCACGCGCTCTGACGGGTAATGTTGGAAGCGAGACTTCTGTTTTTATTATGTTGCGATAATTATACCGACAAATCAGTGCTTTGTGTTACGCCAGAGCTTTTACGTATTTCCGCGTTAGGAATAATTTTTTCATTTAATAATAGTGCTGGTTATTTAACAAAACGTATACGTGTTGTATTCGCCATTTTGAATGTCAAAACGATTTATTGGCCACAGACAATGTGTTCGCCATTTCAAATGGCAGAAAACGTTTCATTTACTTTTGATCAACAGAAATAAAGTAAATTGTGTACAGTGTTTTTAATACACATTATTAAAATAAGAATAACTTCACTATCTATGGAAGGAATTTAAATTAAATATTCATCTTTCATTGCTATCAAAATTTATCATAAAACTTATTTTATTTAAAACCACTTAATTTTATATACGTACGGAAGATATATTTTCCTCGCTCATTTTATAAGCATAATCTGACCGCAAATAAATTCAAAAAATTATGTGCTTTCTCTCTAGGCTTAAAAAAATACACACCTTGTCCTTCAATCATGTTTTGGAAACAAATATCAATACAAAGAGCAGAAAATATAATATTTGTTACGATATTTCATGAAAAACATTTTAAATAACTTGATTATGAGTCATTGCTGAAAATTAATCGAGAATTTATAAGCTATTTAACTGATTATATCGTTTCTGTTTGTAAACATAAGAAAGCGATAACTATAGAAGTATTTTCCTTGCTTAAATCATAATATATAACTGTTCGTTTGACTGATCACTTCTTTTGCATAATATAAAAGACTTTTTCTATATGTGAATAATCAGCTTTACATATAATACCTGGATTTGACCATGTTGCCAAGGATAAAACGTCAAGTTTAAGCTGATTAATGTTTGTTTTATTCCACACTTCCGTTTCGTTTTGTCATCGTTCCATTCTAACGATGTCCATCGCATTTTCTGCATAAAAGCAACCGTTTGAACCACCCATTTCCCCCACCCAATGTACTTGTTGAACAGTGAAGTACTTAAATTGAACTTCAAATTATTTTCATCGCTCGAATCTTTGCAGATTGCTAATATATCAAAATTGAGATAATACGAGTTTATTGTGAATCATGTCTATATACCGTTCGTTTATATAAAACCAATTAGGCGTAAAAGAGGATGAAGAACGTTTGGTAAAAACATACTACATTACTACATACATATATTACATTATCCATTTTGCTTCTGTTTGCTTAAGATTTTATTTTATATATGTGACGACCTCCTTTTCGGTTCAATTACACTAAGGAATCTTTTTGTATTTTATAAAACAGGATAAAACCCACTATGCAAATTTAGCGTGACATAGAATGAGTATAATTCCATTCTATACAAATATGAGAAAAAATCTTGTTTCTAGATTAAATAGTCTGATTTTCTAATGCAAAACGCAATAACACACTAATTCTCATGCTCAGCGGTTTATATCTTTTTATTGATATTTACAAAAATCTAATGCGACATTTTAAGTTCCTTGTCTCCTTTTAAAGTCCCTTATGCAAAAATTTTTTAATACACCGCTGGCCAGTTCTCAGTGTTACAGAATTAGCATTCAATGTACTGAAATTAAATATTCAGGACGCTCGTCCTCCGGCTTGTAATTTGGCGTTTTGTTTGTGGTGGGGTGGGTCAGAGGGAAGGGTAGAGGGAAAAGTGGGACGCATTGGGTCAGATTCCACGTAATGATAAATATTTCACAATAACCGAGTTTGCAGGAATTATTGTGTGAGCGGCAGCATACATCCCAAGTCCAAAAATTTTGCTTTTATCATCAAGGCAGGGGAAAGAGAATGTGGAAGAGATTGACATTTGCTGACCCCTATGCCAGCGTAATAAACAATATTTTATTGAAATATCCCCCATACTATAGATACAAGTACTAATTTACATGCGACGTATTAATGGACATCTGATTCAAAATAAATCAACTTAACTCAAACATCAAAGCAACTTTACATACTTTGCATTGTCTAAAGATGGAATACTCTTAAGGATTTAAATAATACTATAGTTATAACAAATATTATATAGTGCAAATAAGTGCGAAAATATACAATGAACACAAAAAGCAGTACATAAATAAAAATGGATTCTTAAATTGTAAGCATTGAAAGCTTTAAAGACCAGGAATGATAATCACCGTATTGTTCAGTCAATGTGTGGATATGTTTATATTCAAAACATATAAATTCCTAAACATCTATCTGCCACATAGTTGAATTGTACTCAAATTCTTATTTTGAATGAGGGGGCAAAAAAACAAGAATAATTACTGAATCAGTAATATTTTGAAAATGTATGTGATATTTCTAAAACCTAAAATATTCATTTCCTATGTACCAATATTCAAAAAACTCTACGTTGATTCACGATTTATAGTTGATTTTCTTAGTGTTATTGCAGCTTATACAATCTATAAACAAAACCACTTCTGATAGAGCTTGGATTCGTCTTTTAAAAGAGTGATGCCTATAAGTTAGCTGAAGGATAACTTTCATCATCTGCGACAGCTCCTGAAAAACTTCAAGATGCCTAACTTAACTTGTTTGTTCCAGCCAACGTGAAAGATGCTTCACGTCATTTTTCTTAGATTAAGGTACCTACTACAGCGCGGCAACGAAAAGATTGAATTTGTTTACAAACTTTCTACGCTTTCATAGTTGCCAATCAAACTTACTAAAAGTGTCCTGATTGAAAAATGTGTACTCCACGTGAAAATTTTACAAACCGTTATTTGATAATTAAATTCATTTACCTAGTTGTTTCACGAATTCACCATTTAATTTTATGATTTTGGCTATCATCTGATTGGTGATCGGGACCGGATTTATTGCGAATCCGTTGTCAATAACGTTTTTAATAATTCTTCCATTTCCTAATGGAAAAATTAATTCATAACAAAAATGTATTTTATTTTTAAATAATGTTTACACAATAAGATTTTTTAAACAATACTAATTTCTACACTTCAATGCTAGTTTATAAATTAAACCAATACATATTTTAGTCAAATTTACTCTATAAAAATATACATCTTAGGCAGTTTGATGTGATATAAGATTTTTTTTAAATTTCTCAAAATTTAAATTTCATTATCGAGAGATTCCTTTTAAGAACGTTTCCCCTAGAAATTCTTGCAGTGGGAGCTCAGTCAGTGTTTCTTATGTCAACATCTTCTATTCGTAATATGGTAAGTAGAAGCCGCTGATACAAGGGCGAGGGTGGGTGAAGGAAAGCGAGTTGAAAAAAAATCTTGAAAAGCGTTCTGGGACTTATCATTGCATGCCTTGTCAAACGACAAGCATTAAGCTTTTATTGATGGAATATACGTTTTTATTGACGTAAGCTTCTTTTATTTAAATTCATTCCGAGAGATTTGATACCAACGCGCTTTGTCGAAAAATTTGAATTTTATTAGTAAAAAAATATGATACAATTAATGTACCCAGAACCAATGATGTATTTTCAATATTAGGAACTATTAAATGCTTACATTTTATTCATAGCTTTATATTCTAAATCGAATGGCACTGGCAAAAGTTTCATTTACAGATCGTGACAATAATTGTAATATTTTAAACAAGCGAAAAAAACTCTACAGTAAGACTTGATTTGGTGCATTTTAATTATTTGAAAAATAAAGCTGAATAATGAGATAATTTGAATCATTATACATATGCTCTTGATTTATCTGTCTTTCAGACAGTAATCAGACCACAATACAATACTTGGCAATACATTCAATTTATTACGGTCTAGTAAAAAATCACTAATTTTTATCAAATATAACAGGTTGACAGTTTCTAAAAACACGTTCTCCGCAAGACGAAAGTCTGGCTGGCTCTTTGCACCGTGAGATAAAGTAAACAATCGGATAATGCGTACGACCAGGACCGCGGACTAAAGTTATACAAGTCTATAAAGGAGATATTAAGTATTGAATGAAACCTGCCGTGCAGTTCCGCATCGCATCATTTCATATTATATCGAAAAGTTTAACATTAATTTGATTAAAATACGTACCCATGCTTTACATTGATAATGCATTATCCGGAAAACATAACATGTAAAAACAGATTCTTTTTAAAATTGAAATACTTGCCAAGAGAAATAGTTAACATATTTTATACAATAAATATTTAAAAAGATAACCATAGGCAATAGATATGACTCTTGTTGCTAATTCACCGCATATTTTTGGAATGTTAAATCACTCGCTATTATTTTAAGGAAAATTTAACACAGTTATTCTGATGTGAAGAAACAACTAACATCTTACCCAATATAAGTGTTTGAAATTTGATATTTGACCCTCTTAAGTACTTCTCATCCTGAAGCATGATTTTATTATACGTACATAATAGAGAATACCATTAAATTGTAATTTTGAACTTTGGGCAATACAAATAATGTGTACCACAGTTATCACGTAAGCATGATGTCGTAGATGTTTGTATTTTTTTTTATAATTATGTGGTTTATAATTTTCTTTATAATTTTACATCATTAAAATTATTTATAGTAATAGTCATATTTCTATTGGAATACAACTTTCAATAAAAAAAAATATTTTTAGTTACCAGACGTCAATAGAAAAAACGATTGTAAGGTAACTGTGTGAGAATATCACTGAGTTATCTCAAAATTTTATCAAGTGACAATTGGTTATATGGCATTTTTTTTAATGGGCGAAATTTTTATATTTCGCTTCGTCTCTGAAACCACCCGTCTCCTCCAAGGTGTCCTCTCTTTCCGGGTACTTTGTATGAAAATCAGGCTTAACGGAAGATATCAATATGCCTTTGATACAAGAATGAATGAGAAAGTTTTTGCGAGAGCTTAGGTAAACGCCAACGTTTTCTCAGATGGAAATTTGACGTAAAAGCCAGTGTGTATGTTTGGACTGTTCATCATAACAGGCTTTAATAAAATTAGTTTTTTCATTTCTTCTCGGAAGCTTTTATGTAGCATCGAAACGCCACGTTAGTTAATGTTTCAGTAACACTAACACGAGTACTGTCATATAATGATGTATTTTATTAAAAAATTGATTATTATTGTTCATGTTAAAGTATACATTGTGTGTACTTAGTAATACATTTCGATACTAGACTAATTACACATCCACACTTTCATCTTTTCTATAAATATATCCACTGCAATAATATTGGATGGCTCGTTTATTTTGACGCGCATCCGACAGGAAGTGCATTTGACTTTAGAATCGAAATAAATAAGTACGCGCTCATATATTTGTGGAGTCGTTTAACCATTCAAAGCATTAGACAGTCAGATAGATAGATGCACAATAGAATTGCGAAGAGTTGAAATGCCATCAGGCTCAAAGACTCGTCGAGTCAATGATAGCATCTTCGGCGTCACAGACGCACAATGGATTCGGTTTTGTCCATTCCGATCACGCCGTCGTCTGTCTGATGCTCTGATGTATTATTATCTCGCACTGACTTCAGCTAAGCGCAATGTAGTAAATACTTAATATTATTTGCATACCAGTGGACATTACTTTATTTTAGAGAGCTATGTGTAACATATGCAGGACTAACGTATCATTTAATCAGAAATTGTATTGTATGAGAAAGAAAGCCGTAATGGGTCCATGTAAAAACGAAACAGTTAATTTCATTATATAAAAGAACTCTACTGTAGATTTCGATACCTGCATATTGTTTTTAAATCATCGGTATAATTCAAGTGTTTTCATAATGTCTTTTACATCTTTAAATGTTTTCAGTGTAATTTGGTTGTTCAACGTCAATTGAAAACAGATTTAGGCACAATGTCCACTACTAATGTAAGCTTCATACGTAAAGCATAGGTTGACACACTTAGACGCTAAAAATTCTTCATAAGCTGCTAGTTTAATCATTTATTATTATAAGTATGCTGCATAAATAATATCATCACTGCTTACATCTTTTATAGATCGTGATTTGAATATGCCTTAACCTTTTCTTATTCATGTTGAGCAATATAATATCATGTGACCCCTGTGCCCACTGACTACACCCACGCTCCCCATAATTTAAAATTCAAAAGCTGAATTGTTTAGGACACTGAAGTCTAATAATAGGACATTATATTATTTTGTAAACATGCATTATCGAACGTGTTATCCTTTTTCTAGGGTCCATGTTTTTTTTCTCGTTTAGACACTATTGTAACATGGCGATATTCTTAACAGACCACCCGCTGAGATTTTTGGGTTGAGTCCTTTCTACCTTTTAAGAATAGGTATTGTGATGTTAATTCAACGCTTAGGTGAATTTAAATGTTTTATTTATGATCCAATTAGAAAGAGCTTTATTTTCATATGGACATACTTGTAAATTATACCATAAATTGACTTTTAAATGTTAGTGTGTTAACGTGTAGCATTGTTAGCAAAGCTTTTACATAATAAAGGGTATACATATTTCAATACAAGAGTGTTTTAAAAAAAAATATTCAGTACTATATATATTTATAATTGTCTGATAATAAGTCTTTTTGACGTTTTGCTCGGGACACACCTATATTTAAAATCGATTATTTGTTTGCACAAAACATACATTTTAATAATATTAATTGTAGATGTATTGAAATTTAAAAAATAGCTACATTTGACTTTGCTTAGCCAGTTATCTTTTACATGTCTAAGTAAAGGCCAGCTGGATGTTAAATTTGTGATATTGCTGCTCAAAAAGTCTTTAATTATATAAATTAAGTGAAAAACATAATTATATATTTTTTAGACCATGTTTAGCCATATTTAATATATATTTTGCAATTAAACACAATACAATTTCATATCTTTATTACTTGTATAGTGTTCAATACGAAAAGTGGTTTATTTTTTAAATAAAATTAATTACAACTTACAATGAACATTTTTTTTTATTACAAATTACAACAAAGCGGTTTTAACAGTGTATGTTCATTACATTTTGAAGTTATTACAAAATACTATATTATTTTACATTTGAATATCTACGGTTGTAAAAATAACGCTGTTCGTACAAGTCATCATTTCTATCATGTCGAACATAGTATAGAAGATTTTTTTATGTTTCTTGAACTTTATGACCGTATACCAAAATATCATTTATCAGAATATAACTCATTTATTGTATGAAAATAATAGCTTTTTACAATCCGTGCTTAAAATTTTATTTTGACATGTATAGATAATTTACGTAGACACAATAAAAATCCCAATGAAAACAGTAGATGTTGTTAACAAAAAAAAAATATAAAACTTTTATGTCCGCTTTACATCATTTTTAGTACTGAAGATGATGAAATATTTAAAACCTCACATATGAGTACACAGTCAGCCTCGCTATAAAAAGTATAAATTAATGAAAATTTGTAGTAAATTAGAGTAATTACTAAATCTTAAAATAAAATCATTTAGCAAAAAGTCTTTCATTTCTAAGAAAATTTCAAGTTTCAAGAGTAAAATTATCTCATATATGTATATTGTTTCTTGCGTATTAGTGACACATATATACAAAGCAAAAACAATTTTCTACGTTTCAATTATCTTGTTTGAATTCTTTTATCAAATCGTGTGTAAAAATGATGTTTAGTTTGCGATAATTGCGTATTCGCATCGTTTTTTTATTACGTGATGGATATTACTACGAAGTACGTTGTAATTTTATTATTAATACTAAATGTTTTATTATTAATTATTCTATGAGTGAATAAGATATTTACTGTCTTAGGAAAGGTTAGCTTAATTTCCGTTTTAGTTTGACTGCTTAAATAATATTATGGTTAAGATAAGGTTTTATTATATGTTGCTAGCATAACATAAAATTTTAAACCAAAATTCGATCGTTAAATGCATTCCATTCTATTTCACAGAATACACATTAACCAAATAAATACAAGTTATATTTTTAAGATCACTCATATAAACATACATTTCGATAAGGGCACTTAAGAATTTTACGTGAAAATCATCCCTACGTCGCCGCAAAAAGGCAGAGGTTTTATTCACACATGCGGTACGTTTACCTATATTTCTTGATATACCAGATCAAACTATCATATTTTTTCAATGCATTTTCAATTGCGTTGGTCCGTTCATTGTCGCCATTTGTACAACATAAACGTTACCGTATAATTTTATTTCAAATATGTTCAGCTCGACTAATATATCATTCTATTATATTTCAGCGTGGCTTTTAGAAGGCAGTTTTCTACAATCCTTGAAATGAAAAAACCATTCTGTTCATACTTAAAATGCATTCAAAATTGTTATTAAATATTGTGTATGAATGTTGATAAAAATAGTATTATATGATACAATTGTAAAAATTCAAATTAGATATTATTATACGAGCTTGAAATGTTCGTCTACCAAAATTTTGCTGGATTGGCATTTTTCGAAACGAAGCTTGTGAAACAAAAACGATATCAAGTCAAAAACATTTTCCTCTAACTGTAATAAGTTAAGAGACGAGCGTTAAGTCAAACATGATAGATTCATGTTTCCTTTCGAGAAGTTGGCGTGGTGTGTGTGGAAGCTTTTGCTCTACATTACACCAAAGTCCTATCCCATCACGATGACGCGAGTCTGTTCCTGAATGAACTTTCGCAGGCAACTTCGACGCGAGCTCGTTTTCAAGACGTCAGTTCTAATTCAGTCGAAAATTTTCTATTTAGCTCCACAAAGTTCTGGGGGAAATTAGTTGCCACGTAATAGCGTGAAAGTGATTCTCTTAAGGAGCCGTTAGCTGTGGATTTTTAATAGAAATACCAATACCAAAGTACGGAATCTTATTTCAACAGAATATTTTTTAATTATACAGACAAAGATAAAACAATTCAAATCCTAAGATACAAGTGTATGCTAACTTTTCGCAATAAGACTTTATTATCTGTTAAAGAAAGATTATGATTCTACAATAATTTGAAATAATACGCATTTACATTCTATACGTTATCATATAGATTGTTTCATATTGAATCCCTATACAATATCAATTATTGAGGTAATTATATTATTATGGTTTTGATAAGCTCCAAGTTTCTCACTTACAGCCCCTTATCTGTGACGAGAAACAATATGATAAGCCTGCAATTATCATCAAATGTTGGAAATGTTGACTTTCTCGAATGCTGAATGTTCTTATACTCAAAATTTTCTGCTATACATATCTAAAATGTTCAAATAATATTGATGATGTCACTTGGTAAGAGTTAATTAGCATGTTTTTATCATAAAAATATAAATTAAAATGATTTTTAGAAACTTTTTACGCATTGACCAGAAATTATATCAAAGCATCATTCCATCCGAATAAAACAAAATGGAGAATTAGTCTGCGTTAGCCGTTTCTTTTATTTTTCCAGTCACTGAAATAATTCAAAATACGTCTTATTTAAATCTTGGCATTGTTCTGGAATAGTCTGTGTACCCTGCAAAGGATGGTTCCAATAAAGGGGCGTAACTCTATAATGGTTGATGGATGTTCAAAGATTGGGGTATTGAAGCTTGCTTGAAATGGGAGGGCCGGTTTTTAGATCCTAAAAGAATCATTTATCCAGAATCTGTTATAAACGACCGTTATTAAAGTTATATATGGATCCTTAGTATATTTTGTCACCGAATATTAAATTGTGAAATATTTCTTACGGAGCTGCAAATACATCACTGGCCATGATATTCATTAACATACATATGACTATTTCATAAACATTTTTTCTTCATTCTTCAAAAATTACTTTTACTTTTATATTTTAACCGTTTTAATCTGACTGTGATTTGAATTATTTTCAAGACTTCAAGGTAAAAGCTAAAGAAAACCATATGGTCTCATGGAATGTAACGACAGGAATTGCTTGTACGATAACTGGTTTTAACTCATCCGCTCAATCTCTCTCTTTGAATAAAATGATTTATGTAGAGAAATCAGAGTATTGAGCCTTTCGCCCTCTCTACATCTAATTTTAAGATTGGATGGGTGGAAGGCAATTTAAGCATCACAGAAATCTATATCTTTGCATACAAACAAAAAATCATTTATCGAATGATCTATTATAAGCGGACGAAAGCCAAATATTGTCATCCATTTTGCGTCAAAGCTAAAATTTAGGGCGACTTGATGAACACATCGGATGAAATGTATAGTGTCGATTTTGAGAATAAATATTCGGTGTGGCCCGTCCCGCCATACAGATTGGCCGTTTATAAATAAAATAATGTCGGATGCAAACCGTTTTCCGCCTACGTTCTCATTTTTGGTATTTTGTGCACAGTACGTGGGTTATTATTTAAGCCCGTCCGAGACCGATTTACCCAGCATACGAACTGTAAAAGCCTACTGGCCAAAGAATAGTATACAATGTTTTTTTGGTATTGCTCGGTCGTGAAAGTGTCAAGCGAATGAAGTCTTAAAATTCAGCACCTAAACTCTACTTGGCTTGAGCAAACGGATAAAAATACTAACAGATAAATGTTTCTTGTTCTTAAAGCGGGATGATGCAGAATTTCTCATCATGATTTAAGCTCGGGTTCTTTATTTTGCACTGCCAATATATTCATGATATCCGTAAAAGAAATTATTAGAATCTAAATGAATATTTATCAAAAAATAGGAAAAATAATTCATGGCTTTAATTTTTAAGTTCATTGATTGAGTAGGCATTTACTTGGTAGAACTCCATTACAATACTATAAGAAAAATAACAATGTATTTTTATTTCTGTAGAATTTAAATACATTGTTATTTTTCTTACCGTAATTAATAGGTTCCATTATAATTTCATGAAAGGTGAAGTTTTTATTCACATACAAGTCGTTAGCGATTATACATACATAATTGTAATATTTTTTAAATGGGCTGAGCAAAATTACCGAATACAATTTATCTTACATTATTGATCATTTGTTTATTCATACTCGAACTAAATAAGAAGTCAGTTTAATGTTTATAATTTTTATTAAAATGTCAATTTAGCGTTTCGATTTTTGAAAGTTAGTCAATTTTAGTTAATTATTAACTAAATGTAGCAATATGAATATATTTGTACTAACAAAGATTAAAGCATTAATAAAATAATAAAAGTGGAAAGTTACATATCCCAAGGGCCAGAAATATTGCTTTGTATTCTGTTTTATTTTTTCATTTAGTATACTGAATGAAATAAGTTTAAATCCCATTAGATTTGTACAAGATTCTCGCAATGAAATAATATTATGAACTGTGCTTATTTAAAATATTTATAATTTATAATGGCTTCCGAGATAAGTACGTTAACATTTACTATTGAGCTCGCATGTACTTAATCTACAGTTGCGTTTATAAAAAAACGATTTGTTTTTCTAGTACGAGCTAAAAAAATATATACAAATGCATTTACAGATAAATATGACAGGCTACAACCGCACGTAATGGAGTATTTTTATCGCGGCGCTTGGGGCGGTTTTTGAAAGTCATTTTTGTACGCTGTTCCCTGCCACTGTTTTAATTCCGGTGCAAAACAAAACTAAATTTAAACAGCTCACACTAAGCAGGCAATATTTTTTTGGAAAATATAAATAAAACACAGCTTTAAATCGTTTTTCATAAAAATATATATCCCAGATCACAAATAAAACTTATGTCCGTGCTAACTGCTGACGGCAAAATTAATTACATAATTTTTTAATTCTACAGAATAAGTTATTATTTCCTTAGAAAACTAGGGTGGTGGTAATAGCTATAAACAAATATATAAAAATAGTTTCTGTAGAATTAAAATACATTGTTATTTTTTTCAACGTATTATAATGGAGTTCTACTAAGCAAATGCCAATTCAATCAACCGTTAAGCTTCACCAAATATGGCCATTTTGATATAACTAAAATTACAGAAATGGTCCAGAGAAGAGAAGGGACACTAACATCAATTAGTCATTAAGTTCTTTCTGCACAATTTAACTCATTTCAACCAAATTATGAGTGATTTCTCATAACACTCCATTGATTAGCGAGATAAGCATACTACAAAAATCAGTAGTACTAAAAAATGTCTTATTTAATTGAAATAAACAGCTGGCTTGCTATCAAGATAATACATGATAAAAATATTGGTAATATGACTTCATAAATCAATTTACAGTTTTTGATACATTCATAAAGAAACAATCGTTTTGCGATTTTGACTGTCATGGTTCCGCAATATTTATGTGTCGATGCTAACTAAGATGTCTAAGAGAATAATAGACAGGGATCATTTATATTATGTTGTTTCTTATCTTGTATGCTAAAACATTGAATAAAAAGTTAAGATCCGGGTCTGTTTAGCATGATCGGATGTACGCCATCTCTGATTAGATAAGGGAGTCGTGATAAATGGCCGGACGTGCGGGGTGGTGTGTGTGTTATTTGAACGTTATGCATCTTCACATTTCATTGTTCATGGCACTACGAAAATTCTGTATCGCTATATATGCAGCTGAACTCATCATCCGGTGTACAAAATACGATAAACGAATACAATTTAAGCATTACAACATCGGAAATTGCGTTCGGAGATTGGTGCTGGCAGAACCGATCAAAGAAAACGACCAAAAATAAATTAAATTTGTTACTATTATCACATGTTGATATTATGAGACTGGAGTGTATGATTTCATATTATCCTCCTTATTTATATATTTACATAGTTTCATTATTCAAATGTAATTGTTCCACGAAAACTACTTTGTTACTCAGTCATTAAACCTCTCTTTTTAAGAAAGATTAACTGGTTAGAAAGTGACACGTAAAAAACAAATGTATCTTTTGTAAATTGAATCAAATTTATGGAAGGAAATTTAGATATCGCAGACAACTATACTTCCCTTCAACTACAAAACGATAAATCAGTTCAAAAAATAATTCACGCAACTATCCGAACCACAAATTTTACCAGAGTAAACGACGTTTATCACTCAGCTACACTTTATAGAAATCATGTAGGTTATACATACTATACAAAAATATAAAAGTCTGTTGTTAGTTGTTATGATGATTGTATGTTATTTTTTTTATTTAACACACAATACGTTATATTAATCATTTTAAAAACATCATCATATTGCTCTTTTTAAGTTTTTGGTCTCCAATACAAAACAAAATAGTCGTACAATATGTCTCACAAGTAATAGACACATGTATCCCTTCATAGCGTACTTTTACTTAATAATTATTGAGCATAGTTTTATTTAAATTGATACATAGCATCATACCCCGACATCGAGCTATAATTTACCCGTTTAGTGTCATCTTAAAAGTTGGACGGTCGTCGTCGTTGGACGCCGGAGGAACGACGTCAGCCGGAAGTGACAGGCGACAACGTCGCTCATTTTTTTGCACGCTACAACTCTGAACGCTGTACAGTATTCAGTATACATGATCATGCTGCTTTATAAACTTTTATTTTATGTTTCAGATAATTGAATAAAGTTCTAAGAAACCGTCGATTAATGTCATCATGTAGTTTATATTTACTATAAAAATCAGTTTATTTAAACAGTATTTAAATTATGTTTCTTTTTTCTATTATTTATATAAAATTCATTACAAAACATAACCTTTTTTCTCATCTATACAATGACCCTACACTTTATGTTTAAATGTTAAATGGTTTTCATAAAATTATTTCTGAGTACTTAATATTGAGATAAAATTATACTTTTTGCTTAAAGCTGAATTCATAATATATCACATGTTAACCATACATCTATCTCCTGTTGTAGTGAATTTCCTCAAGTAAATTTCTGAAATAATGAGAGCTCCTCAAAAAACATACGAAAACCGAAAAGCAATTTTCGAAAACCATCGAAACTCAACATCCATGTCTGCCTTTACGCAAATAACATGTTTCCTCATTATTTTTTCTTTTCTTTCGAGTCTTGTGACAAACCACGTTTCTTACATTCCTCCCAATACCACTCGAGTACACATCTTGCGACATCAAAGAAAATACATCATCATCCCATGCTTTTATGGGCACACCCTCCTTTTGGCTTAAATAAACTCTGTTCCTCCTCTCAATATACATGGAAATTTACGCATACACCCCCTAGCAATGTTCCATCGGGAACGAATCGATAATCGCTTATCGTTCAATTCATTTGCCTGATAAGGAGCTGCGTACGCTGTCTGTTTTTGTTTTCTTCGTTAATATCTTTAAATAGATAATTTCAAAAATATCTTAACACCGTATTAACACAGCTTATCTTTGGTTAATAATGAAAATAAATTGAGAATCTGCGCATACTTTCGGAGAATTTCATTTGGTTCTTATAACGTTTGTTTTATGAACGATTTATAATTATTACTCTACCAAAAAACTTCACAATATAATAATGTATTAGAGAATCATTGTTTCTTCAAATAATATTTTTCTCGTTAGTTTTTTTACTAGTCATTTCAAAAATATTTACTAAATTTCGTGTATTACAAGTGAATTAAGTTCATAGATTAGTTTGTGTTCAGTCATTTTAATCAACACTAGTTTTAGCTTTGCCAAATTATTACTTGAATAGATAAAAAGGAAAAATATTTAGTTTTGACTTCGACGATCGATGAAAGAATATTCTCATATCCACTGATGGTGAAACAAAGCCCAACTATCAGCTTGTCGTGTCAAGCATCCTGAAGCTAAGGGAAATTTCATTTCCTTAATAGCTTAGTGAAATCGTTTTACTTGCCTTACATAACAGATTACATTACTTTAGTGTATTAATTTAGACAATACTTAATGAGAGTTTGACAATCTTATCACATAATAAAACAAAAATTATTTTAACAAATGAGTCAATTATTTTGTTCCCTATTAAATTTTCAATTAAATTTTTTTCATTTAAAAATAAAACATTCCTAGATATTGGCATCTATAGAAGATAATACGAATCAAGCTACGACTAATTTTATAGCGAACAATTTCATGTACTTTTATAAATGTACCGCATACAAAACAAACTTGTTAATAAACCAGTTATGATAATTAGTGTGCAATATTTTAATTACTGTATTATCTAGCACCTACGGATACCATTACATAAAATTAATAACTGAGTATATATAAGAAATATTATATGAATATAGCAACTGTATGTTTTTAAGCAAACTTTTTTTTTTTTTATTTAATAGGTTAGTCAGTATAAGTCGAGTGCCCATTCAATCCCCTTACTTTAATATTATGATTATTTATTTCCTTCCGCATGCCACACATTCTCTCTTGTTTTTACGTGCCCACGATTTGAGCAAGGATAAAAAATAGGGTTGTTAACCCAACATCACGTTTATCAAAGATTTTCAGAAGAATGAAATAGCAGGTTGCAAGATTCAAGTGTTTTCTTTTCCGTTTGTTTTGGCGGGAAGCGTCGCGGTCGACTTCAAACTGTCAGCGGGTCAGCAACCCTTCACCATTCTGCTTTTTGACCATTTTTGCTTTCGATAATATTTTCGCAGAGTGCTTGTTTTTGACGTGATACTTTTAGCCATTTTCAAATTTATTATTTTTACACAGAATTTTCGACAGAAAATTTCGATTGAAAAATAATTATACCATCCACGACAGGATACATTGTTTTTTTAATCTCATATAGTATTCGTTTTTAACTCATTACAAAAGCATATAAGAGCTTCCAGTAATAAAATACGCCCGAAACACATATTTTAATTTTCATTTAAAAAACATTATACAGTTAGATTAAAATACTAATATTTGTATTCATTGTTCACTCTATATCACTCAGATTGTGTGGATATAAATTTATAATCTTTCATTCAAGACAGAATTTTCTTTCTCTCAGCATGGCTCTCGCTAATTTGTGGAATACATCATAAATATATGAGCATTTTATCAAAAGCTATTCAGCAGTGAAGCTATCAACAAAAAAGCAGCTACATAATAAGTTATTTCTTTCATTCATTATATTCATTGTAGCAACTGCCTGGGTTGCCTGATATTCCTTTTGTCGTTATTTTTTTTCAATTTTGGATCTCAGCGGGAGACGAACCCCGAGAGTCCGTTTTCAACGTAGCTACCCTATCCTTTCCGCGCTGGGTCCCTTTAAAAATCCGCGACCGGAAGTGTCCGCGGGCGGGGCTGCACGGACAGCGGACGTATTGATCCTATACATCCATCCCGGTTGCACATTGAATGCTTTTAGTGCTTTACTGCACTTCTGTCTCGCTTGCTCAATAGCCCACCCCATCCTCCGAAGCTCAAGTCGGTAATCTTCGGCTTAGTTCGGCTCCTTCACTTTTAGCCCTTAGGCCCTTTTGTTTATTTTATAGTTGACATGAAAGTTGAGGTGCTTTTAGCAACCCAAGGCTTTAACTTCAACTCCATTTCATAAAAAACACTTTATTTTACACAAGAGTTACAATGATATCATATTAATCATTTTAATATACATTGAATTGCATGCATTACGAATGTTCTTTTTATATTCTACTCGTCGAGTTTTCGGTTAAAATTATATAAAGCTCGATCACACACTAGGCTTGTAATATACTCATAACTCCGGATCTATTTCCAATTTTTTAAGTAACAATAATTATTTACAAGTATCTAAAAAGCTATCTACGAGAAATAGCTACGACCGAGAATAATAATAAAAAAAAAACACCCATTTTAATCAAAAGAATGCCTATCCATGAAGAATTGACAGTTTACACCATAAAAAATCAACTATATTATTTGTTTTGGTTAATGATAGACATACATTATTAGATACAATGTAACATTTGTGCTAATTTCATACATTATTCTACACAATTTTATGTAAAAAAGGTCAAATTCTGTTCAGATTGCTATTATTTCGACTGCTAAACTAATTTGTAAAAGGTCTGTATCCGTTATTTATTAGAATAAAATCATTTCAAATTCAGAACCATTTTAGAGATTAAAACAGATGAATGAGAATTAAAGAGGCTCTATAAATTTAATCATGTAATATAATTTTACGAGCTATATAACTATACCCATCAGCGATTCTTTAAGATTTTTCAAAAAGAAACCATATCGAGCAAGATAGTGATCGCTTTATAAATCGCTCTAAAACATTCATTCCAATATCCTTAAATTTGAGAGGAAAATTTAACCGATTGCCCATAAAGTCCATTCAAGTTGGGTATGGCATTCGACCCAAACCGATCGGTCGTTAGGTTAGATTTACTGCATTCTTTCGGGTGTTTCAACCCCAAAATCAATACTTGATACAGCCATAAGGTTTCAGATCATAATTTATTCGAAAGAATATACATATGATAGTGGTGATCCTGTGAATCTTTTAGACTTTATCAATCTAAATCAATAATACAGTAATACACTCCGGTTTCAATGGGATAAAAAATACACAGCTCAGCTTTATTGTTTTACTTCTTTCCTTGAGTTACTTTTATTTTATACGTGAATTTATATTTCGTTGATTCGATAGACAACATAATGCGATGGACAAAACGTTAGCATTACGATGGATATTTAATTCTTGCCAGTAATTACCATCCAATCCAACACGATCCAAAATATCATCGGATCACTTTTAAGGTGCTCACTGCATGCATCATAATAAAGCATTTTTGTATTTACTCCACCATTAATTTATTAAAATCAGGATCTTTTGCAACATATTGCGTTTTAAATTTATTTAAAGATTTAATTATAACAATAATTTTGATGATTCGACAGCAATATCTGTGATGCGCATAAATTTTGAACTTACTTTAGATTCGATTTTTCCTTTAAATAAATTTATATTTTGAATAAAACATTTTAAGCTTTGTTAAAAATATGCTACATTTTCACAATTTACGCAAAAGAGAATATATTATATAATTTTCAAAGATAGCGCTTAACTATAAAAACTTTAATGCTTCAAGCTGTGACCTCCCGTGGCTACACTTTTGCCAATTAGGTTTTTTCGCTATGTTCTGATTTAAATAATTGTACGCTCTAAAAATACTTTAGTTAAAAACTGTCTTGGCCCTTGAGCGACTGAAAAAAGCTATGAGTACTCGCCCGAGGTACCATTCACGTAATAATTGGCCCATTTCATTTTTTATTATGTAATAATTTTGCTATTTAATCATTTATGCATTCTAAGAAAGTCGTTTGGTAAAGGTTTATGACCCCGGCTCGTACGTCAATTGAAAAAAACTGAGTTTAATAGGTAGTTAAATATCCCCGCGACAATCACGGAGCTTTTTTCGTACACGGAAGCCTGTGACAAAATTTATTGAGATTGATATCCCGTGAGCTTTTTCTGGGTTCATTTCGAGCGCATTGTGATGGCAATCACATATAGCCTTGCCCTCTGTGATATCCTTAAAATACGCGTCTGTTGTGGGCGGCAATTTCACGGTCTGCTGGTGGGCGGACTGCTGGTAACCAAGAAGCCTATACAGCCCTTCGACAAGGGATGCTGTAGCATTTCGGGAAGCCACTTTGCGGTTGTGGACCAAACGGTAACATAGGGAGATGTCCGTCAGGGAGGCCAATGATGATTAACATTTTTTACTAGACATCCATGATGTAATTCTCCCAGTAGCGTAATACAACCAAAATAACATATTATTTTTCCAATTAGCAATACCTAGGTTATACTTGTTCTGTTGTTTTAATTTTAAATAAATCATTAAGTTCGGAAAATATGAAGTTGGCTGAGTAATAATATATTCAACAATATTTTAAGGGACATTATTTAACAATTTTTTTTATACTATTTCTACATCTTTTTAAAATGACTAAACATGATTAATATTATCTGATAATGCTCAAGATATGCTCCAATGGTTTAAGATTGCAAGAAATGCGTGACGGTCTTGATTAAGATTAAAAATCTAATTACTAGTACAATATAAGTTTATAAAAATATTCAATATCTTTTTACCATATCCGCACTTAATATGGAGCGTAAAGACTCCTGATAGAGTTTATCTCAACTATTCCTACGAAAGCTGCTTTTGTATAAACAGAATGAAGAGAACTATGACAGGACCAATGTTAACCTAGGCTCCGAATAGAGATATATATTTTTATTGTGGAATGAAATTGCCCAGACTGGGATTCAAGCCCGTGCTCTCCGCAACCGAAGTCAACTTCGTTGACACTTAAACACGGACTCGACATTATCATATACAACTATTTGTGTTGTTTAAATAAAACGATCCTTTAAAAACATTTGTTTTCGTTGTTTATAATTATTGAATAAACTGTACATGTGGCCAATGTGTGACATTTATTAATTTCGCAAATATGCCGTTTAGTTTCGCTCCCATTCTCCGTCGTCGAGACTTACGCAGACCATCGCGGGAAAACAGAACAGGGGCGCAAGCAGGGCGGCGTGGCCGAGAGGAGCGTGCATAATGCAGTAACCCGCCCGTCCTCGGCCGCTTCATAAATAATGTCCGTGCCCCAACACCGACATCAATTACCCACCATTTCGGATTTTCCCCTCGGCCCTTCCGCCGCTCCGCCACTGAGCTGCGTGAATACCTACTACCTTTTTATTTCATCCCTGCTTACGCGGCCATAAAATGTATAAACTGCCCGATTTTATGACCGAAGGCGTTTGATTTGATATGCTTTTAAGTGCCCGTGTCATAGCTATTGGACACAAGATGACTTGTCCGCGTTCTGTTCATCTCTGTAAAACCTATACTATCTTTATTATTTCCCAGAAAAAGCTGCTTATATAAAGCTTTAGAAATATGAGAGCGTGGTTAATTTATGACTGTGCATTATTCATTGAGTATTTTTATTGGGTAATAATAAGAATTGTTTGACTATCTATATCGGTAGAGTTTTATTTTCGGATAATAACAATAGTATCTGTAAAACTATATTAAAACGCATTCTGCAAATATATAAACGTAACAAATCTCCACTAAAACGTCTCAAAAATATGATTATCACGCAAGCAGTATAGACAATAAAACAAAGGTATCACAAAAGGCAAACTCTCATTTACACCATGCGAGCAAACCACGAAAATTTCCGAACTTCCTTATCTTATTAATACTGCAACTAGTATTTTAATATTTGACATATTATATTATATCCTATATATTATGAAAATTTCTCAATTGCATATCATATGACACATTATGAGGAATAATGATGTTTCACTTTTAATGTGTTAGCTGTCATTTTGTGGTAGAAAGGAAATACATTGAATAAATAAAACGCTTTTTATGGTATTACTTTCACATGTATTCTGAAAAGATCAGGGCCGGTTTCCTCCTTTGACAATGCTCGCAATGAACAAACCCGGTACTATAAAATGTGATATATTTATTTAAAAAAATGATTCTTGGTTTTACAGCATTTGATCAGTAATCTTAATAAAGTTCTTCGTTGAAAATATGTTTTTATTTTATCGATTTTAAAAGCTTTTAAGCTTTTAAAATTCCCATCTTGAGTGTTTACTTCGTGAGAGGTTTTCCTAATCAAACTGTTAAAACATGTTTTAAGCGTCAATTACTCTCCAGCTGATTTATAAATTGGTAATATCTGTATATTACTAATTCAATCAATCAAAAATATTTATATACATACTGTCAAAAAAGAATTTAATTATTTAATTCACAACTGATCCATGACCTAGAATAGTTCAGGCCTCCAAGGTTTATTGACTTTGAGCGACTTTAAGACTTGGGCTTATCTTGCCTAGCAGCTATTCAAAATGCCGCCCGTGCCATTTTACCAGAACCATTTTGGCAATGTGTTATTTCTATCTTTCACCCGCCACAATCACGTTTTTTAAGGCTTATATTTTCTAATTCACTTAGCAGATTAAATTCGACTGATTTATTTGGTGATTAAATGTGCACCGTGTTCCTTTCTGCCCCTCGAAACCTCACTAGAGGAAAGGGCACACACAGAGGTTGTTGCGAGGGTGGAGTGTTTCGACACATAACTGGTAATTTTAACCATTTTTGGCCAATATTCAAAAATGAAAAATTAACTATATTAAAACAAAAAAGCATGATTTTTTTAAACATAAAAACTTCATGATAGTGATGTAATGTATAATTTAACAAACTTAAGGAATGAAAATATCAAATTTGAATCGTATGAATTTTGTACTTTTCCATTAGTTTTGTCGCTAACGACACGGGTTTCACCTTTCGGCATCTCCAGCCATTTCAAGTGCACGGTTGTACTTGAACTGACGCGTACAGTTTGTCTCATTTATATACAAAAATAAAAGTCAATCACTAAGTTAAATTGCTATTAACGTAGTCCTTCTGAATAAACGAAAATTTGATTTAAACGGGTATCAATGAATTAAGTGGGTTTGTTTATACTTATAAAGATTTTTGAATATAGTATCGCAAATACTAACCAAATAATAACATAGGGTTAACAGTGTTTCTTAATACATAATAACAATATCCCGATATATAATTTAAAGATTATATATAAGTAGAATCTAATTCAAATTATCAAACTGATTTTAAATACAAACCTTCTCAACAAGAAAGAAGTGACCGATAATGTCTTATAAGTAGAACATGTTTCAGTTATCAGCTTAACAACCTCATAAATAAGTTTCATGACTGTGGCAGATAGGTCTGTCAAAATTCTTTAACAATATTTTAAATGCTCCATGAGTAAATCCGCTTCACCCCAAAGGGTGGAAATTTTCACCCCGTCGAATAAAGAAGATTCTCTTTGAATACATAAATATGCTCTGTTGATTCTAGTTGCTGACGCAAATTACATTTGGATTTAATTGCCTGAGCAAACATAAGTCTTCCCAGTGGCACATAATAGCTTTAGTATTTTCGGCAGCGGATTTTAAAGGGCGGACACAGGTAAATAAGAGTACGAGCTTTTCTTGTATATCGATGTGTTCTATACATAGGTAAGTCCCCACAGTAAACAACGTGAGCATTTTAATAAATTTGTTTGCAATAAAACTCCCGAAAAAGCTTATTTCACTCGAGAGTATTGTTTTGTGTGTAATGCTTTTAATGTACGTATATTACATTAAAGATTTTTGAGAATCATTCCTAATTCATTTCAGCTTTTCTTTTCAAATACAGTTTTCAATTATATATCTAAGAAAATTAATTTGAAGCAGATAGTTTTTAAAATAAGCTTACGATCACAATCGTTGTGAAAAAAAAATCTTTTTTACCATCAATTGTTTTTAGCGACCTAAGTCTAACACAAATTTAAGTTACGTTATGTATCATTTTTAAGGAATTAACTGTCACTTCTTGGAGAAAGGGATAATCAAACTTAATAAAACAAAGTATATAGTATTACTCCCACATATATTCTGAAAGTGATAAAGACCAATTTCGACCATCGCAAGCATTGTTATTTCTTCAGTTATATTTGTCTCAATTAATATTTGGAGATGTTTTATTTTTTTTCTCAATTCTCCCATAGTAATAAAGTTTTCTGGAATAGGAAAATAAGCTATTTAATTGCAATTTATTAATACAATCGTTCTTTAAACTACAATATAACGTAAAATAAATATATATTTGGGTGAACAAGTTGGTTGTCCCACCACCCATCCGTTATGTGTGTGCAGCCGTTTTTCACAGCCGCCTTCCATAACGCTATACGCGTAAAATAAATAGTATTTATATTGTACTAGTATTGCTACCCGGCTTTGCTCGGACCAGTTTGGGGTTATGTTCACCTCGGCGCGTAAATTCAGACGGGCCAAGTTGTAACAACTTTTTTCAAAATTCAAAAGTCTAGGTCAATTAAAATGGAATTAAAATGAACATTTCAGACTGGCATTGACATTTCACAGCCCCTTTCATATATTGACAGCCCCATTCTCGCCCATAAAAATGTCCAAATTCAAGGAAAAAATCTAATTTGCTGTCAAAGAAATGTCAAATAATACCATCACGTAAATAATAAAGATTATTATTAATAATAAAAGCCGGGAAAAGTTCAGTAGAAGACTAATTTATTACATTTTGACTGTCTTCGCCGATAAATAATCAAACATATTTTCTTTCATATTCGTTTTTATGGCAACTTAATGACCAACAATGCAATAAGGAATTACAGACCCACAGACATACATACGCCGTTTCGGTTTTATATATAAGATTTCATAAATTATTTTAAGGTAAGTAATGAAGCATTTCAACATAATAAAATTCATTAGCTGAACAAAGGTTTTAATTTTGACCAAGTTTCTATGAAATTATTTAAAATCGCTGAACGTTCGTTCAGTGCTTAAGTTATCGTATTTATGATGTTCACTTGAAATTCAAACGTATTAATTAAAATGAATTCCCGTACATTTTGGTAGCGTACAAAAGCAGACCATCTTTATGCCCGGCCATACATTTACGGTAACGTGGCTTGGCCATACAGTGCAAATGAGTCCAGTTATTTATAAAGCAATTAAAGCGACACGGCATACACACACACACGTGAGGCAGTGCGACAGAAACATACCAACCAGGGATGCCAATAAAAATTGTTTTACCGATCGCATAAACGATGTGTATCATTTCACTTGTTTAAAACGAGTATATGTATATCAATTATAGCGATATAACTTCTTTCAAATACATATTATTTAATAATGACAACCCTATCACCCCAGTGAAGTGTTCCTATAATTCTTGTGGTTTCATGCACGAGACCACTGCCATCTGTCTTTTAAGTGGGATACTTTATATGAGCTTAATTGAGAAATCAGGAGGCGAAGGATTGATGTAGGATTTTCAAACATTATTTAAAAAATGCAAGCGAACATGTATTCTCTTAAAATTTAAAACATAATTTTTTTATCGCTTTCCTAATTTCCATGCATTATTTAAATAAAAAACATTAAAAATCTTTCCGATGTTAATAAATTAGGTTTTTCAAATAGAAATGATATTTAAGCTTATACGAGTGTTCGTCGCCATAGCGATCCTTTAGATTATTCATTAAGTTGTAAAATATCAAGTAAGATATTTCAAAATCAGAAATATAATTCAGAATAAATAGACACAAATGTTTCTGTTCTCAAATAGATTTTAACTATCTTAAAAGTTGTGTATTTCAATTAAATATGGCAGTTATAAAAGCATTTATAGAAAATATTATTCTGTTATAACTTTTAATTGAAAACTGATTACAAAAAAGTATTAAAAAATTCGCATACATTAAGCCTTCACCCCTTTTCTCCAGTCATACATGCCTTGCCATCCTATTCCCACCCAGGAGCTGTGGGTATGGTGGCAGGAAAAAGGTGATAGGCTGCTAGAAAAGGTGGAGCATAAATTAACCCGCAACTGCTGTATCCAATAAACTTGTGTTTTAATGTAATTTTATGTATAAACTACGACTGTTGTTTCGACTGAATTATGTAGACAATTCATTTGATAGTATTTTTTTTAACTATGGCTATGGAAACACTTTCTAAATCTACACTTTTTTTTACCGAACCGAGAGATTCTTGTACAATTGATTTTTTTTTTTTTTAATGAATATTCAAGTATCTTCTCAGTTCATTTTGTTTATTTCTTTTTGTATGATTCACCAATTTACTGAATTACTAAATTTACTGAATTAAATTAAAGAGTAGTATATCAGGAATAGTTGAGATCTTAAAATCAATGCATTCATGCAATAGTAATTTATGAAACAGCAAATTAGCATCAGTTGTTAAAATATGTATTATAAAAGTCTTTTCCCGATTTACAACATACATTATAACAGTTATTGATTTTTCAAACCGAGTGCAAATATGCCTTTCGAATGTAAATTTTAATATCTGTAGACATTGTTAACACTGAGCACTTGATGCGAGTTGTGATCTTTGGTTGATGAAAAATATTTCTTCTAACACAAAATTAGTACTTACGCATAATTCTTCACTATAACACAACATAATATTTATCACAAATTGTCTTGCTTGGCAATTCAAAACAGAATTTAAATTTGAAAATGGTACCATTTAAAAGATTGATTTGATTGTTTATTTTTTCTCAATATATTTTCTATTTAAAGCTAGAATTTTAATATTTACTTACAATATAACCGGTATGTTATTAAGTTACACAATAATATACCCTCTTTGATCCAAGTCTTTCGATAACATCATTCAATTAATCAAAAGAGTAATTCTTTTCTGCCCCTTTGCCAATCGATTTCAATGTTTATTCGCCCAGTCGATACGATAATAATGAATAACTTTTCTCAATATCTTTATTACTGCATCGCGAGTTTCCTCCACTCTAAAAAATAGCAGTGAACATTCCCTTTCATACTTACGATTATTACTGCTTCTTGCAATAATCATTTATAGTATTTTCCGGTCATAACCGATGAGGGGTGGGCCTTTGCTGCCTTTACCAGATAGAATGCACCTCATGTTTACTCACGAAAACCACGGAGACTTTTAGGGCAGGGTTTTCGAATGGGGATAGATAAGAAAATTCTTAATTTTCCAAAAATCTCAATTTCTCAAATAGAAGATATTAAATATTTCATTACTGAAATGAATAAGTTACATGCCATGTATTCTGTCTATTTGTTAGGTAGTTTCTTTGATTATACTTAACTCAATAAGAAACATTAGTTGAGATTTAATTCCCGGCCGCCAGCTTTACATATTAAAACACATTTTTTTAAAGTTGATTTCCGTAATGATTCAAAAGACATTTAATTAGTTCATTTTATCATCAATATCACACAATTTTTGAATAAATTAGAACATGACTTATATCTTGGATGTGTTATGTAATAAAATGGATTCAGCGGCAACTTGGTGGAAATTCATTTTAGTATAATTATTTTTTTATAATCTTATTGTGTTACAAACATTGTGCGCTTGAATATACCCCTCAATTAGGTGAAACAGGTTTCAATTTTTGTTACACAGTGCGAACGAAGCAATAAAATGGAGTTTTAGTTCTTGTTTCACAGATTTATGATCATTTTTTTTATTTTAACATTTTCCTATATTGTCTGACATGGCCATCATCGAATGGTATCGATAGTATCTCTTAATTTACTATTTTAATTTAAATCATATCAACACATCACTTTGTTAGCCATTCTCAACATGGGCTCTGAAGTGTGTATCCACTCAGGGCCCTGCTATGGAGCTTCCCAACCTTCTTGCGGTCAATAGCCTCCCAAACGGAAAATAAGACATACTTCACGTAAGGGCTGCATCTTTGAGAAATTGCCCGTTATGCGAATGGAAACTGTTTTTTCCCCGTTCCTGTAGGGCGGTAAATCTTATCATTCTTCAGCCTCATCTATCTACCTAAGACCTGTGTTTCCGATTCGTTTATTATAGGTACTTTTTTGGAACGATTTCTGCTTATTTTTTAGATTAACATTAAGTAATGTTATTTTATCAATTCAAAATTATCTCTTATTTTATTTCAACCATTTATCACTCAAAGTGAAGGTTATGTTTGCTATTTAAATGGAACATCTTAAGAAAAATCGTAGATGAAAACTATTTGCTAAAAACGTTTTTTTCTATCAAAAAGGATTTAATAGTTAAATTGAAATCAATAATAGTTTAATTAAAATCAATAATAGTCTAAATCCTGTCATCAATTTCTTAATAATATGAATGGGACGGAAAACGAATCTATTAATTATATTTAGATATATAAAAATAATTCGATAAAATCATTTTATTTTGAACACCTCAAGTAAAAAGGTACTCACGCATGTTCCATAATGCATTTTCTATATCAGTAATAGAATCAAATGAGCCAAATAATTTCACTTTCTTCCCTTCTGATAGAAGTAAGCTTTTCCATTGATCTTACCGCATAGAAACATAGACTCTGTTGTTGCTTGCTAGAAATTCATAGATCGGCCTGCAGTAGATTTAATGGTTCGATAAATATCTTGGAAGGTGTTCAATGCCGAACTTTTATTGAAAAGGCATTTTTTTTATTAATAATTAGCAAGTGGAAATAAGTCTGATCTATATACATATCTTAGAAGATTTCTATGTTTACGTCATCTTTACGACACTTCATATGTATTTAATGTTTGTAACGAACGCTGGTAAGCAAGATGTAAATTTATTTAACCGTCCTTTATAATCCCCGATGATGCTGATTTATTCAAAAAAAAATCCGACAACAATTAGAAGACGCACGAGTATATCTGAAGTTTTATTTAACATATCAGACTTTTAAGCGACGCCATAAAATAAAATATTACTTAATCATACTATAATGGATGTAGTACAACTTAGTGAGTTATAAATCTGCCCTAATATACCCATCCGTATTTTTTTTCAAAGTCCAACGCTTTCAAAAGGTTTCTTTTCTTTACATACGACGCACTCCGCTTGCTTTCGATTGTTCACTGGTTCTCAAAAAGTGTCATTAAATCTTATATATAAAACCAAAACGGCGTATGTATGTATGTGGGTCTGTTATTCCCGTTTGCATTGTTGGTCATTAAGTTGCCATAAAAACGAATATGAAAGAAAATATGTTTGATTTTTATCGGCGAAGACATTTAGTCAAAATGTAATAAATTAGTCTTCTACTGAACTTTTCCCGGCTTTTATTAAGATAATAATGTTTATTATTTACGTGAAGGTATTATTTGACATTTCTTTGACAGCAAATTAGATTTTTTCCTTGAATTTGGACATTTTCATCAAATTAAATAAAGTTTGTGATTTTATTTTAACTCTATTTTGGATGTTAGATTTTGTGATATAATTATGTCGAATGATATAACATTAAATAATTATTCGTCGCTTAGTCCGAGCGACGCCGGGTAGCAATACTAGTAGCGATATAAAACTGAGATACTACTTTTTTTCAATCGTATAAAGTTTTGATAATGTATCCTACTAATATTATCTAGTTTGAATAATAATAAAAAAGTGTTTTTCAGATATTTCTTATACTTTAAACCTGACATAAAATGTACTTAATAGTTTTTAAAGATATTTTAGAGCATTGATATGTATATGCCAATCATATTATAACGTTTATATGACGATGCAAACTTTGTTTCAATAGCGTACTGATTCAACAAAAAAACCTTTGGAGAACACTCCTTTAAGTAGGAAAACTTTCCTATATCAACAGAAACTCTGAAATAAGGATCGACCGACCATTCGTTATTTTTGTGAATGCACGCAGATATAATGCGCCCCTAGTCTTAGTGTTTCGCTCGCACCAATGCTTCCAGTCAATAACACCATCTCATCTTTGTATGAAAGTGCAGACTTTTTGAAACATTAGAAAGAACGATTATCAAAGACCGCAATATTTTCCCCTGATCTTCTAATTGCTGGAGGAGTCATAATGTCGGTTGCCTCTTTCCATTTTAATGTAACCTTTTAGCTTTTTCAACTTCAACCTTTTATGTACCGTTACATATTTTATAACACAAATAAATTTTGTGAATGAGTATTAATTATCATTTCTGAAGTCTTAATATTTTTACTAATTTTTGTTTTTTTTCTTGTTCTAGGTACGTTCACTGGCATTCAACAACTACTATAGCTAACAGAATAATTGGGTAATTATTATTAGTATAAGTTTACACCGATTTTTTTTCAAGAAAACAAACTCCGCTTTTGGTCTGATAAAAGAACGAAAAATTCTTGGATGTAAGCCACCCACAATTTATTGGGGACCCAATAAAAAAGATCGAACTGGAATACGACTTTTGAATATAAAAATAGTTCTTTTGATTCGATTGAATTTGTACGTTCGTAATCGTCATAAATTTTAATCATTAAGTGACTGACTCATAGTAAATAGCATAAATTATTGGTATGTTATGATAATCTGTTTCAATAAATTTATAATAGCTAAGAATTATCAAAATAATAAAAACATTTAAAATTTGTTGGAATTTCCATGCTGTAGCCGCCATAACCACTTTTTAACGATATTACATTTAAAATACATATTGGTTAAATTGATATTTTCTCAGTGCAATAACTTATCCAATTGATTAAACGTCATTAATATTAAAACAAAAGCCAATGAATACAAAATTAAAACTATTGCAGTTGGATTTTTTTTACCATGTCCGCTCCCAACTTGTAGCATATGGACTCTTCACAGAGTTCTGCTTGTTACTCATCGCTAATCGCTGTCACTATACGTCGCTCTTTGGGATCGGAAAGGTAGGAAGGGATTTTCAAGAACACAGACACCCATGCTTTTGAACAGATTTCATTTCCCGGTACGAGAGAAAAATCCGCTCGTACCGGGAATCAAAACCCGGCAGTCCAGCACGCAAGCTAACAACGTTGATACTGCACCACGGACCGTACCATTGCAGCCGAAATACTATTTTATACACCATTTTATTGTACTTGTGGTTTTTAAGTCAATTTAAAAACAAACAAAAAACCTTTATTATTTTACATGGCGTGTTATTAATGATTCGTTTATTCATGAGATTAATCGAAAAACTTTTCTTTTAAATATAAATGCATGCACAGAATGCATTATTTGTGTAAATCTGATTGCATCAGCGTGTAATCCGAGTACCCAAGCTGACTTTGTGTAAGCCCTTCAGGTCACGTGGCAAGTTAACTATATTTTGAAGTCGTTAGATATAGCGTAATGTCTCATTCTGATTCCAGTCCCCGTCATATGTTTATTCTATTACTCTTGGAGTCGTAACTGTGAAAATTAGATAGCTCGTGTATGCGCTTATAAAGAAGACATGGTAGCTTTAAAGGGGTGTTTTGGTCAAGGTAATGTCTCATTCTGATTCCAGTCCCCGTCATATGTTTATTCTATTACTCTTGGAGTCGTAACTGTGAAAATTAGATAGCTCGTGTATGCGCTTATAAAGAAGACATGGTAGCTTTAAAGGGGTGTTTTGGTCAAGGTAAAATATCAGACAAGCCATTCTAAATGATAATTTATATTTCATCTAAATTAAATTGAATCAAATAAATGATACGTTAGTCGATTTATCGATTAGATAGTAAGCAGTTTGTATCGTTTATATACAAAAATAAAAGTAGATCACTAAGTTACATTGCTATTAACGTGGCCAATATTAACGCACTTCTACTACACGTCAGTTCAAGTACATTCGTGCACATAAAATGCCTGAAGATGCCGAAAGGTGAAACCCAGGTAACTAGCGCTAATTTATGGAAAAGTACAAAATTCAAACGATTCGAATTTGAATTATAAAGGATGCATATTTATTAAGTTTTACTGGCAGTATACTAATTATTTTAAATGTTATATACCGCAATGACTAAAAAGCACACTGAATAAATATTTGTAGCGAGTTTTTGTCCAATTATCTTATATATAAAACCGAAATGGCGTATGTATGTATGTGGGTATGTAATTCCCTTTTGCATTGTTGGTCATTAAGTTGCCATACAAACGAATATGAAAGAAAATATGTTTGAATTTTTATCGGCGAAGACATTTAGTCAAAATGTAATAAATTAGTCTTCTACTGAACTTTTCCCGGCTTTATTATTAATAATAACGTTTATTATTTACGTGAAGGTATTATTTGACATTTCTTTGACAGCAAATTAGATTTTTTCCTTAAATTTGGACATTTTAATGGGCGAGAATGTGGCGGGGCTGTCATCAAATTAAATAAAGTTTGTGATTTTATTTTAACTCTATTTTGGATGTTAGATTTTGTGATATAATTATGTCGAATCATATAACATTAAATAATTATTGGTCGTTTAGTCCGAGCGACGCCGGGTAGCAATACTAGTATTTTTGACTGCGTGATAACCAGTGCCAACAATTAAATCTATACAGCAAAAACATTACACCGTGTTTCGTTAACACCCTTACAAAGTATGTACAGCGTAACTGCAGTGGTACCGTGAATGAATGACTCGCTCAGACTGATTGAATGATAAGCAACCCCACGTGTGTTCCCTCTTTGCAACACGTGGCATTTTGTCATATGTAAATAAGTTAAGATCTTCAAACAAGATACAACCTTCACACAAGCGCCGCTCCACCCCACCACTTGAAACTTTTGTTGCGATTCCAGCCAATTTTACTGATAACGAACAAAAAATGTACCGGGGAAAAATATTGCAAGTGCTGTTTGTTACTCTTAAATCCTCCCTTGAAAAGTTTTGCGGAAACTTTGAGATAAGCTAAGCTTTACAAGAGGGTAGATGAGATGAGAATATGCTTTCGGAAAAGCTCTACGGTTGATTTGTGCGCATAATTAAGTGAATAAGATAAGAGCTTTTTAACGGAGAGTTTAAAACAACGAATTAATAGGCGTCACCTTATTATCAATTCTTTAATTTAATTGCAAAATATTTTTGACTCACATTTTAATAGTATCCAATCCAATTACTGATCATGTTTATTTATTGTGGAATCTGAATAAATACTTGTCACAAGTCAACCAACCATCCTCATTTTACATACTGAGCTTCGAAATCTTTCTTCATAACGAGAGCTTATTATTAAAAACACAATGTTTTCAAACGTGAATCTCACCCAGATCATTATATTAAACTGTTAAATAGTCAGTCTTTTCCCTTTTAAGCTATAATCATCATTTTATTATGATCAGGAATCAACAGTAGATAGGGTACGTAGGGAAACTAAGAAATAATAAATATTCATAACATGTACTTGTATGTATCTTTTTTTTACAAATTCTTTGTGAAGACTGTTACATTTTTTAGTAAAATATTGGTTTATGATCGATAAATGCTTTTTATCATATTACTTCTTTTTAATATATTTATGATTCTGTTAAATTGTTTCGGAATAAAGCTCTATCAAATAATTGTAAACGCGTTTTCCGTATACTGCAGAATCAGTGACAATTGTAAATAATAAATACTCAAATGTACGACGGGTAGGTACATATATTCCAATCAGTCGAAAGCTAAACAACAATATTGAATCGAGAACTTCGGACAGGCACTCATTTTGGAGCTCACTGAAATTTTCAGTGGCTTCAGTTTGTGACAACTAGTGCATGATAATCGATCAGCAAATTTATAATTCATTATTTGCCGCGCACTCTATTCTGTAATGGGGAATCACGCCATGCGTGTTTTTGTGTTAAATTGAAATTTAAAATGAACATTTCGGTGCAAGCTCAATTCCCGCCGGATAAGTCCCTCGGACCGTCCGAGTTTTCTATTGTTTGCCAATTGATTGTTGTGACTGACGATTTAAAGTTGGTACTAATTTGCATATTCGCATCAGCTCAGGTTCATCTATTGTATGTTTGTTTTCCAATGCAACTGATTGTATGGAATATATTGATCACAGTTAATACTGTATCACGGAAAATTACGGATTTTAGTTTCCGTAATATATGCGAAATTTTAATATTCATTGGGCTTACCACAAATATCAGTGCATCGTTTTTACAGTGAAATATTGATGAAATAGACATAATTATTAATATAATTCCATTCCACCAAGTATTGACAGTAAACACCTTAAAAGTGATATAATAAAATGTATTTTTTTATTAACATGTATTGAAAATGAAGAAAAATTAGCTACATCATTGAATTGAGACTGTCCAGAAACTTGTACATGAACGCTCATTAACATAAATTTATCCCCTATTTACCATCACTTTCATGAAAGTCAGTAGTAATTGTTATTGAAATAGATATGTAGAAACGTAAAAATCAATGTCGCTTAGCGTTATAACAAATTGCATGAAAGAATAAGTTATTTCTTTTTTGAAAGTAATTGGAAAGTCATCGCACATTGATTTTTAATACTAATTGAATTGCACTCACTCGATTGAAATTATAGTCTGGAACGAAAATTAGCTTTATAAAACTAAGTCACCGTCGACGCTTGATCGAATCGGTATAATTTTGGTCACCATTGGGAAAAATGTTTTTTTTAAGAAACTGCACCTCTTATTTGGCTGGCGCAGTGCAGAGGTCGGTACGCGACTCGACTAAGCAAGTAATCATTTTGCAATTCAACTTTTTTTGTTAAGATTTGCAATCAAATAAAAAAGGAAACAGTTTCATGAAAAAATCGAGAAAGCATTTATTTACTCGTTGCAGTCTTTTTTTTCAAAAGTTTATTTTAAAATAATATGGTTTTACATTTTCGTAAATAGATAGTCAAATGGCAAATCTTTGAGACAGACTATTAGTGCGTATATGTACATATATAGATGGATAAGCCACAAAAATTCATCGTTATTTGTATTTACCTTGAGGATTACGATTTACTCGATTACGTTTTTCACATGGTTTGTATTTATTCCACATTAAATTCATTAGAATTAGTACCGGATTCTTTATAAATACCGAAATTGAAAAATAAGTCTGTATTTATTATCAGTTAAAAATGCTCGCGATGACTGAAACCAGTACTGATCTTAATAAATGTAATGTGTAAAAAGTACCAAAAACGTGTTTTTATTTTTATATTACGTTACCTATCCTTTACTAACCTTTCAAAAAAACATTTATTTTTATCAAGCTCAATCCCCAAATAGTTTTACTATGTGAATATAATTTAATAAATATGCAATTGTATGCTTTGCAATTGTATGCTTTGCATACTTCACTTTTAGTTTCAGATTTTATACAATCTATAAATTATTCAAAAATCATAAGTTATATTGATGAGGTAATTTTCTCAAAGATTATCACGCTGCGACAAAAAGCTTTATCTCAGATCTTGGAAAGCTTCAATTCTATCGTGACTGTATGTCGCATTCCGGAAACGTTTCTAGCGTCCGAAAAATTGCCAATGAGTTGTGAGCACGTTCCATATCCAACGAGTACCCACGATGTACTTGCTTGCAGTTTTAGAACATGGCTTGTAGAATTCTCAGATTTCAAAAATTATATTATATCTCGAAAAGCTGAAAATTTGTTTTGGCATCCATTTTTATGACAAACTACCCGATATTCGGCAAGCGTTGCAATGCCACTCAATAATGAAAGTGTTTGTGTATATTGAAGTGCTTTCGGATGCACAATATTTTAGATACATAATTTCGATTTGATTTCACTAACATTGATATTGGTATCGATCACTGCTTGTCTTTTGCCGATTGTTTATGGTACAACACACGTGCCACCTACTGAAAGATAGCTTTACTATGCCAAAAATATTCGCGAATATGCAAGCAAAAAAAAATATCAAAGTTTCATTGTGATCAGATGAACGGCATGGCAGCACATAGAGTACGAACAAACAAACAAACATTGATATGTTTATTTGATATTTGATAATTATCAGAATTGTAAAAAATATATTTTTTCATCACTAAATTGACACCCTCTTCTCAAATTAGTCATTTATTGTTCTTATTCTATAACTACATACAAAGATTATTTTAATACTAAATGCGAACAATTTAAATAAAATACGTTCAATGCAATAATTGCAGTCGAAGCGAATAATATTGATCAAAAATTGCATTAAGGTAAAGTTTTCATCATTTTACCCCGAATCTCATTAATTTATAGATCTAGATTGAATTATTTGTATTGAAACCATAAAATAATAATAATTTCAAGCTACAATAAATTGGAAGCTTTTTTTAATTTTAAGATTTTAAAGTAAAAGCAGTGCTACTGTTTTAATAAGTTCTATATTATTTACTAAAAATCTTTGTAGAAAGGACATTAAATCATTTTTCGTAGTAGTTAAAATTTTCAACTGGAACAGCAATCTTCCTTAACAAAACCTATCGTATACATCGCATTTGAAGAGTACACTTCAATCGTATTAAGACAATGCTTAATTTTCTAATATAAATACTTTGAAAGTTTATTACTCGATTTATCGTAGATACAATGAGATCAGACCGTCTAGGTTCATCAAAGACAATTTCATAAATAGCTTATTTTGATGAGAAATATTCTCCACTATATATCTAAAGTTTTTCTCTATTTCGTTTGAAAGCTCTGAAGTAATAGTACTGTACTAGGCAGAGAAGCAACAAAAGGATTTCGTCTCAATTTGTCGAGAAGACAATTTGCAGCGCCGCCTACTCTTTTGTTTTTATCTTTATTTCTCTTCTGATGTCACAATGTCCCATTCACAATGGTCCGCAGTAAAAAGGAGGCAAAATAAAATACGTGTTTGCCAAACGCTTTTTTTCCATGACACTTCTCGTGGTTACATCTAAATTCCAAAGCTATTTTTTCATCTCAATCGTTACCCACAAGCAACAGTAAATAAATATATTTTCGAGCTAGAATTGAAATGCACAACGTTAAAGAATTATTCTAAAAAACATTGTACTGTACATCATAATTTATTTGCTCGCAAAACGATTTTGAAATGGCAGATAGAATATAAAAAAACCGTTTCAATTTTCTGGTTGAGACATTCAATTCCGAATCAAATTTAAGCTTCAGAGTACATTTATTATAAATCTTGTTTATCTCTATTAAAAAGAAAAAATGTTTATCTGATTATACTACTTGGACCATTTAAATGCACCGCATTTTATTTATTTTTTCAAGCATCTCAACTCATGGACGACATGAAGACAGAACTGAGGTCTCAACAGCTACTCTCAGCTGCTTATCCTATATTTTACAAATACGTTAAGGAAAAAAACATAGGGTTTCACAAGCACTTGTAGTTGGATACTAGCTCACCCTATAATGATATTTATTTGTTAATCACATACAAACATGCCCTTATTAAACCGATTGATTTAAAAAAAATAGTTTGTAAAAATGAACTTATATTCATTTAATCTTATGGCCACAGACAAATGCTCAAGGGTGTTCGCCTTTCAGCTACAGAACCGATCTAAAATCCAACATATTTCAATTTCAGAATAAGACTTTATAAATGCAAGAAGTAGAGATTTTCGCTATAACCATTACTGACTATTTACTTAAATAAATTCCTTTATGAAATATTTGAAATCGTTTGTATTGCCTTCAATTGAAACCGATTCATGCTTGTCTGCAAATATTTACTATATTCAGACAGTCCTGCCTTTCTATATTAAAACCTATATGTACAAACTATCATTATTCTTAGCCTAAACATGATTTCCAATATCAAATTCGTATACAAGTTTAGTAATCATAATCAACTCATACATACTATTATTAAAATGACGATTCTTGTTTTCGACGGTTGATCTATAAATATCCTGCCAAATTTATGATTTGTAAATAATAATCTTGCTGTCATTATTAAGAAAAGTAACTTGAGAAACTACGTAATTTATTTGATAAAATTACGCTTGAAGTAAACCTTTTAATCAGTGATATATCAAAAATAGATCTTTAGTAGTACTACTATTTGTAACATTAGTACGAAATCTAACGATGCTTGAGACTAATTGATTCCTTGTCCAGCTAAAATTATATATGAATATAACTACGTTAATATATTTAGTAGTGAGTAATATCAACCCGGCTGTCCACTGTAAAGTACAGTCAATGTCTGCCTTTTGTAGGTCTTCTTTTCGTCTGCTAGTGAACAGACGTTCTTGTAAAGTCTGCTTGTCTAACTGGGAGCTATGCAATTGAAACAATTACAACAGTTTTCAAAATAATATATTTATCAATAATTCGAATATTGCATGAAGCATTTGCTTGCCACGTCAATTCCGGTATAATGGCAAACTTTTGTTTTTTTTTATTTTATGCTGTCATATTTATATCTTCAATCGAAGTAGAAAGATTTTCTTAAGCAATTATGAGGCTGACAAGCAATCATTCACAACTTTTCTTCTCCGCCAAGAACACCAAATATATGTATGTTTCTTATATTTAACAAAGAGACACGCATCTTTAGAAAATTGAAAATTCTGTTTCATTTTCTTGGTAAATCTAACAGATTAAGACAATTTCTTAATCGAATATTATCTCCCTTGTACTTTTCATTGTGTCCATCAAAACTTCGGTATCGCTTAATTTATTACATCCCTGTTTGCTTAATAATGTTATATTGTTTAGTGTTATATACAGTATAAACTTAGTCATTCACTATTCGTGATTTTTTGAAAAATATTAAAAATGTTTTATAGTCCTCCTTTCGCGTAAAAAGAATTACATAATATTCTGTTTGCTTTCCTATCTAGCTGTCTCTGAAATTCGAACTTTCGTGTTACGTCCAGACGAGTCCGGCATTTTGCTTTTGCCCAAGTCTAAGGCTCTCGAGAGATTTCCGTTTTGGGGAATCCATACAAGATGTTTTGGTATCATGGATCATGCAACTAATTTTCCTTCCTGTACTTAAACTGCCTTCAATGTATACTTAAGTGTCTATATTCTAAATTGAAATAAAGATTTTATGATACCAGTTTTTAGAAGTGTGTTTTCATGTAGCTTATTGGTATTTTTTACAATTAATTATTTTAGTTTTGCTAAACTCTTTTACGTATAATGGATGTGTTTACGGTTGAAAAGCTAACTGGCTTTTTCGTGGTGGAAGGAACTATTTTAAGCAAATAAAAAACATTTATTTTGTTCCACTTCTACACGTTCTACCTAGCTAAATCTATAATTCTAAGTATTTGTTGCCTATGATGATAATTATTGTAGATTCCTCTCACCCAAATGACAGCTGGTGGCTTTGTATAAATATTTCTAATCAAGCATACTATTTTATTATATTGAATAATTTCGAATATTGCTAAAATAATCATACAGTTTCATAAGTTTCTTCGATTTAAAAGATAACCTTTGTCTTTCATCATCTGCAAGTATTCCAAATTTGATATTCCTTTTCATCCAGCACCCTCAGTTGATAACTTAAATTACATATTTTCTATTTTATAAGTGTGAAATTGTTGACAATAATTAATCCTTAAAAAAACGAAAACTTTATTTTGACAATCACAACGGAATGTTAAACTTCGTAGGGCTTAAACTAAGTTTCCATCATAAAACGATTTTTCATTTTTCGCTGATACAACATTATTTATTGCACAGTCACTTACCCAAAAATATTTCTCACATAAAAATATCAACAAAAAAAGCCTTATCCGATTCCACATTTTTTCACTGACTTCAAAATTCTCAGCGAGTCATAAAAAGCTAACCGGATAAATTAATTTGAATGGATATTTCATGCGAAAACGGCAGCTTTTGGGGAGTGGGCACGCATACACGATCTTCGCATTCCACTCAAAAAGCTGGTATATCGGGGCTTTTATCTTTGTCCATTCACTAGGTAAAATTTTTCTAGCAATCAATCAGCCAAATTATTAAAAATGCATTCATAACGAAACATGACGTTTGATGATGACAATGAAGACAATATATTATTGGATAAATAAACAATGAACAATAATCAATTAGTTTCATTATACGAGATAAACACTTTCAGGAGCTTTACAAAATACACAGTCAACAAGGTGCATATATCATATAATGAATGTAATAACTCTAGTATATCATGATCCATAAATTATATCATACCTTTTCAATGGATGTTTAATTGATCTGTATTTTTATAAAAAGAATACAATAATCTATGTAAATTCAAATAATAATCAATAACATAGTGTATCAAAACTAGACGGATACATTTGTTATGTGTTTTACTTTATTGTTTTGAATTTTGTGCCGTGGCATACTTGAATAAAGATTGTTGAAATATTTTTTTCCGATATTTTTATCAATTATATACATACTGTTAAAAGTGTTTCTGCCTTAATATCTTCTGTCTTACAACTTTTAAATATATTTGGATTTATCATGATAAGAGTAAGAGGTGTTGTTCAAGTAACTGGATATATGAAAGCTCAGTGTAATATTTTGTAGTAAACTTTAGATAGAGCTTTCTCTCTCTCGTCGTAAAACTGGCAGTGAATTTACCAAAAGCTATAAAACAAGTCGACGGGGCCAAAACTTTCATCCAGTCCTCTGAGTGATCTACAAATTATATTACGCTTCACACTGTGAGAAATTTCCTGCGCCTCGACTATCTTTCATATATCTAGAAAGATTCATACATCACAAACATTTACTCTTAAATATGAAATATTTTGCAAAGGCGATGCACACGTGAAGAATTGTTTTTAAATCTAAGTAAGTATCACTTTTAGTATTTGCGTTCATCATAGATTCGTGTATGCAGATTTTGAAGAACCTATAACTTTACTTTGCTGAGCTACAATTTAAAGTGGGAACTATGCATTCTTTCTCGCTGAGTTTTAAAATAAAATCACGTTTTCTGAGCTTTTCGTTCTGATCAACGAATGATTGCTCAATCTAATATACGCAACCTAGCTATAGAGACGTGTTTTATATTCTTGCGCTTGTAAAATAATTGCTAAAAATAAAGTATTCCCAAATAAAATCTATAGTATTTTTGTTATTATCAGTGAAAACCATTCTTTTTTTACCGTACACTGGGGGAAGCTTCTATAAATGATCTCAGATAAAATGCAATAATGTTCACATTACGTCGTCAAATATCAATGTGGCGATTTATTTTATGACTCCTGACTTGCGAGTAATAAAGACATTTCAACTGCAATGATGATGTTATCATTTTGCCCCTGTGCATTTTACTTCTTTAGATACGACTATTATCACAAGTTTTTCAAAGCACTACGAAAAACGTTCTTGGATGCTTGTTTTTCAGCAATAGTTAATTGTTCTTTTTAGTACCGGAAACTTATGTAGATAATCAACTATTTTTTGCTACCCTCAATCTGTATCAAGATACTAATTTAACATAATAATGTTTTTAAACACAGCGTTTGTATTAGCAAAAACATATTTGTACAGTGATGCGAGATAATCGTGAAGTGTTTTTTAAGATATATTATTTTATTTTGTTACTGCAATTTTGTTTACGTTTTACCAATTAAGTATCATATAATTTAATTAGTAATCTTTGGGATATGAAATAATAAAATTTACACATCTACATTTATAGCTGGCTAGCATATCGAATATCAGAAAGTAGCTGGTTTCCCTAGGGTCGCATGATCGAAATCTAACGTTCTCCGGGAGACAACGACCCCAGTGAGATGAATAAGGGCAGGATTCTGGAGGGTCAAGGGCTGATGCACGCGATTCCGTTTCATTTATATATTAAGATAACCTTTAGCACTTGTGTTTGGTCAGTATTGATATCACGTTGCAATTCCTTAGTCAATATTAATTTCATTTGAGAATATTTGTTACGTCGGTAAATTTAATTATGCCTATGTTGGTTTTCACGTTTTCCTATACATGGTTAATTCATTTATTTATACAAGGAAGCATGATCCGGGTAAAAAATAAAAAAAATCAATTAAGTATGAAATGTCTCTAAATTTAATAAGGAAAATTTCCACAGATTTATGTGTTAATTTAATGATTATTATCATTAAGTGGAATTTCTAATTTTAGCGTATTTTTCCGTGGATTGAATTGGCATTTACTTGGTCGAAGTCTATTATAAAACGGTGAAAAAATAGCAATGTATTTTTATTTTACTAAAATATATAATATAAATTAACGAGGGTGTATGCAGGAAACAGCTTTCAACTATATATTATTTTTTTAGAACTCAATTACATTGCCAATTTTTCACTGTGTTATATTTTTTGTTTTAACGACTAAAGTTTTAAAATAAAAATTGCTTTATATATATTATATTTTAGCTGGTAGCCATTGTAAAGCGCGTTTAAATATGTCCTTTAACTAAGTCAACAAAAGTATCGGGGAAGAAATTTCGGCCTTGATAATAGTAAAATATAAAAAATCTGTGAAAGTTTTCATATCAAAAAATCCATCATACGAAAACTACTCGCGGCTTGGGAGATTTATTCATAAAAAAGTAAATTTCTCCGTCGTTAGCCGGAAGTTTGGAATACATTGTCGCCATTTTATTGAGTGCTACTCCCACCTCTGCTTGCGCCGCCTCAAAACTTACTCTCCAAGTTTCAGGCCCTTGTAAATTGTTTGGAGATCGTCGATAATAAGTTTGTCAAATCGTTGTAAGTTTAGGGCCCCCCATCTTCTCGAATATTCGATCCAGTGACGTCAACAAAGTTGGAAGTTATTTTGGCATGATAATCAATTATAAAAAATAAGACACTCTTCTTGTACTGCATCCAAAATTTAATATTATCACTGATGATAATCGAAGGCAATGAATGCATCGGTTTCAAAACAATCCAGAAAAAAATATTTTCTGTTTGTGGATTTTGATTAAAGGTGCTTGGTGAAATTTCAACATCAAACTTGAATCGTTTAAATTTTATACCGTTCCATGAACTTCGTCGCTAATGACCGGGGGTTCACATTTTGACATTTTCATGTAATTCAAGTGCATCAATTAGTTTGAACTGACTTACATACAAATCTCACAAGTTACTTAAAAAAGTATTCTCATGAACTATTATGATACAATTATGTAATTATCAAGCTTCATCCTGTGCTTAGTTGTACTAGGATTGAAATGAACTTCAAATTTGCAATGCAGTCGAAATATATAAAAAAAAATATAAGACCAGCAAATGTGAGATTTTCGGAGTTATCATTTTATCCTACCGCTGCTTAGCTTCAGTGAGTCACTGGTTCGACCCCAAATTGTGGGGGAAGGAATACCTTTTGTGCGGAGTGCTGTTAAAAGTTTTGATTCATAAATTTCTCCAATACATAAGCGCAGTTATAATGGACGTCGGATATTGTTGGAAATTTGTAATTACTGTTCAAAGTGAAGGTATTGTGTGGGGCCTTTGAAATTTGATTTTAAGTATAGCGAGATGATTTTGCGAAATATTTTTTACGAAATTCCTTGAATTGATGAGATTTTTTAATCCACTTTCCCTCAAAACACTCCTGTCGGATTGAAAACGGCCCGTATTTTTTTAAATCATAAATGTTTCACAAAGATTATACAGCGCATTGAAAAAAATGTATTGAACTTTAGTCGACCTTTTTATAAAAGAAAATAATTGAAACTGTTCCCTATAATATCAAGAAAAAATATTTATTTTATTTCAGTGTACAGAGAGAAAATAGGCGATATTAAAAATTATGTACATATTTATTAATGAATTTTCTTTATAACTATTTGTCAATTTTTTTTGTGGGTTATTTGAGCTTTCAGTCGATATAAAAATAGGTCAATACATAGTAAAGTCATGTTTCAATTGGAAACATAAGATTTTGTATAAATAAAATTAAAAAAAATCCAGAAAAATAGCATTTTTAAGTCCACTCTATCTTCCCTAGTACAAGTTAAAGTTGATCAACTCCACTGTGACCAATCAGTGAAAACATATTAGAGTGTGTATAGCTAAGACATTTCTATTTGCTATTGTATCAAATTAGAAATTCAAAAGGCTATCTCTTTCATATTGTGTTCGATTCAATATAATTTTGTAATTTTACGGATGGGATTGATTCAGTTCAGTTAAAAAAAAATGTTTTTCTTAATTAAAATGTACAGAAATTGTTAGCAAACTTATTGAAAATATTAATGCCTTTTTTGACATTAAATAAGGATCACAATATTCACAATACATTATAAATAATAAACGTATTCACATTAGTTGAACCCGAAAACATAAACCACAAAGAAATAGAAAAAAATGAAATCAATTTAAATGAGCATAGGTACTTGACATTATTTTTATTCCTGTGTGGTATTAAGCAAAATAATAACATCCTTCTTATTCAAAAATCATTTCCAATTCCCAGCAAAAATATGACAACAAAAAGTAGGAAAACATCTTTGATTCCAATCTCTTTCTATCAATCTTAAAACATCATCTATACAGGATTTCAGTATCTTTTGTTTCTTTTTGTGAGAAAAAGATTTTCCAGATTATCTTACGTATATGACCAAACAATTTTCTTCTATTTTCTTATCATATATTTTCCTTCGATTCACTGAAGACTTTCGTAAACGAAAAAGCCTTTTGCTCCCGCGCGGAGGTCGCATCAACTCCTAAATTGAAGTTTTATTGAAAATAAATTGAATTTCCATGTTACAATTGCCGTTGTACAAAATTTTACTGGGTCATATTTTGCTTTCTAAGTCTACTGAACCGAATAAGCCCGCTTGTATTTGCCCTTCTTTAGTAAGTCAGTTTCAGTTTATGAAGTTTTGCAATTGGATTTACGTAAACCCCATTTTAAATCTATCACTGACTTTTATTTTTTTATATAAACGAAATTATTTGTTGAAATAAAACAGGCAAACTTTTTAAGTACATATACTCATCAATAAATTAAATATATGACTTGAGTGGCATAAATTATTTCTGGTAGATGAATACTCTTAAATATTACCGATCTCAACAAAAGTTGGTTTTTTAAATTGTGAATTTAATCCAAATATCAACACTATTTTTACTAAGCAACAAATTCTGGTTTATAAATTTGAAATGTCAATAAGAGCTAAAATCCTTTAACTGTAAATACATCGTGTTAAAACAGGATTAGCTTCATCCTATATAGATAAATTGTGACGCATATTCATACAGCACTTTGACCTGTTTCTCGATTAGCGGAATCACCTACGGTCGTTTTCAAGCTCACGCTATCCCTAATAATTTTAAAGCTTAACAACAGTTCATCGCCATATTTATACAAAGCAGAATAAGACTGTACCAGTGTGTATCTTAATGAGTCTTAATAGAGCACTTTAACATGACCTATTTTAACAAGAAATTTTATGAACCTTTTATGAGTAGATAATGCCAAAGGCATGACTCTGAATAAAATAGCTTGCAGTAAGCATATCGCTTCTGGTGTGCTACGTTTTTAGGTTCAGATGGGAGAAAAAGATAATAATCACAGATTGAACCACTGAACACAAATTTTATAACGAGTGACATAATCAAGGTTCATAATTGTTTTCTGTTTTAATAATATATCAAACTGATGCGTATAGTGACTTCAAAGTTAACGATGTCTTATGTTCCGTATCAAGAATCAAATTAAAATAATGTTTATTCAAAACTTTCAAATAGAATTTTCACACTAACCAATTGATTAAAATTCAGCGTATCTGTAGTTTCAGTTTTTGTTTCTAAAAAAAAGTTAAGATTCAACAGGAATTCACCCAAAACCTGAGAGTGACAATTTCTTTCATGCGTTCATGGGTTTCAGGGAGAATTGTCCGTATCTAGTTGAAAGCGGGACTAGTTCGGGTCACGCGTCACAGTGCGTGACCGACAGAGGTGAATTCCTTCGCCAAATCGTAAATAATCACGGCGATCCAATGTGGAACGAAAGTGAGCACGCATGTGACATTTTGAATGGCTTTCGCGTTCGTAATTGTCCGCGGCACGGGATTAGGTGACTTTTACCGAAATTCTGTTACTGGGAAAGTGAAAGACCTACAAAAATGGTATAAATTATACAGGAAAACTGTTTTTAAAAGTGAGAACGCACCGTTTCGGCTAACTCTTATGCTGCATTTTAAATTCATTTTGAATTGAATATCGCGCTTTAAGCTCGAAAAAGAACAATGATAAAATCATTTGATATATTTTCTGCTGCCATACATAACAGACAAACAACTAAAGGCAAAATCATAGTCTCAGGAACACAATTTTTGGTATCAAAGATTATAATTTTTTGACTAGTCTGTTTTCATGATTTTAAACAATTGGAATCAACGTTTTTTATTCGATGCTTCAAAAATATGTAACAACTTATAAAGGAGCTAAAATGCACTAACAATAGTGGAGATTTATCACAATTTTAATGATGTAGTGTAGCAAGAACTTTATCGTAGGTAAGTAAAATACATAGTTTGGTGAATGTCTACCATACACACAAAAATAAACGGAATCTGCGTGAATTTAAAAACTTCAACTTTTATATTTATAAACAGTTTATGAGCTTTCTGTTAGCTTTTTTAACACATTGGCTGTGTTTATCACAGCGTAATCTACGAACAACAATCCAATATCTTTTTTTATCAAATTAATACTACTTTCTCAACAATTCAGTATTTTCATACTTGTACCAAATTCAAATGGATAATTTTTTAAAGTATATATTTTACAAATGGATTTAAATACTTCAGTGCTGAAATTGGTTTTATTTCGTATGAAAAAATCTTTCTCTGTTTAAGCTTATGATTTCCTACGAATTTATACGAAACATTTTATGTCAAGCTTTAATATAAATGTCTAGAATTTATTTTCAATATCTTTGAAAATACAAATGTGAATAATCTAAACTGATTTTTTCGATTCTTTTTTATTTTTATTCCAAGAAAACAGGCAAATAGAACATATGAAAAAACAAAAAAATTAGAGGGCATAAACATTAAAAATAAATATACTTATTGTATGACGTAATTGTATATGCTTATAACTTAGTACAACTGTATTATAATAATTAAGGGATTCGTTTCCAAAACTATTTTAAAATATAATTTAAATAATACATTTCTTTACATTATACTATGCCACTTTTGAACTTATTACCAGAACATTTTTAATCATCATGATTATATAGAAGTAACAGACACATATTTGTAAACATTTCATTTTGACAACATATTGTCAGCTATAATGAAGTCAACCGAGAAGAGAATAGGAAACTATCGATTCCGATATAAAAATTGACTCCCCTTATAATAAATAGAAAAATCGTCTGCAGTCGATTCCCAAGGGTAGGTTATCGTTGACAGTCTTCCCTGAAAATTCAAGTCCGGCTCAATCATCGAGGGTAGCTGGCAGACGGTGCAGCATTAGGCGGGATCGTGTATGTTTTTGCACGCGCACGTTCATATTATGCTTAGACACATCATGGCTGGTTGTCCCATGAGCGACATTAGAGACTATGGGGTGAGTTTTGAGTAGCTCATCGCTCATCGCCAGCTGTAAAAGGGATGCGACACCGAAATCTTACAAACTCTACATGTTTGCACTTTTGTACTTTATGTTAAGTACTGCACGCGAATCCAAGACAGAACTACTTGAAACAAGACATTTATTATTTACATGAAGATTGTTTTATTGTAATATGCACTTTTGTAAAAAAAATAGGCATGGATGTTGTTATTGTCGAAACGCCAAATATTTTCAAAATTTAAATCACGTGAGATAAAATCCACGAGAACTTTGTAAGGTCGCGTGAAACTAGATGAGAAATGACATCACCATCAAAAGATATAAGATTGCGAGGGTAAAGTTTGTACCACTAGACCAGTGGTTCTCACGTGCGGCCACCAACAGCTTCATAGTAAATATTGAAATTAAAAGAGATGTGGTTTTACGATCTGATTTGTCAACATGATGAAAATGAAATATGTCGGATGCAACTAATACCAATTGTAAATTGACAGACATGTTTAAGTCCACAACAGACTCAAAATAAAAATTCGTTGCGGCCACCAGCCATTTCCGTAGGACCGTTTATGTTTGCGATGCGGCCACAGTGAAAATTTCCGAGTTGGAATATTTTCATGACTTAATATTTATTTAATCGCCAAATCTCATGAAATGATTATAAATATAACCTTTAAAGTTAAAGAAAGAATGACTATCTCATCTCAAATTATTTTATAGCGCCTCTCTTTTTATTAATTGATATTATTATTTATTTAACCAGCTAAGATGGTTTATTTATTTTTGGTTCTGTGTCTTTTGATACTTTATTATTTCCATTTTATTTTATTTGTAATTGATTCTAAAAATGTCATCGAAAAATTGAATACCTTTATAATTTTGCACATAACTTTATAAACACCCATAAAGATTGTGTCATTCTGCAATTTTGCCATATGATTAGTTTGAATTCTCGTATTTCCTAGAATAACTGTTTCCATTACGATCTTTTACTAGATCGGTCTAAGACTAACGACTTTATCCGGTTGTAAAATGTTGAGACTTTCATGTCAGCAGAGTCTGTACTCGATATGTTATTGAAGGATTGATTTGAGTGCTCGTTTGTACATCGAGTAATAAAATAAATTGATATCAGAACCATAAAATCTGTCTTTGTCGCATATGTGTCAAATTGCCACGTAATTCACTGCGCTTGTATGAACTTCGCTCGTTAATATTTTTAAGTGGCTATCAATAAGAGCTGATTTAAGTATTATAATATGTATTCTAGATCTTAAAAAGCATTCCAAACAAACCGTGAAATTATTGAAAAAAAATATTGGTACAATGTCCACGATATTTAAGAGAATTTCTTATTTTTAATGTCCCTATTATTGAAGAAAGCATACTGCAAAAAAAAATCGATCGAAACAGTTTATTCAATTAAATTTCTTTTACGGTATTAAAGAACCATTTTTTATTTAGAGATATCATAATTTTGCTTAAAGGTGCATTAGTTTATTTTTACAAAATTCGCTGCTTTAATTTTCATTTATACAAATAGTTGTTTTGCACTGACAAAAATATCATTAAATCTTTTTTTTAAAAGCAAATCCTTGGTTCATTCATTAGTGATATCACTTGATTTCATCCCTCGGAAGGACCTTTTTTAAATATTTATATGTTTCAAAATAGTAACTAGGGTACAGTTTATCCGCAAGTGACAAATATACGATCTGATAATTGTCAGAATACTAAATAATTCTTCAATCAGATCCATAATCATAAATCCAAGCACAATTAATACCAGAAAGGTAAATTTATTACAACTCTTATTAGAGATCGGTTAAATGGTCCATGGATTCTACCGCTCCAGATAGACGTGATAACTGTGAAATCTTTCACAACGTCCATCATTTTTACCTGATTTATATTCAACACAGGCGACAAACGTCCGACCCGAATTTTCCGGACGCAGGCAAAACGCTGTCGTGACGTCCCGAACTGTCCCGACAAATCCCAGCCGACCTGAGCGCTAATACGTCACGGTGGCTGGGGGTGACAGTCGGAAGATTAACTTGGCCATCGAAAACGGCTTAAAACGTCTCACCCCGTGTCAAAATAGCTACGGACGCTCCGTGTTCTCGACGATAAGTGTCGTTTTCTATGATAATCCTCCCTATGTCTAGATATTATTGCCTGTTCGAATTTCAATGCAAATAATAGTATTTGACAGTTATATCACATTTGGCAGACGTAAATTTTTTTATATAATTTAACCCTGATCAAATATTGCATTTTTTAATATCTCAATATGAAGCAATAATTAAATTCTTAATAAATTAAAACAAGACTTATTTTATCACATACAATAGTTTCAGAATTAATATACATGATTTTTTACTAAATTAAAATGAATGGATTTGATTAGGAGCACATTTTTATCCAATGTTTTGACACTGATAAAAAAAATAATGTTTACAATTTTCAATCTCTTACATAATTATTCAAAATTTCAATGACACAAGCTTTCAACTTGTGAATATTTATTGTATTTCGAAATATTGTTTTAAAACGCAAGATGTCGACGAACAGGAATTCATTTAATAATATTATTCAATTCAATGTTATAGTTTAAAAATCTATTTATTTTGACTCAAAACCGTGGAATAATATTACAATATTTCCAACCCTCACCGAATACTTTTTATAAAATGATCGAAGTATTATTAAAAGTCCATCTGCTCTCATGAATATTCATACACCGGGAGAAAAATTACTCGGCGATAAAAATCTCTTTCACATTCCGCTCGGCGTCTCTCATCAATCCACATAAATTGGGCAGCCTCTTACAAATTATGTATTCACGTAATTTTAATTGCTTTTAACTTGCCGGTGTTTAGAACAAAAACAACTTGTGACGGCGTTTTGTGGAATCAATTAACTGCGCGAAGAAGTTTCGACGCGATCCACTTTAACGGCAGGTAAACAGGTTTGTATGCAAAGAAAATTCAGTAGTACGAGAAGCAAAAGTTATTATTAATGAAAGTGACGTTGGAAATTGTCCGACAATTTTCCGCCCCCTGCCTAAATAGCCGAGAAGTGAAACTTCAGGATTATGAACTCGTTACACTTCGGTTCAATTTTATAATAAAAAGCTCAACTGTTAAAGTAGTTGACGATTTCAATGTCAAGGTAAAATGAGCCGTTCAATATAATTGTTTACCTACATATATAATTAATCGAAGCGGTATAAGTACTAAACTTTTTTACTATAAGAAGTATGTATCATGGTTTGGTTTTATAGAATATTGGTTGTATAATGCATACAATCAAACATACGCCAAGTTTTATACCGCATTATAATATAGAATAACATAGTACGTTTGTCTTTTGTATATCAGTATTTTACAGTGTTCATTTTCTTTACATATTTTAATATTGATATGACTTTACTATGATGATTACTAAATATTCTATTAATCTGGTAAAGACTCGGTCAACCCAAAACAGCAGGCCAGTCCAAGCTTAAGTCCGCTGGGATTCTCGGCCCCGTGAGATATGCAGACCTCAGAACACACTTATCACAGCCTCATTACAAAATTATGAACCGTTGGGAATCCAATTTATTATTTATTCATTCAAGGTTGGATTTCGATGTGTTTCAATGAGAACCGAAAAAAAAACTTCAGAAAAGGCAGTGTACTCCTGTTTCTAAAATGATCATATCACAAGAAATAAATAATGAGGTGGAAGTAAAAATTAAAGCTTAATTATTCTGTTTTTGTACTTGTGATTTAAATATAAACTTCTTATCTTACGAATCCCTTGAAAGCGGGACCTAATGCCTTAATATATCAATCTATACACTCGAACGTATTTAATTTATTCAAACCACATATTGAAAGATTTACTCACAATACGTCTTCGTAATTTATTAACTGCTTAAATATTATTTATAATCATGTAACATGGTGTTTGCACAGAGCGCAAAGCGCTTATATTTAAGATTCACATAATTTTCTATTAAATTTTCACGTGATACTTTCCCTCTTAATTAATTTCCCGGGTGAGTATTTTCAAATATATATATATGTACATATACATAACGCATCATTGGATAATTTTATTTTTTATTTCCAAAAATTATATCTATCCCTTGAATTTGGTAGTTTCAGCTTTGCATGTTATCTTTGGAACTAATATCATAGTTTTACCGAGTATGTATAAAAAATAATCTCTCTTATGGTCAGTTTTCTTATTTATGGTATTTTGAAAGTCTGATTCCCATCTGTCATCGCATAATTGACAAACAACTTATTTAAATTGAAAGAAAATACTTTTAAAATATAACCTTTGGAAATTTTAATGTTTATGTTCATTTTGAATATACTAGTTAGCAATTTTAGGTTTTTACTGGTTATGTAGAATTGTTTTGCTTTAGAAATGCGTTCCTTTTGATACTAGCCCAAAAAGTAATCTACGCTTAATATTCTATGTTACCATGTTTTCCCATCGTGTATCGAGCGGACTTTTCACTGAAGCCTATTTTTAGGAAAACTCAAATAAGAAGCGTAGTTTTTTTCTATAAACTAGAACAAAAGTGTCTAGTTCGATCCCTCTGGAGGTTCAGGGTGTACATAAAAAGCTTTCCGCATCGATGAACTTCAAGCACTCATATGTCGTAGACAGGTGTGCTTTCACAAGGTCAAACTTGTATTCTGTTTCTCCTCTACATACAGAATATTTTAATATAGAAAATAGGGTGCCTATAATATTTTAACAAAATAAAATAAACGACAGTTTTTAAGCTATTGGAAATTAAAATAAAACTCTCCATATCATAAAAATTTAAATTATTTCAAATACTATACAAATTGTGGATAGAGCAATTAAAAATTGTATTATCAGTATGTCAATTGACATTATTTTCATACAAAGATTGTCAGATGATTTTATCATGTTCTTCATCCATTCCAAGAGCAGTGAAAAAATCGTTGTAGCTTACGTTATATAAAAACATGACTTCTTAATCTGAAAGGTATTTAATCAGTTATAGTTTACAGACACATATATTACCGGTCATTATATTTACCAGCTATATTTAAGTGGCGGATGAGATTCTCTTTGATTTAATAATAATATACTTAACACATTAGGTCTGCATCATCTTCTTTTATTCGATTTGACTATATGTTTTTTTTTTCGTGTTATTTGTTTCAAATCGTTACTAACGGTGTATTTAAAATAATTGAAATCTCTCTAATCTGCTCTATACATTTAAAACATAAGACGTCATATATTATTCTAAGTAGGTTTTTGATGAATATGGTGTCATAAAATTCAAACAAATCTGTCAGAAATGGGATTTTTACTGCGTCAGCTTTCGGCAACCTTCTAAATTACGTCACTGTAGCTAAAAGCTTGACTCGGGAAAACGAAAGTTTTCCAGCTACAATTTTATGGAGACCATTACCGGTAGCCTAGCGTAACACGCGGGGGAATTGACAATAAAACTAAATATAGAACCACACGCAATATTAAGACGTATTCTCTTATGTACACTTAAACTCAGGTATGACTTGACTATAAAATTTAAATCGTTTTTAAATAACGTCGATAATTGAATTAAGAAAAAAAATAAAAAGATACGTATAAAACAGTAACAAACAAATGAAACACATTTAAGTTTATGGTTAGTCTAGTTATGTTCATAAAATTATATTTTTTGTGTTTATTCTACTGATATAACGGCTAATTATTGTTCAGTAGAATAATTTATCAATGAACTTTTTTTATGAAAATATAAATAAATCTGACGAGAGCGTGTCTAAAAAGTCTAAAAAGCTTAAACCATAACCTACAACTCTCATAAAACTTGCAGCTAATTTTTCGTATCTCATAACACCGTAGTTTTTAGCTTCGTAATGATTGCCGAAGGGTCTAAGGAGAAGATACAAAAGACTCTGATATGCAATACAGTATACTTAAATACCCATACTTGAAATGACGCCATAATCATTAGGATAAACGATTTATTGAGTTTCAATAAGTATATATTGAGACGACCAGAGTTCCTTCTCCATCTGACTGGCGTCAGACAGCATCCTTCCACGGCGTTCGGAGACGGAACTTAGGGATAGGATGGGAGGAAAGGTATCTCTGTATAGATTTCAATCGGTTTCTCTTGGCCAAACTCTATCCCAGAGTTGGCGAGTTTATTTTCACAATATTGACTGTCGGTTACAAAAAAAACACAGATATACAATTGCAAGTACAATTACAATTAAAAAGGACCAACAGGCCTAAACGATTAAATTAGCCTCCTGCCTGCCGAGGCAGGAGCGGAGACGACCGTAGAGTTTGAAAGAAGGATAACGACTGGGCAAAAATGGCTTAAGACACGCATATTTATGCCCTATGATTTTAGTGTGAAAAAGCGCTTGACCAATCGACGCAAAGCGTTCGGGCCTAAACTGAATTCGACCAATCGACGCAAAGTGGTCGCGGATGACTTGGACGAGAGACGTCGTTTCTAGAAGTCAGTTATATGATTTTATAACATTTTACTGAATTTATTCGCGTTATATTAATCGTTTAGGTCCTATTATCATTGATTGAGGTGATAATAAGATGGTTCGAGAGAGTCCTGATGACCTACAATATCAGGCGGTATCAATATAACATATGAAACTTATTGTACCGTTCAATTCAGTTATTGTTCTGATGACATGTATTTTATACGTGAAAACCCGTATCGATATAAGGTTTCCAAAAGGAAACGACTTCCATATTCGATATTAAATTCTAGTGTGTAATATTACTCTTTTTGGCGCTACAAAACGCCAAAGAAAAAATATTAAATATCGGTATATTAATTGAAAAAAGATGATAGAAAATTTTGAAGTGCTCCGTAACAGGTCGCAGAAGGCTTTTAATATATTTGATTCGTGGCACAGCTTTTTCACGTTCAAATCAATCCGCATAAAATGCGCACGTTTAGACACGGTTATTCACGTAACAGTTCGTAACACCTTTTTTTTTATTTTTAATCGGTTTGGTCAAATCAATCAGTTTTTTTTTTACTTAAATTATACTGATATCCTTAATGATGCTTCCCGTACCTGTCACTAATATACTATTAGAAAAACTAGTGGTTCTATACTGCAGAGATGTATATGATCCGAATTGAAATCCGTGCTAGGTATTCTTTTTGTTTTAATATTTTATTTTTCTTGATGTATTGTATGTGTTTTTGAGTGCCTTAATATTTTTTTGTTGTCATGCGATTTGTTTAAATATATGGCATACTGAAATTAAGCATCACTGTTATAACTTTTAAGTATTTACTAATAAAAATAGAGGTACATATTGAATACCTTAATTATCATTTGACTTAAATCATTTATAAACAGTGGCACGAGCTATTCTCGTATGAAAATAAGGCTGATCCATTTATTCAGATTATTACATAATAAGCATGTTAACAGGTAGTTTAATACTATACTTCCTCTTCTTTATAGTAAAGAATTCTCGAGTTTTTTTTAAATTTTATTATGTAAGTACACATTTATCAGTGTCTACCATTTCAAAGATCGACAAATTCATTTGTACTTATCATTGTCAAAATTTCAACGGCTTAACAAAGTTTATTTATTTAATTTAATATAATTTCATTGCTTTGATGTGAAGATATCATGTTAAACATTGAAGGAAGTCTATTTAATGTAAGTTATCTTAAATATGTAAATAATTTCGAGACATGAGTTTATTTTACGAGTAATTTGAGACCACTCGAAAAAGTAAAAAGTAAAATAAAGTGTTATCTCTAGTTTTTGCACGTGCCAATGATAAAGTTAGTAGACGAATTGTACAGGGCCGAATCGAATATATCCCCGGCAGTATGTACGTTCGCCAAGCAGTAGCGAGGTTAATCCATATAAACCAGATACAATATCCCATCCAACATCGCTAATGGATTAATATTTCACATGTTTCCTACGTAACTTCGATATTTCTATTTCAGTCAATGGCCTCTAAACTTCTACTTTGGATGCTTTCATACACTTTGGATGGAATATTCTATGCGTTTTTTTGTTTGCTGGAAAAGTAGTGACTGCTTTGATTATGGCGAGCTATATATTATTTAGTTTTGTTCATAGGTAGCTCAGAATTGTTATTTCTGAAAATTACAAAGTGATGTAAACGAAGTCTTTCTATTGACTATACTTATTCAACTGTCAATTTTCGATGGAAAAACAGCTTTGTAAAAATAAAACATAATTGAAAAGTCTTTATTAGTCCACTTTCGTAAAAATTTTCTACAAAAACTTATTCTCTTTATTATTGTTAGGTTTCAATTCTTCAAGTTAAGACTTTCGTATCATATTTTTTTATCAGAAGTTAAATACATATCTAACTCATTTCCAAAATCTTTCATATTATCTTTAACAAAACCGTATCTGATTATATTTTTAAAAAATTGCGATAGTCAGTACTCAATATCTTGTTTTATTTAAATTGTTCAATTCAATAACATCAATTTTGCCGATGAATATTTTTCAATCATGATCATTATTAACAAAGCAATAATATATATCAATTCTAATCTAGATGTAGTATGTATAACAAGGAATTAAAGGTGATTTTTTAACCATGTCATATTTCAAAAATCATAGCTTTACTGGCATGCAGTAATTTTATAAATATATTTAATAGCTTTGAGTGCTACGTTTTGACTAATACATTATTTAGCTTAATGTTCACATATATCTCCCCCATTAACCACTGAATTGTAAAGAAAAACTCATTACCTTTGATGAATGGAAAAAAAACCAAGAAAGTACGTTAACTCGGGGATGAATTGTTGATATGCACACTGCAAGCTAGCACTCAATGAATGTGGCTTGTTTATACCTGATACTGCGGTGATATATTCAGTATTCACGTTGATTTTAACATTTCCTCTGCATTCAGACCTATCAGAATGTCTGTGATGTTTAATGAACGCGTTGTGGAAAATGTATGATCGACAGACACGCTTCTGTTCGGAATCTTTTTATTTGAAGCGCATATTAGAAGAAACTAATACACAAAGGTATTTTTTATAATTTAAAATCAATGCAATTGCCAATATTTATGTTAACTTTCAAACCTAATACTCTGCAAAAAATTAAAGAAAAACTCTAAAACTATCTTTACTACTTGATCGTACCCTCCAATCGATTGTTTGGAGATCAAGATTGGTTAGAAATCATTTACGAAATTACTTAGATGTCTACACAGCTACTGAATAATTTTATAAATATGTTTGGGTTTAGTCAGAAAACCATTCACGTAGATGATTTCTCAGAATATTGAATACGTCCTATATCATATTATGTTAATTAATATTATCTTCCGAGATGTATTCGTAGTACGTTCAATTAGATTTCTGGCTTTTTCGAATGGCTTCTCTACCAAAATTCAATCCCTCAAAGAGTAAGTACATCATCACCCTTTTTGTGGAATATGTATTCGAAAATAATTTTCGTTTGCATTATAACTTACCCCTTTTAGAGCTACCCTGGCTAACGAATCCCATCCCTACTGAGGGATGTGGTCTACTAACGTGTGAGTCTAAAAGTAACAGAATTCGTATGAATTACCTTGAAAATGAATATTCATGCAATATTTTTATCATTTAGACACACAGAGAGGCATGTGTGATAATTAATTTAGTTAAATTCTGTGTTATTTTCGCTCAAATTTGTTTCTAAATTCATTTCTATTTAAACAAAAAATACAATTTTTTAGATAAAGAAATTCGTTAATACTAGTAGTTATTACTCATATTTTAAATTAGATTTTAATATTTTAGAATTCAATTACAGTCAGTTCCCGACTTACGACCACCTCGACTTACGACCATGCAGACTTACGACGGAGACTAAAACGACCAAATTGACCCAAAAATGCACCAAAGTTTTGGTCCTGGCAACTTTTGACATCTGACAAATAAGAGGAGGAGATTAAGCTACTTATTATAGAATACTGAATGATTTTTCCAGTATCGATTTAACCTTGATTGTGGTAATTATTATTATATTATAAATATATTGTATATTACTTATTCTGAAATAAATACCACTAACGTACCTCGCACTTTTTATGTCTATTTTTTTGTATTCGACTTACGACCATTTCGACTTACGTCATAGGTGTTGGAAACGAACCCCGTCGTAAGTCGAGAACTGACTGTACTTAAAATCGATAGGAAAGACAGATTTTTAAAGTTTTTTTCTAATTCCGCAAAGAGTTCTTTGTATCAATTGAAAACTATCTTTCACTGACAAAAACGCTCAAACTAGAGTGATAATTTTCTTATTAATACTTTATGTTTCAGGTTACGGACATCTCGTATAACGTCTCTGAGACTGAGCATTTTTTCTATTCTTAATTTTCATCTTTGAATCTGAAATGACTTTATAATGTGACTTTGAAATAACTTTTAATGTTTTTTACTATGAATAAAATCTTGGCTCATGAGTAATATTTCCTACTCGGATAGGTTAAAACTTTTATACATTTATAATCTTAGTATGAAGATAAAGTTTGATTAAAATATTTTCTAACAACGCCCAAACTAAAGATAAGGTTAAAATTACATGATTTTTCTTTTAAATCATGGTAATTAGGATGATATAATATTATGTATCGTAGATAACTTTTACGGTTGACTTCACAATTCGGATAATATTTTGGGATTCAACCAAACTAGCTCAATAAACCCAAAACTGGTTTACTTTTGGTGTGGGCACACCATATTACCATAGGTTTCAGACGATGCGTATCACGGGTGAATTTATTTTATTGTGAACAGACCTTTATCGCATTGTACCTGTACCCAAAAGCTTGTCCAACTTTACAAACCAACCTGTTTGAATTTATTATCCAGCAAACACGAGAATCGTTTAGAAAATTACACATTTAAAAAATATTCGTCACATTCCCACTCTAACTTAATTCAAAGTCTAATTTTTGCCGTTTGATTTTGTTCTTTTCTACGAGTTTTATTGCTTACGACCCGGGTTACGCCTTTCAGAATCTTCAGGCATTTCAATTACACGGATGTACTTGAACTGACTCGTAGTTAACAGTTTGTATCATTTATATTCAACAAATAGTATATGACTAAGTGTTATTTTAATTAAGCGAAAATTTTTATGCTTATAAGTTTCATTTAATTATGTGGGTAAATTATAATTATTGGGTATTTTCAATGTAGTCTAGCAAATATTTACTACCACACAATAAAATGGAAATGTCAAATTTGAGATTTAAATTCCGTCAAGCAAATTCAGTCGAAATTCTCAATGAATTGAAAAGTGTTCTATAATATTTTATCTCAATTAAATACACAATATTAAAATCTATATTCATCACTGTGCTATTTTTAAATATTTTTTGTCACATAATGCGATGACATCAAGTGTTAACTAAGATTTAACTGTCTCTGGAAAAGCAATATTTAAAATAAATAAAACTTATTTTACAGTACTTTTTCAACATATATTTAGACCAGCTACGCTCATCACGATCAATTGATAATGCTTGCGTTAAGCGAAACCAGTACTGAAGTAGAACTATTTTTTTTTTCATTTATTTCAAATATTTTGAATATTGTGAACGATATCATATTACACGGTCTATTTTTCTATGTTCCTATATTATTTAAAGCTCACATCTCCATCAAACGGAATGCATTTTTATGAACCGTTTTCAGCCATTCAAAAAGTATACCCAAATCAAAATTCAAAGCTTACTAATGTACCTAGTGAGTTCTGTTTTTTATCAGTAAAATAAATCAAATATTTAGTAACAGCAGAGTTCCCTTCCAACTTTTGCCAGTATGGTGAAGTTTTTCGTATAAACTTAATTCAGAAGGATTACTTTATTAAATTGAGTGTGAAAACTTGAGAACAGTTGACACTCATAGCCTGTCGGGTGGGCGGCAATACAGATGGTAATTTTTGTTGCTGGACCTTTCGTTACCTTTGATCATTTGGTCACCCGCCACCACCTCATTTAACGAATGTGTACTTAACGGTGTGACGTGGTGCGTTGCCCTGATACTCTCATCCCGACCATGTGTTATCCGGGACTAATGGACAGCTTCTTTTATCTACTTTAATCAGGGTTGTCAAGCTTAAAAAATCATACACCGGGACACACTATTTCGAAGGATATAAAAAAATATATATCAAAAGATAAATCTTTTTTTAAATAATTATTATCACCAACAATCCTAAAGAATGGACACATAAAAGAGACCTTTAAAAATGACAGTTATTTACAATTTCACATAACACTATTATGAATTGACTTCACTTATTATACGAATGATAATAGTTTAAGCTTTTTAATGTCACTGATTAGAAAAACACTATTTTATAAATAAAAAAAAAATTCTCTTCTACTTTCACAAATAATTTTGTAAAGATCAGGACTGGTTTCGGTCATTGCATGCATTACTACAGTTGCATTTCTTAAAACATTACTAGGTGAGTAGTACAGGTTTTTTCAAATATTTATTTTGAATAATTAAACAACCTACAAAAAAATTCTCTCATAAAGATTTTATGACTAACAACAGCTTAATTAGGATTTTTTGCGGGAATATGAGACTCGGAATTTGCCTGTTGAAATTGGGACGATCTTCCTACAATCGAGACGTCTGGCAACCGTGGATTCAAAATAGAAATGGCTCAAAGTCATTTAAACAATAAGTATTGCCTATATTTTTTTTTCTTTATTAATTATTCATTATAATGTTAAATATCTTAATGAAAAGATAATCTGCATATAAAATGTCGTAAGAATAACCAAAACTCTTGGTTAACACCCATAAAACACAATCATAATTTTTCGTAACATATATCGGCCACCACAACAACTTGATGCACTACGAAAATTTCTCAAATTCATAAATACTAATGTGCAATTATTATTACATTACAAATATAACAAATATTTCCTTAATTTTTTATCGAAGTTCCAAAGTGCCTTAGAGAAATATATTTTAACTTAGTGTTTGTCCATTGTCCATCTATGGAAATGTTGACTGTTGTTTTGTAGAAAATAATTTAAGCGCACACAGTATCACTTTACTAAAACACGCACCCATGTCAAAAGAACTTACCCGACCAAATTAAAATACTAGTTCATTCGGCATGCAGGGGAATGTTTGTATAATTGATTTTGGTGACGCGACTTACACTATAGAATAACCCCATTTGCATAAATAACATTCTTAATGGTATTGAGTTGACACTATAGACTATTTTTGTATTGTATAAAAATATCAAGCTTCATATCACTGTAGGTACACTTATACTCGTTAAGTTTATCTGCACTGTCATCTTTATAATCAACTTTCAAAGAACTATGAAAAAAATATTGTCTCACTTTATTTCTCATTAAGATGAAAACTGAATTGTGTGATTTATTCCGTTTACCCAACAGATAATATAAACTGAAATGATGAATGGGTTTCCCGATCTCTTGAAATTCGAAATCTGAAATAACTTTGGTTATTCCACACATCAATACGTGGAATAATCAAAGCCATTTTATATTAAAATGTACTTCATCAATTTTAGTGCAGAACCCATCGTAAGTATTTTATCTCACGATTATTTTTCATCTGTCGTAAGGATTTCATTTGAAAATACTGTTGCTTTAAATATGTTTATATCTGAAAGCAAAAATAAAACAAAATTTGTAGATACTGGTAGGTGTAGTATTGCTCATAGCATAAAATATTAATGTAAAATTATACACAGGAGAATTCTATGAACTATCAAAAGTACATTACACTAAAAGGCTCGACAGTTTTAAATGAAATAGTGCTTTACGGTGAAAATTAACAAGGATTTATTGATTAAATTGAAGAAGCCTGAACTAGATAAAAAATGTAACAAAGCGGCTTTTAAGCCCGACCTGATAAATTTTATATTTTACAAGAAAGCTATTAACAACTACAAGGCAACGTAAAAATGTAGATTTGCTTTGTCTTCAATAAACGATAGGATTTATTTATGAGACTAATTAAGAAGCCGATGTTCACCGCAGGGAAATTCGTTTGATAAACGAACAGTGGCTGTATGAGTTATATTGGTAGAAAAAAAGCTACAAGCTCCTTGGCGGAACAGGGTAATGTTAACGAAAGGGTTCATTATAAAATCTCTAGATAGAGTATCTATTGCTAACGATGGGTAACTTTAGATTTTTAGTGTACATTATTAGCGTTTTTTTTTACACAATTCATTATCATAGTACGCTCTTTATGGGCCGTAAAAAATATTGCGCAATCAATAGCGCGGCGCAAAAAGTAAAAAATCTTCAAAATCATTACGTACTTAAAAAAATGTTGGTTTACTTGCACGTTTGTCTTCTTTACGTAAACGCATCATAAAAATCATGCTCTATTCACTTTGGTATATACAAATTGTAAACGTCCAGTATTTATTTTTTGGTTGTATATTTTCAATGGATTCAGCGGTAAGCTTGTGACAAGTCATCTCTATTATATCATAAAACATGATAACATTATTACTCCACTCATTTTGACACGTATTTCAACTTTTCAAAAACATCTGCAGAGAAACTCTACTTAGATCTTCTTATTGTATTGTTAAAGGTGTGAATTTTTCTTTTTATTGCCTGCGACAAAGAAATTGATAGGAATAATTACACAAAGTAAACAGCAAAAATTGAATGAACACTTTTACTTAAATCAGCACACAAAAAGTAAAACTCCCAGTTAAATTACAAATTTATCAAGTTTAATTTCATTTACGAACCAAATTGGAGTTTACTGACATCCATTTATGATTGTATGACATTATATTGAAGTAAAAAGTAGTACAAAAGAATCTTGTGGAAGTTAATACTTTGGTTTGTCTTATCCTATTAAAGTAACATTATTTCTTTATGGAATTCATGAAAAAAATGTATATATTTATAGTTATTTCTGAGAAGACTAAATATATGGTGATGAAATACATTCGATGGCTTATCAGCTGTAACTGCATTCATACAAGCGTTCGCTTACTCCAACTCTAACTTACTATAACCCAATTCTGTTTTGTTGATGTTCCATACTATCCACCAAATTTCTAAAATCATAATATATCCATATAAATTTTTTGCCGGTGAACGCACTTCTCTTATTTATTTAAAATATTTAACCTATTCATAACTCTTTTCTGATAACGTTAAACCTTATAATTATTAATTTCATATAGTACCTAGTAAATAATTTTTGTTTCAAATTTCTACATATAAAATTAAAGAATTCGTCGTTTGAAACATTGTAAAAGACAATTTAAAAAGCTTTTTTATAAATTACTTGACCCTGCTTAACTTATGTATGAAGCTTTTTTTTTTAACATGGAACTGTTTATTGAATCACTGAATACATAATACGTATACATTTTTTTCCGGGGAAATTTATTTGCGCGAATTAAAAAAAGCAGATAAACATGTCTTTGAAAAGGTTTTTAAAACTTTTCAATTAACGAGTTTCTTTATCTCGCCGTATTTTTAACCAAAGTACAAACCTTAGAGTTTATACCAAACATTATTCAACTTTATTTAATGGACTTCGTCGTATTTAAGTGTTCTTTTTACGAGATTTCTTTGAGAAAAGTACTTCTTTCTTTTTTATCTCGACGATAAATTTTAATAAAAAATATTCAATTCTTATGAATCCGCATAATGTGTACCCTGGAAAATAGTATTTCTAACACGCACACTACGTAACAATTCAATGCAATTAATATGAACCCATTGTGGTAACAGTAGGTTTTCTATCATAAAATCTAGTTAATTGAAATAGTTTTAAGTTTAGATGTGTAACAGGAACATACCCGACAGTTAAGTTACCCTGTTAAGTCAGCCTTCTTGAAGAGACTTTTTTCTGACATTCAGAGAACCTCAAACCTGTAGCTTTTTTTCCAATCTTAGTGTTTTAGTGTCATATTTGACGGTCAGTTACAGTCCACAGATTGTACATGGCAAAACTCAATGATTTTGATAAATCATGGGATAAATATAAGTGGTTTTGGCAGGTGACCTTTGGTACCCACATGCTACATATTAAATAGATGAAGAAGACCATAAAATATAATGCTTGATGGTCTATTGCTTATAAAATCTTGTAAAAATAAAAAACAGACAAATTTTATTTTTATGCCATATGAAGAACAATATTATTTGAATCTCATATTGAAAAATAGCATGAACGATAATAATCTATTCATCTAATATAGTATATGGGATTATATACAAGAGCCCGTATGCAGGCCTTGGTTTTTTGAACATTTACTTGTGCGGTGTGGATAAAATAAAAAGTTTGAAGAGAGCTTTGAGCGTCGGCCGCCGTGGTGCTGCTCGCCTGCCAACGTCTCCGGTTCGCTTCCCCGCTAAACTTTCATCGGCTGGGGTGGGTTTGGTTTATTAGTGTAATAAATGATTCGATTGGGAAACGTATGAAAAGAGCGCTAGTGCTGAAGTTTATAAAAGCATTGGAAAAATCTATAACTTTATATTCGAATCAAAGCCTCAGAGATTATTTCACAAAGAAAAAAAATGGAATTCACTGAAAACTTTTATTTCAAAGAGGCTATGTTGTATACATACATATCTTTTAATTATACACACGTATTCACAAACTGCCAATTAGTATTAGACTACATATACATATCAAATAATGATTTGAAAATTCGTTAAACATTTGATGTGAAATTAAATCATGTTCGTAAGAACTAAGTTCAACAATAAATTATTTGATTGGAAAGCCCTCCTTAGTTTAATTTGTTTTAAGTTTTATGAATTGGGTGGGTTAAATAGAAAAATATTTACAATCACGAATCCATATATTTATTAAAAAATGAATTATTATAATTCATAGTATTCCAACACAAGGACACTTTTTCCCATATCCACTCCCTATTCGGAGTATTTGGCCGCCACACGGTGCCTCCAGGATTCTCTATCACCCGGCAACCTCCTTGCTTCTTCCCAGGTCATCCCGGCGACCTGTTACTCCGCTGAGTACATCCTAGATGGATGGATGGTCATCAGCGGCCTTCCCTTACACAATTACGCTACAAAACAAAAAAATATTGACAATTTTTCTAATGACTCTAAACCAAAAGGACCGAATATTACCGAATAGTAACATAATATTTTCATTGTCGAATCGGATGTTGGAGCTTTCTTAAATAATGCATGCCAGCTTTCATTGAATACGCAAAGTTTTTTCAAATTCTTATTTGTATTTATTTCCCACAATTCACATGAACTGAGTAAATGTTCACACGGAACTATTTATATTGTTAAAACTATGCATATTTATTTATTTTATCATTTTAAACTGAAAAGATAGTTAGTATCACTGCATTTAAAAAAACATTATGTTTGATATTATATTTCATCCTATTTTATAACATTTAAAGATTTTATAGGTGTAAATTTTATTCTCGAATGTAGAAATGTCGATATATATTCCGGTGACGAATTACCCGTTCCATTCACCTTTGCTAAAACGAGTAGGGAGAAATATTTGATTAGCCGTACACGGTAGGAGGATAAGTTGTGTCATCACGCGTGAAAATACACGGCTGCTACGCGGATTATGTGATGAACAAACATTTCGGTGCTACGGCTCCGGCGCTCGTCGCTCCACGGCGTAGCTAATTTCGTAGCTCGTGGCGCAACTAGAATGCTCGTTCGTTAGGAACTATTTACAAGTCTGTAGTTAAATAATTTGTTGAATTATTCATATTTTTAATACTTTGCATACTAAATTATGTTAAAGACGGCAATGTATTATATTTAGATTCAATATAACTATGTAATTTAATTGACTGCTATTTCGGTATTACATTGAGGTAGACTATAGGAATTTATTTAATTTTGCAAGATTTGCGTTCCATCGACAATTTAATTTGAGAATACAATATTTATCTTTTCCTGGTAGTTTTCTTAACTGTGCTGCTAACGTATACAATTGCTCATTTTTTGGATATAATGAATTTTTCCTATTTACCAATATCAAAAACAGTAATAGGTTAAAAATAGGGAAAAAATTGTATGTGATCAGTATATTAAAGCAGTCGTTATTGTGAACATCTTTGAAAATTTCTCGTCGAACTTATTTAATTTCACAGCTGAATAAAAATATCGAGATCGCAACTAGTTACAGTTTTTATCTGGCATATATTTGCGTATTTAGTTAGTTGTATATTTAACTACTTTTTTCAAATTAGAAATGAGCAGCAATGCAAAGTTGTAGCCGATGTTGGTGAGAAAACCTTTAAAATATTCAACTATTGCCACCTGTTGTATAGCATTTTTTTTTAATAAAACACAGCCTTATTGCGGTTGGACGTTTCTTGGGAGAATATTAGCACTCATTGTGCCCAGGTGTCTAATTTAGTTTTTTAAAAAAGCTGCAGTCTATTGAATTCTTTTCCTTTAATATGTCGATTTAATTCCAAGCTTTTTAGCTATAACTTTTCAATTTTTTTATGATCACTATAAAAGTGGCGTGTAACCAGTTGTATTTGAGTTAATTTTTCAGATTATCATATACTCATTTATAGATATTTAACGAACAATACTTTTTTTACGATTCGTAATTCTAAAATCGGAAAGTAATTGATGAAACATTAATAAGCACATAATATAGACTCACTATCCTTAAACTGAATTATTAAATTCGGCAAAAAATAACAGGCTATCCATAAATCAATAATTTACACAAATTTCTTGGAAAGAGTATAAAGGCTCCTAATGTGAGATGAATCCTTTGTTTTTTTGGTTAAATATATTTATGTACATCAACAAGGAAAAATCGAATGTAGTATTTTCGATACATGCTGCTGTTACCTATAGCTACCAATCCTATAAAACCATGATTATGGCACTTAATATATTAATGTGCTTTTTCATTGAATCACATAATTTTTTCCTGCGTTTATAGAAATAATAATATGCTTTTATTATATTCAGTCTTTATCTTATTTTTAACTTTAATTTTGTAGAAATTGAATGCCTACAATTTCTGAGATTTATTTATTTGCTAACATAAAATACACGTAACGCTAATCAAGCTCCGAATAATGTCTACAATACATTCAATCATATTCAATTAAGAATAACAACATGATTACTAAGATATCCAATCGATATCTTTTTTTTTATCGAATAATTTCAATATAAAAAAGTTAACCATCTATAGAAATCCGGTGTTGTTCATTTGTTGCGATATTTTCAGAATACTTTACACCCCGGGCATTAATTAATACATATTTTTTCTTCAAATTAATTAAACACGATGATACAAGATCCTTTTTTCGAGCTAATTGAGATATGATGAAAGGCCCAGCCGTCCAGTTTGAGAACCAATATAGCCGACGGTAAAATTATTTCTTGTTTTTGTTTACCGAACATCCAAAGAGGATGATTTTATTTTCGTTCGAAAATTTTCGCGTGTTTTGCGCTTCGAGAAAGTTGTTTGATCATTTTCTTTAATATATTGGAAAACATTTTCTGCTACAACGTTTATTAAGTAAATTTACGCAAACGAGATGAGTAATATACATAAAATATATTTAAATAATTGAATCAACACAGGTTTTATATAAGTTTTCCATAACCAATTTCTGATATTATAATTAATGAGAACGCTTTTCAGCATTGGTTTGTCATTTCTATGGCTTGATTCCTGTGAAATAATGATATCATAATTTGATACCACAAACATTAATATAAAGTAATTGTTTTACAATTTTAGTAAAAATTGGGACAATTTACATAGCCTTTTATGTTATACAAAGCTCTTATATTAAAACTACGTGGTCCGGTGGGCGTTGCAAAGTTATATATGATTCTTAAAGTCTGTCCGTAAAGAGAGTTTATTTTATTGAATAATCAGAATGTTGTCCTGAAAAAGTAATATTTACACACTTCCTTAGTTACTTAGTTTAAAATTATAATTATGCTAAGAAAAACGCCATTATCAAAGTGTAATTACTTAAAGTTACTTCAATTATTAATGATCAAACTTGTCAAATAAATTTATATCTGGAAATATTATTTATACCACGAAAATTTATTTTAATTTGACTCATTGGCGTTTTTTTCTTAATATACTTAGGTTTTGCCAGTTACGGCTTAACCCTCAGTGTTGAATTCTCTTTCAGTTAAGAGATTCTTGATTCTACTTTCTGTGAGATGTCTTATTTTTATGGCCTAATTGCATTTGCACAGTAAATAAATAGTAAACTGATTTTTTTTGTTCTAGGCAGGGGTCGTCTCTACCCGGCGTATAGTGTAAGCGGGTCCGAAGGTGAGGGGTCGTGCGGATCAGGCGGGTGCGGCGAGGGAGGAGTGTCACGTGGCCAACCGAGAAGCGGCCTCTCAGACACCCCGACCAGCGAAAACGCATCCGACGCGACGCTCACAGATTCTGAGCTTGCCTTGGCGAGAGATTCGACATTGCTAGTGCATAACGGTGAGTCCGCATTCAATTTTATACCGTGATTCTAATCTATCACACAAAAAATGCATAATTTATAATATTACTAAACATTTATCGGGCAATAGTGCCACCTGACCACGCTGCGCTAACAGAATAAAGAGTGTATCTATTATACACTCTTTACTAAAAATTAAATCACACACACGCTCTGTCTCTGCGCATGCGCTGAAATTAAGAGTTTATCTGTGTGCTGTGATACCGCAATGAAGTCTAAGATTTCTGGCTACATATTGATTATAATAACTGATTGATGCTGGTTGCATTACACACTCATTGTAGACTCTTATTACGAACAAATACGTCTTATATAAATTACACATAATTCATAATTATCATGTTTCAGTTTCAATATTTTTTGTATGGTGTTTTGTTTAATGTATTTGTTACTAAACATAGTACTTTATTATTAGTGCTTTTATATCTTCTAGCAGTCTTATTTTTCATATAGTTTTACTGGTCTGAGAGGTTGTTGAAAATTGAATCAGTTCATGAGATTCCACTATATCGATAAAAGATCCCTCGCATTTAATGTAGCCAAAGCCAACCAAAACATCATTTTCATTCCGAAAAAGCTATATTTTTAAGCATAACACAAATGTTTTAAAAGAATAAATAAATACCAGATAATCGGTAATGATTAAGAGGTAAGTATTGGCCACTACACGAATTTCATAAAAACTTACGTTTTTTGGTAGCGTTTTTACTATATTTCCCTTCAACAGACGGTTAAAATGTACATGCTTTTTGATAAAGTCTCTTTTAACTTTATATATGTGTTTACGTAAACATACAAAAAGAAAAAAAAAAAGGTTTTCAGAGTGAAAAAAACGTTTACTTCCATTTACAAAGGTTTAGCGTCTAGATTAAAAGCAAAACATCCGTTCGGGTATATTTATCTTTCTTTTTTGATTTAATGAGTATTCATACAAATACATCCATGCTTATATATTATAGCAGAAGCAGTGCATGCGTAAAAATAGCTTTATATTAATAATATTTTATAATAATAATCTAATTCTTTTTATTTTGTGATAAGCATCCAATCCTATTTTTAACGGTTTATTTTTACACGATACCAATGTTACGGAACTTATTATTCACTTATCTATTTTGCAAGGATTTTCGGATTTTCATGAAACGTATTCCTCCTGTAAATAAAGACTAAGTGTATTTATATTTAATATTAATATATATAACTATACAGTCTAAACAAATTAGCGTGATACCGTAACAACTATAAACTCCAAAGCAATACCGTTGTAGAAAGATACACTGTGTATTTTACTACGCTATAAAGTAGTTCCACCAAGTAAATATCAGTTCAATCTGCAAGTGAAGTCTCTTGCTTAAAATACAAATAATGTCGACTTGAGGATCTGTTGTAACATTATCTTATAAAGTTAATAGTGTCCGAATTTTAAATAGCGAGCTCGGAACATTTGAACTAACTCCCTTCAGCTTTGCTTCGATATTGCATTATTTAGATCGGAAATGAATTCTTATTTACGTTGTTTCTTACTCGATTTCTGCTGGCATTTTATGTATTTGTTTGTGTGCGACAGCGCACAACCGACTGTCCTATTTTCATATTTAGAAAAACAAAACAACTCATATTAAACGATGCCAAAATACTGCAATGCAAGATCATATTTCTTTTTCGAACGGAAAACTCAATAACTTACATTCTCACAAACAAGCTCCGGCAGTAAATAATACAATTTATATCAAAAAGCATTTTACAGAGCCACGTTCGGTACCATATCATCATACATTTAATATACCAGTGAGAAAATTTATTTTATGTCAATTTTCGGATACCAACCCGATACTAAAAACGCGATGTAGCGCGTGCGATTAGCTAACCACTAGTATTGCCATAACGTTAAATTTGCTTCCTCACGCCTTTCAAATTAAAAAAATGCGCATGTGAAATGTTCTATTAAGATAAGCTCAATTAGAATGGCGCATGCTTAACATTGGGCATACTCATAGCTTGATAATAAAATATAAAGAAAAGTTTTTATTATTTACACCAAAACAAATTTCACATTCTATTAGTATGTATGTAAATATGAGCCACATAAGGGGTTAATGAAGAAATAACATAGTAATGTGGCTCAGCTAAGTTTGTTAGAAAGTCTTAATCCTTCAGAAACTCCCTCATAAAATGTCGTGATATGAAACTCTGAGCTTAATGACAAGGTTAAATATAGGTCATTCCACGAGCTTAAAATTACGGAGCATATTTGAAAGAACAAATAACATACAGAAAATTTTATATTACAAAATCTAAAAACATAGTTTTTGATTCAATTGTAAAAAATCTGAATATTAAAGACATTTTTCAGCTGAAAGAAATACATACGGTATATATTATTTCATATAGGATCAAAGAAATGCGTTTTATTATTTTATTAATAAAAAATTGTGACTCAAGGTAATACTTACGATTTAAATGGCATAGTTTTCGTAGAACTTGGATTTAATTAGAATGAGTAAAAAAACCAATTGAACAAACAGTCTTACAACAATTCTAAAATATTTTCAGTATATAAAGCAAAACTGTAACTTTTTGCATCCTGAAAATTCAGGAGGAGAAGGATGTTGCGAGTTAAAAATATTTCATATTTAAAATGAAAGATCTCTCCTAGCATTTAAATTGCAAGATATTAAAATACCTCAAACGATTTACGTATAGGTAGTACGACAGTAAACGTTTTACATTTGAAATAAGATTAAAAAGTAACCTAATTTAAACTTGTATTCGCATTCTTTTCGCAATATTTCCGGTTCACCGATTATCGAGAGCATTTTCTAGGCATTACAGAAGCGACGTGCGCGGGCGAACACCTTCTTTGGCTTTGTCCAATTTACAGCCCATCAGAGTCTCACGGAAGAAGCAATTTCCAACTTTAAATGAATGTCGCGACAACGCGGAAAAGGGCGGGAAAACCTCCCGCGAAAAATACACATTTATACTCACTTTGTCATTATATTTTGTATATGTGTGTGCGCAAGTTTCCTTCTGTGTTGTAAAAACAACGCAAAGTGAAACACAATAGATATAAAAATAGACGAGCAAATTTTACCATAAGTGAACTATGATTCAAAATAACAGTGTTCTTATTAGGTATAAAAGAAATATGAAACAAGGCAATCATTTATTATTTACGTTGCAATTTTTTATTGGTCTTAAATCTTCTAGTAAATGACGAATAAAATTTTTAATATATTATTTCCACAGGCAAATGTACAAGACCAGTCTCTTATTTAAATCAGTGACACTGAGCTTGGTCCTGATAATAAAGAGACGGTTTATATTAAAATGAAGATTGTATTTTTAGTGTGCTTTGGCAAGGAAAATATTATATACAGCGTACAAATATTATGCAAGCAAACAATAACAATTATAACTAAAAAAAAATACCCCTACTATTGCTTATTTGAATAAAACATTTTGTTGAAAATAGCTTTTAATAAACATAAATGATTCAAGTATTGGCAATAAGTTTTTTCGTTAATTTTATTTAATATAATATAGCGTCTAACAGTGGATAGTGAATTTTATTTTCGTCATTAATTCTTCAAATTAATAAGGTTTCATTTCAAAACGGTGATCGCTCAATAGATCGTTGTCGAACTCTACCAATTTTCAAAGAAATAATGGATTTCGCTTAAATAAAACTGGTCTCCCTTATTTTGTGTGACTTTTCGTTGTATCGATTCTTTTGTTAGCTATTCTGGATTATTTTTCTTTTATGTGAAGACTCTTTTGGCGGTGACTTAAACGTGCTATACTTTATCTTCTCATACTTTTTAAATTCTTACATGATAGCTTTTAGTTGGCCTTTTCAAATTAATTGATAATTTAGGTAGATAAAAGATACGTATGAATGTTTCTCGTGCAAAAAAATGCATCGGATGCTAAAATCATTAGGAAAATCGACGGCTTTTCTCGAATCATAGTTATGAAGAAATTGAAGTTTAATCGTTAAAAATGGAACCATGTAATAATATCTTCATATAATAATTTGGTATTTGTCAAAGAAATGTTTGACAGAATCAAATTTGAAACACTCATGCAATTCATACATGTCAATATGATGCAATCAATATATAAAATACATACAGAAGAGTTCTACCAAATTGAATTCAATATTTTGTCAACCCTTTTTTAGTGTTTTAACTATATCTTTACCCCTCGTATTTTTTTCCCCTGAAAAACTATTTTACTACTCAATTTTTTTAATTATCTTTATCGGCAGTAAAAAGCAGCGTATACAAACGATTATAACCTGTGAAATATCTTAACTCATTAACAATAAGGTATTTGTACAAAACTAGTTGTATAAATAACAAAATTTATTTCATGAGACGATTATTTGATAGTCCATTATTTATCGTTTCAAGGGTTATTCGTCGAGATTTTCCACGGGGAAGAAGTGTACACAAGTATCATTTATAACTCCAAGAAAAACTGAGTATGAAAGAAGTACAAAAGTTTGTCTTATAGTTTTTATTGCTATTGTTGTAAAGAATAATCTAGTGGAAACAGAGTGAACAGTTGCAGTACTTTTGTGGTGAGTAAAAGAAATCCACCGGGATTTTCGAACACATATTAATATAGATCTGATACAAACTGCATCAGATTACTTTGAAAAATCTGCAATTAGATGCATAAAGAAGAATTTTAAACTCTTATACGATTATTTATATTTAAATTCTTATATTTGTAATGCTGCTTTTTTTTCAAAGTAACGAGTTATTATGACAAAATAATGAATTCGGGCATAGTACAAGAGTTATTATTGAAGTGGAATTAGTGCACATGATTTCGTTTTTCCTTAACTCATTGGTTACGGATGACTCACCGGCGAGTCTTTTCGCCTGTCTATCTGAGGCGTCGAAATATAAACATCCAATGCAACAAACGTTTTAGATTCTCTACAAAAATGGCATAACAAATGTTTGATACATTATCATAAAAAAATGTTTACAAATAATTTTTTTATTTGGTGATTTTCCTATAAATTAAAAAAAATAATCAGCAGACAGTTAAAATATGTATAACTTTAATTTTTTTTAAGAAGTTTTTTTGTTTGAATGTTTTTTATTGAATAATATATTTAGAATATGTTATAATACATAAAAAGTACTTGGGTTGTTATTTATTACGTTTCCGATAAAATGTATAATTAATTATATGTCAAATAGCCTATTTTCTATCTTAAAAATACAAAAGGTGGGGTTGATCACTAATAAAAACAATTGAGCAAAGTGTTGTACAGCTAGTGTGCAAATTATTTTTTAAATTGTCTCACAGTTTTTAAGTTATATTTTTTTAGTACCTAATTTTTTGTACAGTTTCGCAAAAACATCCGTAACGAATGTGTAAATAAAAAAAAAATGCTTTTTAATTTTTTTTTAAATTCCTTAGCATAAATTACTGGCTTATTCTTTCGTTATTGACATCAATTCACTTAAAGTCAATCACTCAAAACACATATTTAGTATGTGCTTTCCAATACCGACTTTCAATACTTAACTTAAATCTCTTCTTATAACTGAATAAATATCAGATTATATTGATTTGCTTTTTTCCGTCTAAAATATTTACAAATCATAGAATAAATATTTATACTGTATAAATTTACACAGTTTAAGATACGGATAAACTTACACAAATAAACCTTTATAATATGTTACCTACCCCTGTTCAAAAGCTTTCACAAGCCACCGGCTGTTTGGTGCTGATAATACACAGCCTCCCGCGGGAGCTTTCGCCTTCGTTTTGCGTGTTCTCAGCTGTTTTCGTAGAAATAAACCATGGGATGTAAAAAGCTACTTCCTGCCTTTTTGTCTCGGTTTATTATTCCAATAAATAACAAAATAACTAATGTGTTCCTAAATTAAATTACATTAAATTATTTTCTAATTTATAAAATCATGAAAGTCTCTTTTATTTGTTTCTTCTTAAACCGTTAATTTTTTTATTTTCCACACTAAAACTATGAGTTTTGTTCCACAGTGTGACAGCAAATATCGTGTTAAAGTCTTGACACCAAATGTACAAAAAATATTTTTGAAAATTTTGGTTGCTACTTTTAGTTTTCAGAAATAAAATGGACGATTGCTGATATACATGACGGTGGGTATTAGCGATCACTCGCAAGGTGTAAATAGTAACAAAGCATATTCTTTTTACTCTGGTTGAAAAATTTTTTTAAAGGTTCGCTCTTCCTGTGCATTTTAATCCCAGTATATAAATCCACAAATAAATATAAAGATATTAACAAGGTCAACCGAACAAATGGTACAAACATTTACACAAAAGACATAAACTTTTGTGTAAATTTTAATATGTCAAAATAAATTGAAATCACATATTGCCGTACAAAATTAAAAATTGGCATTATGATAATTCATTTGGCATGCTGCAAATAATATATATGTACCACCCGTCTGGCGTAACGTAAATGTATAAAGTCGAATAACTTGCTTTGGATAATCAATCCTTGGTTCAGAAATTGATAATTAACATTGTATTTTATATGCTATCATTGTTTTTTAAAACGATTTTTTAATAATTTACTTTGTTTCAATCATTTAAACTATAAAATATACTGCTTCATTTTGGCCCCGTATCTTTACACCATCTTACTTCCGCTAAGAGCTCCATCCTCTTTGCGGTTAACATAGGTGAGCACTCAACCGAAAGTACGAAATAAGCATTCAAGTTAATGCATCTGCCGCGTACATGATGTTGTATATACTCCCAGCTCCCGAAAACGGGGCAATCCCTGTAATAAAAACCTGCTTATCAGTGCGATCGTTCAAAGTTCCTCTTAGACCTTAGCCCAATCCTAACATCCGTCCTTTCACCTGCCACTATTCATATTTCTTCGTCGAAATATTTTGCGTTGTATCGCTGAACCACTATCATATTAATATGCGGCTGAAAGGAAATCTATTTGGCAGTGCTATTTACCTGCGCGTCCTCCAGCCCGTATCACTTATCAGATACTTTGCACTCGTGCGTTTCGCTTCATAGGTCACCAAACACTGCGTATTTTCTATTGAAATATTACCTTGTCTATGGACACTTTTGTATAATTTTTATTCGAATTTTAGTGGAATAATCACACTAGCTAAACAAACAATTGTGATTGCTTCTGCTTTTAATAATCTATACTAAATTAAATCAATATTCTAATACAGCGGTCACCAAACTACGGCCCGTGGGCTGGATCCGGCCCCCCTAAAAAATTTGAATTTTTGTATAAATTATTTATATAGAAAATATTAATTTACAAAGAAATTAAAGATTTTATTGTGATTTTACAATACGACATGTGTTTCAATTTATCAATTGGAATCAGCATAAAGTTAGCATAATGATTATTTAATCATATAAATTGATATTCTAACTGGATTCCAACACGAAATTATTTGTCGACCGGCCCGCCATTTTTAAAAATTTCGATCCGGCCCGTTTCTCAAAAAGTCTGGTGACCCCTGTTCTAATTCATTCACTTCATCAAGAACAAATAAAATATCTAACAATGTGTGATCCTATTGAGAATATTCCCGTTTTTCCATCCTCGAATAAATTATTCTATTTCAAGTCGTATTTTAGATTAATATTTAAATTATAGTGTCTTAGATAGAATCCTTTCAAAAATGCAGCTTTCGAGGGTTACATTTCAGTTGAGAGTTTCAACACAAATCGTAAACGCTCCGTACAGTACAACAAGTTCTTTCTACCATAAAACTGCTCTGCTACCTGCCCGAACTACAAACGAAGCCTTCCACTTTGAAAAGCAGACTGCTTTTACTCCTCATTTTGCAGTGGTGTTCTCTAAAAAGATCATTATCACCATGAATAATTTTGTGCCTATTGAATATTAATTTTTGCTGTAAGCTTTCCAAATAAGTAATTATATAAAATTACAAAATGTCGTGTAATTATTTTATCTAATAAGAAGTATTTAGAAAAATAATTGTATTTCTTGATGATAAACTTCCTTTAACCATTCCTTTAATTTAGGCTTGACATACAAAAGCACAATTTTTACATTCATAAACACCCAGATGAGATATCAAAAATGTAAGTTAAAAAAAAAATCTTTTAGTGTGTATTTGACTTTGGAAATACTACCACATTATAAAAATCGTTTAAATTGTACGTAAGTGCACTGTTTTAATTTTTATAGATAACTAGTATTGCTACTCGGCGTCGCTCGGACTAAGCGACCAATAATTATTTAATATTATATCATTCGACATAATTATATCACAAAATCTAACATCCAAAATAGAGTTAAATTAAAATCACAAACTTTATTTAATTTGATGACAGCCCCATTCTCGCCCGTTAAAATGTCCAAATTCAAGGAAAAAATCTAATTTGCTGTCAAAGAAATGTCAAATAATACCTTCACGTAAATAATAAACGTTATTATTAATAATAAAGCCGGGAAAAGTTCAGTAGAAGACTAATTTATTACATTTTGACTAAATGTCTTCGCCGATAAAAATTCAAACATATTTTCTTTCATATTCGTTTTTATGGCAACTTGCAACAACAATGCAAAAGGGAATTACAGACCCACATACATACATACGCCGTTTCGGTTTTATATATAAGATTATTTAGAAGCGTGTGCGGATTTAACTAGACTTATTATTTAAAAAAGAGCTTTCGCATGGTATAAATTATACATTGACCTACAATATTTGTACTGCTATTTTTCCATTATCTTCTTCTCTCATTTTGACTTTTGTCACGATTGATGTATTTAAATCGAATTAATGGTGAAATTTTTTCATACCAGTATTATTCATTTTACCAAAAATCTCTCATCTACAGTTTTCACAAGAATATAAATAATCTTAGAAAATTACAGAAAATAAAATATGGCTATTTTTATACCCCACTGCCACCAGCACAACGAATCGAATCGAATCGACTCCAGCGTCTATTAGTTTCCTTAAACTTCCCTTTTCATATAAATCCACACAAAGAAGTTGTATGAGATCGCGCCCTTGCGACCCGCGCTCCCCCAAAAGCTTTTCATGCGCTAAAAATCGAGAAAACTTTTGCGTTGGGCGCCAACACTGTCGAAACTTAAATGAGCGATAAAGAACGAACAAATCTGCAGAAATCACAATGGTCCTCTGATAGAATTGCTACTTTTTTCATGATTTTTTGCGAGCTTTCATTTATTTTATTTAGAGCCAAAATCTAATACCGTTATAAATTTTGAAAGCAAATAAAACTTTGAACATTTTCTTATGGGTAAAACTTTTGCGAGCATGATCATTAGATTTTTACTTTATTTAACTTCACAGTAATTTCATCCCATTGAAACTTTTATATTATATTTATAAATGACAGCTGTCGATTCATTATAGAACAACAATACAAATTCATAATGAACACTTTTTCGTTCTATTCACATAAATTCTTTTGTGTATTTAAGCATACATTCATTTGATTCAAGTGCTTTCAATTTTTAGCATTTTTATACGACTTCATCATAATAACAACAAAATCACCAAAATAAAAGCAGTTTGAAATCAATATTTTTCTCTCATTTAATTTATTGCATTGATTTCTTTAGCATTTAAATGGTAAAACTCCCGTTAAATATGCTTATGGTTAGTATATTAGTATTTTTAAAACATTCAAAATTCTATTTTCACGATACTAAAAATCCAATTACAGTTATATAGCTGATTAAAGATAATTCGAAAAAAATTGTAAAATCATTATACCTGTACAATCTACATTAATTGGATTTTCTCTAAAATTTAGTATTATTGCAAATTTTCTTTGTAAACGTATGCGTATTTAGCTTTCAGGTGAATATATTATTTTCTTAGTTAATAAATCCGTTTCTAATGTTCGTTTTATTTGAAAGTTGCGTGCACGCAAACGCCAACCTCGTGGCAATTTTTCTTCTCTTAAAAGTTCCTTTTTGGCAGGTCGGCTTGATATAGGGTAAGCAAAGTGCCAACGAGTTCCCTTAACAGAAAGCATGTTTAGGGATAGTTAAAATCGGTCGTAAACAAGAGTTATTGTTATAAGGCAGGAGTGCTCAATCTGCGCCATACAACCGCTGATTGATTTACTCATCTGTAGTAGTTATACACTTCTTACACTTCGAAGGTTTTCCTAAACTTATACTACCAGATTCGTAGCTGTGATATAAAAAAGTCTTAAATAAAAATCTGGAGTAATTCTAGTTAGTAGCAATGAGTCTTTTATAAATTTAAACAAGCCTCTTTCAAGTATTGCTATCATAGTAGATATTAAATGATGAAACTATTCTAATTTTTATTATGATATACTTTCAGTCAACATGCAAAATTCATATATTCTTATTTTATTTTATGGTGACAGTAGATTCAAGGAAATTCATATTTAATGAGTATCGTAGGCTAAATGTATCTTCGAAAAACATATACAGTTATTTTGATCCCAATTTCAAAATAATTGTTGGAGTTTTAGAGCTACATACGTAACATTATTAGTTTCTTGTATGTATATCCAATGTCGTTTTACTATGTACACCTAGTTACAAGATTAAGTGATTATGATGATGATAATTTTAATAACTGAAATAATTCCTGAAGTGGCCTGAAGGTCTTGCTATGAGGGCGGCAATTTTTCGTCTGCTTGCGTTGACTAATGGCATTAATACGTTATTATTATAAGTCACCGACTCGTCTACGCTGCGTTGATTTTATGTGTAACGAGTAACGAGTAACGCCTCAATTACTAGCGTCGTTAAGTTGCCTCTAAACTCAAGTTCAGAGTGTGTTTTTGCAACTCCAAATGGCCTCTTAATGAACGTCACTCGTAAAATGTGAGCAGGGTTTGATTACCTTAAAAATTACCGTTCATGTCAACGTTTGGAAAACTCTCGTGCTCACTTCACCGATCGTAACGTAACAAATTGTTATTTTATTGCACAATTTTTGTTATCTTTAAAATCTAAATCTCTGCGATAGCTTTCCAAAACTCTATATTTTGCTTTTGAATAAGTTCGTTAATGGTGTAGCGATCACACATACAATGATAAATTTGGCCTCTGTGGTTAGATGTTACAAGCCGTACCATTGCAATCAGAGTCCGGTGAAAGTAAGTATGTCATTTAGATTTTTTCAATATATTTAAGATCTTGAAAAATGGTTCATGTGAGGCCTTTAATGTGATTAAAAAATTCTAGTGCCAATATAAGATATAAAGTCAAAGATAATTTTCTAAATTGTGTCCTGAGACAATTGAGATATATAAATTTATGAAAAAACTCATTACACAAAATGAAAAAAATCGTACCCTAAAAACTTTGCTCAAACGATAAAGTTTTCGCAGTTAATTATTCAAGTTTTATTATTTATGAAGAAATTAACGCTTGTTATCGGACCTCTACGCAAAGCTAGGTAATGCTCATAGGGAGTACCTATCCAGACCATGCAACACCGTAATGCATTTCCCTAAAAGCGACAAACTTTTAGAGCGATCGTCTTTCCCTGTGATTAGCAATTTTGTCAACGCTCTCAATCAAAGTCTTAACTAGGTGGTCTAATATTTATTCACTCTCTCCCCCATTTTCTTTTAGGGTTCCTCGTTTCCTCACCGTAGTCTATTATTACGTATACAGAGCGGTTAGCCACTGCCTCGCCATTAACTGGACTTTCTTATTTGTAATAAAATTGTATGCTGCTAGAGCCGGCCTAAACGGTTCCTATACGTAGAATACCCGATATCAGACATTAGGTAGACGTGGTTGATTCACCCTCGGGTAAAATGCATAGCTATCAAAGGGTTGTTGAAGATTTATGTGAATAATTACAAGTTAACACCACCCTTGGAAATTGAGGTGATTTATTATCGTCATCACTGTTGGCATAAAACGCTGCGATCGATATGGCTCCAAATTAATTTGCATAGGAATATATCAAATAGTTAATGATTTGCTAGATTTCAAAAGAATATTTTCCATTTAAGCCATATTTTTTAAGTCAAATAAAATAGTTCGATGTTATAATATCCAATAGTTATCGAGGGAGCAATTTCAAATGTCAAAATGCCTTTTCTTATAAGCCATCTATTCAGGTTATTAGTCCTAACAGTAAATTTGTATTATAGAGTAAGAATGAAAAATTATGTTTTATTTGTCAATATGTAATAATCAACAGTGTAAACTGAACATCATTCAAGTTCTAGCAATTAAAAATCCATTATGCAAACCCTGCAACTACAATATAGAAGTTCGAAAATCTGCTTACGATACAAATTAAGCCGGACTAGTGGTTCATGATTGGTAAATATAATTCAAATTTTTATTTAAACAATCTTGAACACACCGGAAAACTTAATTCGATTAAATATGATAGTGTTTTTCACTGAAAAAATATGTTTTCTTCGCAGAAAAAACACCACGTAGAATAGGCACTTACGTGTTTTCCCAAAAGGAAATGAGCATTTTGATATAAAACGAGTCTGCCGCAGGTCCTTAAGTAGGTAGACTGTCCATAATATTGGCTTCACAAGCGGGGCTAAGTGGCGAATGGTGTTTTCATTTTGGTTTATTATGATTGGCCACCTGACACCAGCTCTTGGCCTCCATATAATACGGTGTCTTCGTCTATTAACGCTTAACGAACACGTATCTCCGTCTCAGTGTGTATCCACATATATTCTCCGTCGGAATTCGTTCTACGTTAGACCCGAGAAAACCATAATTGGTTGCTTTCAAAATCCAATACACGTAGTATTATTTTATTAGTCAAGATAATATTGAATCATTTTTTATGTTTTCTTTGTAAAGTTCTTATAAATATTACAACCTTTTTCATTCGCTTTGAAAGTGGCAAAATTTAAAAAAAATATAAAAACAAAATTAACTACGTGAGACTACTACAAATATACGAGAAAACTTATTTGACTTCATAACTTCTGTAATAGATTCATTTCAAATGTTCAAAACACCAATAATTTTCGAATAAACTTTTTTTATCTTTTTGTGCAACTTGATTTCTGTAAAGGTATTTTTCAAAACAATTTTATTGCAAAATTATTCTTATTAAAAAAAGAATCTAATAAGGTCAGCACGTATACGATTTATGGTGCACGTATTTGAAATAAAATAATGAATGAAAAATATTGTTTTTATATATGTGTTAAAAAATCACGTCTGTGGTTCTATTTTTAAATCATTTAAGTTAGATTCATCACCGATAAATCTGAAATTGTCTTATAAATATCAAATTTTAATCATTTCATAACCATTATTATATATAGAGAAAGGTTCTCAATCAAATCTCTAGTATTATAAGCTTTGCCTTATTACAACTTTACGATATACGTCAAAGTATACTTAAGCCAAATTTCATAGAGATTTTAGCGAAATCTTTGTATGATATAGCCTACTAACTCGCTTTTACTGCCACTTTTTACGTTCACTGCTAAACTTAGTAAGTATCACCGACAGTAGCGTAGATAATAGACATTTACGGGGTCAATCTATTCGTATAATATTATTTATTTTACTATCAACATTAAGTTTAGTATTACTAAATTAATTAATAAAAATAAAATATATGTAAAATCAAAGTTATTTACTACCAATTTTCGGCAGAAATGCATTAATTATTATCTTTCAATTTTGGATTTACTAGGAGATTTTTAGAACTTAAGAATGTAACTATTTTGGTAGTCCAATCAATTCCAAAATGAAAATGAAGTACTACTTAATTCACCTTATACCAATATTTTATCATTGAGTTAAAATTTCAGGGTTTAATGAGGTTTTCTCGGGTGTTTCTGCGATTTTCAAGAAGTAGTTATACGCAAGTAATTTACGAGTGTTGAAGGGTTTTGGTCGTTGAGACTATTCATTTTCGGTGTTAATATCTGTAGTATTTACATTTCTTTCGACTCTTTCAAATCTAAAAGTGTAATATAAAAATGATTAACAAACTGTATTAGTAATTTTCAATCGCTTCTTTATCTTTCTTTTCTTACCCTTTCCAAAAAGAAAAATTAAGCGACTGAATAAAAGACATTATAAGATAAAAAAATAATTGAAACGATTCATTAAGCTCCATGTCAAAAGAATATTTTGCCGGAAATGGGTATTATTATATTTATACTGATTCATTCTCATAGTGTAACATTAGTTATTTTGACATGTATATTATTGTAGAAACAATGTGGACATTTAGCACAAATTATCTAATACTACACGAGGCACTCGTTGCACAGCTTTGATAGAAAAGCATTGTATTCACAAAAGCTCAACTACATATTTTTATTTTGAGGCTTGCTTTCACTGTGCATTTTTTCTGTTCTTACTGGTTATTTATGCCAGATTATTTGCACGTCTCTGACGAAAGTAAGGGAGAACTGACTCAATTTTATAATGGTTCGCCCAATTACATTAGAGGCAAGCGGAGTCTTCTCTCTCCTTGCGGTTTGCTCGCATTTCAAAGATTTATTTGCTCTTCGAAGAAAGGATTGTATCTATCAAATGAAAAGTGTCTACCCTCAAACTAGAATATAATAGCGCTTGCGATAGCGATGGCCGGCCGCGGGTTAATTTCAAGGAACGATAGCGTCTAGGGACAATTCGATTGGGGATGGGGAAAAGCTTTTAATCACTTAACGTATACCGTAAAGATTAAACGATTAGTCCAATAACGAAATAATATTTATTGCGGTATGAAACCTTACTGCTTAATAGTTTCATAATTAATTATCCATCACATTTTTTTTACTCGTTTTGATTTTTTCCACATCACCACTGCAATTGTAAAATAAAACTATTGCAGATTTAACCTTAATTACAATTAGTACTTACTTATTTTATTATGTTTACTTACAAATATATGGCTTAACAATACATGGACTTTATTTGAATATTTTGTTTAAATGGGTGCATTTTGACCAACCTTTGTCTTGCAATGTCTATATTTATGATTAATGAATCTTACAAAAAAGTTTATATGAAGTCAGTGGCAAAAAGAAATATTACACTCAGTTACACAACCAGTCGATTAACAAACAAAATGACAACTAAAATTACATCATAAATTATTTTATTATAGGCTCATCACAATTTAGCTAAATATTTAATATAATAACTTACTAATTAAACAACAATGTTAATATCGACATTGTGTAGTAATCATAATTTTTTCACTTATCATAAATAGTAATTTTATTTAGTTTTTCTGGGTAATTGTAAGTATTGTCACTATCCCAAACATTTGACGAATAATTAGGTTCTCATTTAATATTAAGATATATATATTTGTGTGAATAGGCAATGGCTTTCGAAAATTGTTAGCAAGTTTTAGTATACAAAACTTCTGCGGTACAAGGGAACATTTTCCTTGTAATGAAAATGTTATTTTGTGAAATAAAATTTGTTTATTTTCCTTCCAAAGTGATTTGAGCCGGCCTCGTCGGTCATGTGTACACTACTTGCATTATTCATTATAGGAAGTTACTAACTAAAACTACCCACGATCCTAAAACAACAATCTTTAGCATTTTGTGGATTTGTAGGTTAAGTCTACTGGGACTTGCGCATTTCGTTAAGAGAAACATTTCGAATCATATCACCGCACGTTGTGAAGTTTGCTTTTTGATGACGTCCATTATACTTGACGAGCTTTTTGCTGATTGACTATTTTTTTTATTAATACAGCACTTTGGTTCATTCCCAATCACAATGCAGACATCTTATAAGTTTCACAATCAAAACTTTACAAAATATTTACATATTAAATAAAAACAAATTTTCTCAGGAAAAAATTCTCTACCGAATGTGATGTTGATTATGACAATAAATAACCAAGCTAAAATATTCGATTCTTTCTACCAATTACCAAATCAAAAATTAGAAAAACATTATTTTACAAACTTGTAAGGTGTTTGTTCATTTTTACATTTTTTTAGAGGATCAGGACCAGTTTCTCTCAACGTAAATATTTTCAGTTGAAAATACTCGCGATAAGCAAAACTGGTCCTGGTCCTAGTAAATTTAATGTGCAGTAAGTACAAATTACTTATTCCACAGTAAATTTATTTCGATCAAGTCCAGTTTCGCTCATTGCGTTCATTTTCAACTGATGAAAATGATCGCAATGAGTGAAACTGGACTTGATATTAATAAATTAATTATATCATAGTAATAAAAAAAATCATAGTATTTTGATTGCAAAACTATTTTTTCTACGGAACGTTAATTTAATGCTGATAATTGTTGAGACATCTTATACTTACCAATGATAGCTCAAGCCTGTTCTTACAATACATTCCATTTTCCTATCGAAAACCAAAATTTATCAGCTGTATTTTAATTTTCACATCCTTCCTGAGCCGTTATTCATAATCCAAAAGTATGTGCACAGGCTACTTATTTGTTATGTAAATTCATATTCCCATCGCCTGAACTACCATTCAACCCCTACTAGCGAAGTTTACACTGTGTATTGAAATTCAAATAAGAACGGAACCTGGCGCTGATCATAAACCTCCAACCCTCATCTTTCAGCAGGTAGTGTACACTATTTTGTTACTACAACAAATAAAGGGTATAACATACCATCTTGGAGATATAGCACGGCTGAGACAGCTCATGCGGTTAGTTCTTTATATTTGAAATTCATATTGCGTCCAATATCTTTATTTCATATTAGAAAAAAATGATTTATGATGACTATGCTGTTATAGAATTTATTCTATAACAGCAAAACACGAGCGGAATTAGATTCTATTTTGACAAAATATTAGGAATTAAAAAAATACGGTAAGAAAAATAATGTATTTTAGTTCTACATAAATTATTTTATATATTTGTTGATAGCTATTTCGGCTTACGCCTTCGTCAGAACTAGTTCTAGTACTAGTTATAGTTTTGTTTGTCATACCTTGTTTTCATACTTAACTTTTGCATAAATACCACTGTTTTATTGTATTCCTTATCAGTTGATAATGCTCGCCATGAGCGAAACCAGTCCTGATGAAATAAATCTCATGTGGAAAAAGTACTAAAAATGTGTTATTTTTATTTTTATTTTAATGATATTTTTATTTGATCATTGAATGATGACATAGCACAAATCTACTGCTCTATCACCAAAACTATTCTCGATGGAGACATTTTACAACTCCATATTTCTTGGATTTATTAATACAATATAATTTTTTTTTATATCATGTTCAAAAAACCTATAAAAACGCAGCCTCGTGATTTTCATGCTACATTTGTGATAAAAAAATCTCGTTACTTTATGATCAAAAAGCATTTTAAATATGCCAAGGGTGAACTTTTAGATATGACCATAAGTCCTTGAGTCGGTGAATGCAATATGCACTTAACAGCATTTCAAGCTGACCCTTATCCGTAGAAATAGGGCATTATTCGCAGTTGATAGCAGTAAAATCACGCCTCTAGCATGCATTTATGCATTAGAGACGTCATATCCCGTGTGCATAACCCATGTTTGGTTTTATATGCATATTTTGCATACTGGACAAAATTAAAAAAAAAAATAACATGGTTTTATTTAACACACTTACTTCATTATAAACTATACGAATATTATTAAATTTGTTAAGTTAAAAAAGTGAGAAAATGTTTATCAGCATTGCAATTATTTATGATAATCGCATAGTTACTAAAACACTGCGTACAAAACAGAACGTAAATTGGTTGGAATTTTTGAATTTAGATTTAGAATTTTTTTTATTGAAAACATAAGAAAATTCTTATGTGTACACGGTGTAAAACGGTGACATTTGTGTTTGAAAAGCTCTGCTATATTGGCAAATGCAAAACATAATAATCATAACATGGTATTATATTTGATTAAATGCGAGTTATAATTTTTACACTATGGATGTTACATCTGACATAAATAATTATTAATGTTTTTGTCCTTATCAAAGCAGTATTTTTTTTTATTTTTCGACAATAACTTCCGTAAAAGAACTTCATTATAAACACGATGTTACAGATGTATGCTATAAAATGTAATTCAATGAACAAAGTTTAATTGACATCAATAATAATTACGCAAATGTCAAACAAACTTATTTTTCTCACGGCCAAAGCGTAAGATTCTGTAGGTTAAGATTTGAAATAAAGAAGCTCATCTCTATATTAATTTACCATCATAAAAACTCTTAGCGATCGTTCAATGTTTTCTCTATTTCTTTGTCGCCTTTTAATTCAACGCCTAACGTGGTTAAAGCAAGAATGTCCCCGCAAGCAAAGTTCGAGAGGGCGATCTACCCTCCGGACAAAATCGCCACCCCTGATGTGTCCGTACACTGTCCGACCGCTGTCCGACACAATGTTAAACTTTAATTAATTGCGAACGCATTGTTGGTGCTACGTATAAGGACTCGCAGACACTAACTATTTGCGATTTCTCTTCTAATTCAATGATACTATTCCTATTTTTTTTTAAACTTTTCACCACAATTTTAATTAATCGATTAAGTTACTAAATTATGAATTTTTATCCATACGCTAAAATGATTAACTATTATATATTGATCAAAATTATACACATCGTTAGAAGGTTGACACTATTTAACTTAATATTCTAAAAAGCAATCAAAAACATTTTTAGAAAGCCATAGAATATCTCGGAAATGCTTAATATTGGCTATTTATTATAAGAGATAAGATTTATGATATATAAGACTTTTCATTCAACAAAAATCTGTGATAAAACAATCATAGGTGAAATGAAATTCTTCGAGCTAAGTAAATTTTAGTATAGTCATACTTTTTTCAAAGCTATATAAATTGACTCTATAATAATAAGATAATCGAATTTACTATGTTTTATTTACTAAATACTTTTGCATAAAGTGTTTTATACCTTATTGAAAATCCAAAAGCGTTTCGGTTCTACCAAAATACCCGGTTGAATCAAGTTTCCGTTTTAAATTTGTAATTGGGGTTTGTTGAACTTTTTGATTTATCGAATGGCTTAATATTTAAAGATGTTACGACTGACCTATTGCTTTCTCTTCCACTACCACTTGTTCAATACCATTTTACTCTTTTCTGCGTTTGTATTTCATTCTCCCCTTTGGTACATTTTGTGGTTTTTCATATTCCAGGATTCCCCTTTCTTGTCGTATATCATTACGCACGTACTTGTTGACATTTTCGCTTTGCAATAGCAAGCTTTTGTTTGAAAAAACGTTCATACCAAATAAAATAGTAATATTTTTTTGTTTATACTAAAATAATTTACAAATTTTTTAAATTAGGCTAGCATCTAATGTATTTCTTTTCCGTTAGTTATAACACCGTATTCAATCAGTGATAAAAATAAAATATTTTCAGTGGAGAGCAAACAATATAAAGTTGAGAGTGCTTCTTAAATTTAAAAGTTTTCGCTCTTATACATGTATAATGTAGAATTATATTATAAAAATTCTTTGCAAGTTTTGTGAAAAAACTAAAATTTATTAAAACCAAAAAATACAGAATAATATTCTTACTGCAAAAATACAGAAAAATTATTAATAAATCGAATTTATTATATTTTCATAACTATTATTTTGATGGTTCCTATGAGCAACATATGACCGATTTATAATTGGTATTTGATTTTTTGTTGCAGTAATTGATCAAGCTTAAAAATAAATAAGGTTTATTATTCGTTATCTTTGTTATTATCTTACTCATTGAATTTAATAGTCGCTTTCTTAATATGTGGTATACTTTCTTATATTTCCGAAAAAAAAATGATGAATATTTATGTATATACTCTTTTTTATGTTTTTAAAAAAGGCGTTACTGGTTTTATCTTTTTAAATTCGAAATGTTGCTAAGCTGACATTGTTAACAATAAAAAAATCTTTGGCTAGCGTTTTAACTATAATCGTTCAAAAAATCTTTTTAATTCTTTAAAGAACCGTATTTTAAGACATTTCTTTAAAAGTTTTTCCAAATAAATAAATACTTAATGTCTTTTTTTTAGAATGTAGGAGTGTACATTAAATGTATAAAAAAACTACACAATCTTTCATGTTTTAAAAGCGTATAACGAATCTACAAGAATCCAATATTCTTTACTTTCTTCCCGCGGTATAATCAGCTATTCGTTTCTATTGTCGTTTATTTGCATAATTACAAATTGTCATTGATTGACTTCCTTTTTGATTCAATTCAACTTTGTCGTGAACCGAATGCTATCAATTATTCTTTATTGAATGGTTGCCACATATTTAAAAAAAATACATGTCGCAGAATTTTTTTTTTCATTAATTTTTAATTGAAAAAAATGCAGACTAAATCTATAAAACAAATAACGTCTCTTTGTTGATTTTAAATATGTTATGAATTTGAACCGTACAAACGAATTCTTAATTTTAACATTTTGGAAAAATTATTTTTATTTATCTGAGAAATTTGCATCCGTGATTGTGTAACCGAGGCATTTTACGTTTTAACGAAGTCACGAAACACAAATTCAGGGCCACAATGTTGGCAAGCTTATATTATCCAAGTTTCCGTATTCTACTGTGTGTATTTATGTTATAGATAACATAAGAAGACTAGAGCAACACCATCATAAATAAATTCTAAAATGTAATAAGTTTCCCATTAACATATATATTTTAATATTTGTTAAAATCCACGTTTTGTTTACTAACGTAAGCGTATGTTAAAACATTTCAGAAGCATCATAGATAACTTCTTTATATGTGGATCTAATTCGAACGTAATTTGGTCTAATCAGATTAATGGCTATAATGCAACACATTAAACAGGAAAAAACTACTTAAATTAAATTTTAAATATAGTAAGATGAATGTGTATTTGTAAAATAGTACATTAATAAAAGTTGCTGAATTTGTTTTCATGAAATAAAACATTTTTGTGCGTTATGACGTTCTTTTAAATTCAATATCATAAAAACAAAAAATATTTTGAGTTCGGAAAATCGTCAAATAAAAATTTCAATCGGCTGGAAATTCTGACTAGTTGTATTGAATATGTGTTGTTTGATTGACAAAAATTTGTGTACACAGTAGTTGCTTTTGCAATATATAAATGTTTTCACGATTATCGCTCGTGTTTTGTGAATATTGATACATATTTACTGACTTGACAAAACGCCCAGTTGAATGCCAATGGACCGTGGGAGAAAATAGGGAAACAATAAATCGGAAAGGGAAGACTCGATGTAAAAACGGAATCCGATTTGTATGATTGTGAGCTGTAATACAATTTCAAGGAATACATTTTTCTTATAAATGGATTTTTTACATTTTTATGAATTTAATCACTTAATAAAAACAAATCTTTTTAATTATTGTCTGCCCTCGCTACCCATGTAGTAGATTGATTGACAAACTATACATAACAATTTTATCTAAATATTTATATAGGCACGCAAAAATAACGATATGTATTGCTTAGCGGTTGGGAAATTCATTTAGTTTTTCAAAACAAATACATTGTTATGTCGTATTCATGTTATGTAAAATTAAGAAAAATCTTAAATCTTAAAAAAGACATAACAGTTCCTTCATTCCCCTCCAAAATATTATTTCAATTTGCAAAAATGTGGTTCAAGGAAAATCTGCAAATTAGTATGAGGAATAAAATATTACATAAAATACCACGAACGAAATCTAAAATATGATTCCCTTCTTAACATACCTCCTTTAATGATGAAACTATAAATCTAACTTAACAACCACGCTCAGCGTTTTTTCTGTACTCTTTACTTTTGAAAACTTTTGCTTTTAAAGAGCCCAAATTTGTTTATTCCGAACATTAATCTTGTGGCAGAATTTCTTTTATATTATACTCGGAGCGCATATTATATTTACACACACATACTGCATTAAATAATAGATTTTTACATGTGCTTGCTTTCATTATAGCATTTACGACTTTATATGACAAGTCAATATATTACTCAACTATTGTTATGCTTTTTACGTTAAAAAATAATGCATTCTTCTTTTGAATACTTACCTTCAAGTATCAACGACATAAAAATGAAATCAATCACCTTCGTAGAAAGTTACAAGATATTCAACAAAAAATAATAGAATTCTATGAGGTTCTCTCTTTGACACATAAATTTTTATCTACATTTAAGCAGAAAGATCAATTTCAATTGATCAGAAAGTCTTAATTTTGGTCACTTTCCAGGCTAAATATGAAATACAATATTTATGTATGATGTCTAGGGAAGAAGTTTCAGCTATATCCTTTACATTATCAACTTTCTGTAATGAATAAAATTTCATGTAAATATGTGCCTAAAAATGTAGCTTGGTATACTCATCACTGACATAGTCTTTTTTTAATTTGTTTCAGGTGAGATAAATTAACATATTTAAACATCTACTCAAAGGAAAATAAGGGGTAAATATTTATTTGAATTTTCATCACCAAGACACTCACTTTTTCTTATAAGTTCATAAAACTAAATGCAAACATTTATTGAAAATTGTTTATATTATAGTGGTATTGTATATTTAACATGACAACGATCAATCAATAAGTAATAATGTTTATCAACAGAATCTTTTATAAAATATAGCTATATAAATATATAAATGGATTCAGAAGCTCAATTCAAAGATAGTAAAAATCATTGCGATTCTAAAGTTTTCAAATCAACGCGATTCTTTAATGGAGACTTCATTTTACCACACGTTTCGAGATAGGCCCAACGTTAAAACGACTGTCTGTGCCCCTCCACTCTAACTGCAAGCCATAAATTCTACTTCACTTCCGTCTTTCCAAAGTGAATTTTTGTTTTATTTTCTGGCCGGCAGGTTTTTACAAGACATTAGAAAAGGTCCTTTCCGACAGCCAAAAGATAATAAATAAACTCGTATCGATCTTTTACTGACACAATGATGGCTTACATGAATTATTTAATTTGCTGCAACCAACATTTTTTTTCCACTGACTTATTGCAAGAGCTAAACGTCTGGCAGTAGCTCATTTTATTTACATATTATAAACATGGGTTTTTGCATACGATAATCATTATACAGCAAGCAGAACATTTCTTTTTTAATTTATTTATTTTGAAATAGTGAGTTGCGTTTCGAGTAGTGTTGTTTCTTTTTTATCCATGCTTGCTCTTTGTGTGTAGCGTATGGCCTCTTAACGGAGGTATCTCAGTATATTCTACTATAACTGCTTGCTACACGATCAACCTCTCTTTAAGTAGTCTCTCTCGCTTTGCCCCTGTTATATGGTCAGATGAATGGGAAAGAATACTAAACACTACCTGTATTAACATCGTCCAGTTGAGTTGTGCTGTGCGAGTCAAAAAGAGAAAACAAGAAAAAATCTATGGTTTACTTAATTCCTTGTTTCTTTGCAGATACAAATTAAATTAGAGTACGAATATTACGTTTTAAAAAAAAATATATCAAGCATCTTCAAATTCAAATCATCACAAACTATCAATTAATCAATCTGATTTATCAACTTAAATATTGAAGGTACATCGAGCTCGCCGAAATTATCCTTTTTTGTACATGTAACGTTGTAATTTGCTTGATTATAATTACCATTATTGAGCCGTATTGAAATCGATGTTTTAGTTAAAACTTTAAACAATCACTCGGCGTAACCAGCAATAGCTTACACAGGCAGTTCGTGTCAGGAGGTCGTTAATCATCCAACAACATGCCTTTCTCGATTTTGCGGGAACTCGCTTTTCCTATGACGTAATCATTTGATAAAACTTTCATATTAAGTGGCAATATTTGCGAACGCTGAGGGGCCAGTCTAGTATGGCTGTGCGCTCATTGATAAGGTGCTACTTGGTGACTGATTTTACCAGTGACGTTCATTTATAAAATACTTCAATAATTAAGTTAATTTACTGCACCAAATCATGCATTGAAATACTCTATAGGCCCAATTAAAAAAAAAAAAAAAAACAATGCCCCTACGAACTTACCACATCCCTACCATACATATAAAAACAGTTGACACAAGAAGAAATATTGAACCAAAATTATCCTTCAAAAACAAAAGATCAAGACATTTTTTAATGTTTAACTGAATAACTAAAGATATCACAAAATATTTCTAACGATGGCGTGAAGAAAAATATAGATTGCCTAAGTGAATTGATTAGTCAGTTCATTTTTTATAATCCTTTTCTTTTTTATCAAAGTGAAGTTCTGTCAAGTGAAAATTCAGTATTTTTATCTTATGTATTTAGTTTAAATAAAAGCTTGCTTGACCACGTTATTGAATCATTCTTATTTTTCGCTAACGTGTTGTTTATTATCTAATATAAGTGGAACCCTTAATTTAGCAAAAAAATATTATAAGTAGTCGATTGTTTTGATCTTAGTCTTGTATTTTTCTGTAATATTTTCTTCGTAATGTATTTCATTATCTAAGAAAGGCACTACACTGCACTTTTTATACAAACTTTCTTGTCGAGATTTCTTACGTCGTGGGCTGTACTTAGTTTACTGTCTTGTTATGTTACATAATTAATTATATCTTCATTTGAGGAACGTCATCTTGTGGCGGATTAATTTATAGCGACAGTAATTGAACCGCGTTACACGAATACCTCCATACGAAAACTTTGACATCTATTAACACTTATATGTTTCATAACTTTGTAATAACTATTGCTTAGTTATAAAAAAAACAATATTTAGAATGACACAAATAAAAATTTCGATGTAAAAACATTAAATATTTAAATAAGAAAATTTGTAACAAATATCTTAAAATACTATAATTATTTACTCTACTTAACTTTTTTTAGTCAGAGTAAAATAAAACAGTTCGGCTTTAAAGCTGAAAAACTTCACAAGAATGACACAATAAAATGGTTTTTGCTAATGCAACAAGCATTATTTAAGTTTAATCAATGTTATAAGAGTTTTGATTTTCTTTTGCATTTTTATGAGTATACGTAAGGCATTTTAATTTGTTATTCAGTTATAAATTCCAACTAAAAATGCCGGCGATCAGATATTGCAGCTAGGGCGAAATGTAATATTATTTATGACTCGCCTTATAAGAATATTAATTTAATCTTTTGCCGCGCTATTTTTGTACGATGGCGTTATTACTGTGAAGATGCTTCAGCATTAATTTATTTATACAATTTTCTTCTTTATCGTTCGTTCCAACGCAATGTTAATTTCCTACGGCTTTTATTCCATCGCGTTAGTTTCACGTCGCTCTGTTTTTATTTTTGAGGATGATTTGTTTAACTCTTTAATATAATAAAAAACCGACTTTACGACACTGTATTGCAGATAGCGTTTCATTATTTTCACAAGATTAAAATACATTACATTACAATTAGGGATAAAAATAAATGATAAAGCATCTTTTATTCTGTTAATCATTTAATTTTATCATTATAACCGCTATTGCTCAGAAAGTGAGTGAGTGTTCTGTTTGCTAAGTGAAATTGAATTTGATCAAGCCACCAAATTTCAATTTGACTTTTTCTTTCAATGGATCCAACGATAGATTTGTGGAAATTTATTATAATTTAAAAAGAAAAAATAATTTTGCTTATGACACGTAATTTGTAAGTCTGATGATGCTTCTCAACATATTGATTGAGTAGGCATTTACTTGGTAGAACATTTTTTTTCAAACCATACCACCCATGGAAGAATTAAAATAAGTTTAATTTTTGTGGTCTAACTCTAACGTAATGGTGTGAATTATAATCTGCGTATTTTTGGGTTATTTTTATCGTGTGAAACCACTTAAAATCTGCAAGGTCTTAGGTGCTTCTATTTTAATTTTTAAATTGTTTTTAGTTTATTGCTTAGTAAAGGTTTAAGAAGAAGTGAAGTATTACAAGTAATCTGGTTGTTAAGAATTTCATTGGATTGATTATACCTATTAATTTCTAGCTGTTCCAATGCATTAAGCTTAAGGCCTTTATTACAGGAATGTAAACAAATCGAGACCGAATGCAAATCACATGCATCCATTTGCTACAGAATTGCCATTTATTTTATATAAATCCATAATAACCTGATGAAAAAACAGTAATATATTTTATTTCTACGAAAATTGATGCTGACGTTGACGAGGGCGTAAGCCAAAAACGCCCTCGTGAGAACATAGTACATAGTTCATTTTTTGTCGAACTAAAATACATAGCTATCTTAAGTGCAAAATTATGACAAGAATATAATATTTTTCAAAAATAAAATACATGAAAATATATATTTATCTTTCAAAGAAATTTCTTTTTTATGCGATCATAATAATACTGATATAAAAAACTTTGGTCATCACTGCGTTGCGGCTGTGAAAAATAACTTCCATATCTCGGTGGGAAGACGAAGTTATTTCGTCTTAGGCAACACCTCATTAAGTTACCGCTATTGTGTGGAATTGCAATTTCAGTTTTTATTTCATTCGCAGAAAATAATGTGTTTCCCACAGGTGAAAGATGGGGTTTTTCTTTTCCAGCCCTTTGTGTCATGGCTCAAATACTTCGAGGGTTTTGTTCAGTCGACAGCAACATCAATGCTTTTCGACTTAATAAGCACACTATATCTAGAAAAAATAGGATTTTTTAAATTCCCTGTACGAAATCTGTAGTATAATTAAAAAAGTAATGGTTTTTGTAATGCATTTTATTTCGAATTTATTAATCAATTTATTTGATGTAGAAAAACACCAAGCCATTTTAATTGCACAATATTTGTTTGAAGAATATTTATAAAAAGAAAAAATATACTTTTTATTTATTTTTAAGTTTATGTATGTAAATTTATAAATTGTTTGATTTGAAAACTTTCAATTATACACAACACAAAGTGACAGAATATTCTATTGATAAATTATAATGGTTTTAATTCTCCAGTTGCTTCTAAATCTTATAGCAAAATTTCTTATGAAATTATTTATAAAAATTCAACGCAAATTTTTAATCTTATTTCTTATTATTGAAAATTTAATAACGATTAAGTTTGAAATCATGCGTTCTATCACTGCTTGGTATGTATGTAAATGTATATGTTACAGTGAAACTGTATTCTCAGTGAAAATGTATCGAGTAATAGATATGTCTGACAGCATGATTTCAATGGTCACGATCATTGAAATTATTGGCCCGAGTCGATGATTTGCCGGCCTAAAATTTTGGTTTGCTTCAATCAAACAAAATCAGCAAGTAGTCCCTTTCATAAACAGAGAACCAAAGAAAAACACAGGCAAGCATTGGGCTGAAGATAGGACGGTCAAATTTAATTTCAATAACAGCTTGGAGAATAATACATTTTCACTGAGAATACAGTTTCACTGTAACATATACATTAAAAGGAATGTAGTATTTTTCTTTTTACTTGACATTTTCTTGCGAAAACTTCGACGCTTTTCAAATGAACAAGGAAGTTTGGTAACTCGTTTAATCCTGTAAGTATTTGTGTTTTGGGATACCAAATGCATACATTTTATTATATTACGTATTTTTTGTATTGTGAACTGAAAAGCGCAATCGCTGTTAAAAAGTTCTCGGCTTTGTTTGTAGAAGTTTTAAATTGAAAATTGATTTTAAAACTCAGAATAGGATTTAAAAAAAAGCATTATTGTATCATTAGCATTGCATATATAAATAAAATCATTTCTCTATCGTTGACATCCACGAGTTTTTAGCTATTATACGAATCTTTAATTATTCCTATTTTTCTTTTATTAAAACGTTCGGAATTGTATTATTTTAAATATTTTTGAAAGATTATTCCTTCTGTATTATTTTATTAATTTTGTAATGAAGTCGTCAGCTCAATTTAATCTAAAAAATGTATCACAAATAATATCAATTATAGAAAAATAATTATTTTGTTGTTTTTCTTTTACAAAGCTTTTCCGATACGTTTTGTTTTATGGCTGGTTAAAATAAGCATTTGTGCGGACAAAGGCGCGGATATTTTAATCCCTCAAAGCTGACGATTCCCTTTGACCGCTCTGCTAAGTCTTTTTGACCTTTTTCTTTCCGTTTGAAGTACATACTTCGATTATCAGAAACAATGAGAACATTCAAACGATTATGCTTTAATCTTACTCTAGTCAATTTTAATAATCGTGTTTTTTCTTATCGTTTTTTATTCTTCTTTTCGCGATTAAGATTATGAGGATAATTATTATCAATTAAAAAAAAATTAAACGAATTTCAAAATCTAGTTTACAATGAATTTTGGTGTGAAGAATGTACTCTAGAAACAATAATTCGTGACGCACCTTAAATATTTTTTCCAACACATTTAGTATCAGTGATTCAACAATGATTTTATTAATTTTATTTTCATGTTATGAAATGTCTCGTACAATTGAATGAACTTTTTAAAGAATGAATTGGCGTGGATTTTTTTACGTTCACACTGTTTGTGGGGAAAATATCTGAACCTTTTTTTTCATGCTGCAAAATTGTATCGCCTTATTTGGTTTTATTTTCCCTAAACCATAAAATAAAGTTGGATTGTTGTCAACTTGGGACGGCATGAAACTCTCCCAACAAATAATAATATGACAGTTTTGAAATCTCATCCGCCAACGAGAATTCAACAGGAGGGGCGACATCTTATGTTTTCCGCGAAAATAAAAATGAACTTAGTTCAAATTAAGTTTTATTCGGGTTTCATCGTACCCCGTACGCTCTTCTCGTCTCCTGATTTCTCCCCGTAATCTTTGCTAGGCGGTTTCCACTTTGTTAGATATAATCGTGTATTTTCAGTTAGTTTCGTCATGTTCCGTCTTTTTATATTTGTAGGTTTTTACTGTTGGCTATAAATTATCACACAAGACTGCAATACAAGCTTTATACTAAACGATTTTTATTCAATGACAACAGCATCAGACATATACTGTTAATGTGAAAGCAATCACTTCTTTCACTGATTGCAAAAATATTTTCCTTACTGAAACCGTACACGACAGTTCAATAAATCTAACAATATCTTTTTTCAGATAATTTCTTATTTTTATATAAACAACCGTCTGATATCTTATCCAAAGTAATTTTAATTTGAATTTTACAAGAATATCAGTCTAGATCTACTTAGATATCAATAGAGGGTGCTCTAGATTCTAGAGAGATATCTGTGATAGGATAAAGCTTTTCAGTTGAATAATTAATATTTGTTTGACGATTTAAGTAATTTTTGAGTAATATCAAATTCTGTCCGAGTAGTATATAGTCTATTAATAGAAAATTTCTCCAGCTAAAAATATTTATGTCTGCAAGAAAAAAAGCCAAAATATATATAAAATAAAATATATAGAATAAAATGAAAAGTAGTTTTACTCATTTATTTAGTAAGGTAGAGTACTCTTAATTTTTTAGAACTGTCGGGTCGTATTTTCTTTTGGAGAATCAATAACACAAGATTGTTAATCGTGGATATGTGATGATAGCGCTCCCCACAACCCTTACTCCGACATAATAAATCCGCTTCATTTGTTCTCCGTCTATTACATAGAAAATTGTCTGTAATCTTTTTCTGAATATTTCTCGTTTCGTCCTTTCCTTTTCCGTTCTTCTTTTTCTTTTTTTGTGTCCTTTTTGCAGATTTAGGGAGGATTACGTTCCACTGCAATCATTCGCTTCGCAAGGACTCAGTCTGATGTTGGCCGGCAGTGGCGTAATCACTTTACAGCAATAAGAGGGCAAACGTCTCAAAGTCATTAAAATACCATAACAGTAATGAACATACTGATATTTTCAAAAATAATATTTATTTGATTGGCGAACAGGCCAGAATTTTGAAACTTCTGATATGTCATGATTCTTAAAGAATATTCTGGGTAAGTAACCCACTACCGAATTAATCAACAGGAAGCTCGATAGCTTTCCATACCTCTTTACTCTACTGGAAGATAGTCGCCCTTCGCTTAAATATTGCTAGAGTAACATTTAATCCAATTCGAATTGTCTGGAACAAGAAGCAACGCCCAGCTTACAACATATCCAAATGACATTTACACAGTAAAAAGTCATGAGACCTGATTTAGAGCTGAGCTTGAATGGAAACAAACAAATTGGCGGTCGGTGCTCACATGCTCTTCAAATGGAGTGAATATGCCCTGCAAAAGATATTAAGGCATTTAATCAAACATTACTCCAAATTAATTCCTCGTACTATACTCATATAACACAGTTTTTTATACTGTATATGTAATGTCACACAGAATATTTAAGTGTGTACTAAATTATGATAAAAAGAATTCGTATTGTACAAGCCATTTTTAAAATTAATATTATGACAAAGCATATTTCCGCTTTCAGCAAGCATAAACGACTGGCTCATTAGTTAAATATGACCGTACACAGTCTAAATAAATTAACAGCGACGAGGTTAACAATGAGCAGCAGAAATTAATTTTCGCGCGCAGTTTTTACACGGCGAAATAAATATGATTAGAATGTTCAGGCGTGTTGGGCAAAAGGGATGATTTTTTTATAAATTTATTTTGATACGTCACTGTTGTGATGAGATTTGGAAGTCCACAACGATAGGGGCAGCTTTTTTTTGCCGTCTTGTGCGACAGGAATTTTCCCTTCGCCAAATATTGATGCGCACGATTTAAACGACGATTGATTTTTATTTTGCGGGTAAATTCTAAATCGTTTGTCTTTCGAGTTTTGCTTAGAGCATTTTTATGATTAGAAGTAACATGCTTTTTTTCTGGAAAAGGCTTTATTATTTTATCAAGCCGCAACATTGTACTGGGCACAGCTTAAATTGGTTTTTCATCAAAACATTTTCAGACATCCAAATACTAAATATTGTGTGGTTGCTTTGCATCATTTTTTTGCCATATTTGTCACGACCTATTTGTAAATAAACTTTGCTTTTTTTTCATTCAATACCCATGGCTTACATATTACGAAGTTTTTTTAATTTCAAGTATAATATACTCGCGGTTGTTACTCGTTGTATCACATCATACTAGCAATTCTCGATCTAAGACCCACCCCCCCCCAAGGGGACAATTGCAAATTTTGAATTTCGAAAGGGAGTAGGCGTTCTTCTTGCTATGATTTGTGACAGTTATTTTCAACATTACAATAGAATATTCATTTATTTTATTGTTTAAGTGTGGTTCCACCCGGCTTCGCGGGATATTTATTATATTTTTTAACATAATCACAGTTATATGAAAAAAAATCCAATTCATTCTGTCGTGATGAACGTACTACTTTCGTATTTTTGAAAATGTATCGAGCAACGAAAGAATATTTAATGAGCCAATCAGAAAATAGTAGCACGCATCCATAGACACATACATGGTTAGTATTTTGGTGTGGTTTTATTTCAAGCGTATATGGATATATATGGATATATATTACGTGTAAGATTAACAAAAATTAACGTATAAGTTTCCTACTTACGACAATTAAGTAAATACTTATAATTATGTATTATGACTGAAACCATTTTTGTTTTCCAATAATTATATTATGCTAATTTAATTTTCAAAAAAGTCAATAATTTATTTATTTTTTAACTTCCGTACCATTTTTTTGCGTTTCCGTCTTCAGGTATACATAACAACCCCTTTCTGCAATACGGTGGCTTAGCTCAAATTTTAAATTTATCGCCTCTCGTATGCTAATTTACTACGTTTTTCTTTGCGAAGAATTCCCAGTGCAATAACTATGCACTTTTCGGGGAGATTTTATGATGCATGCTCAACATAAATGAGACCCGCGTGAAAAATAACTTAAAACTTTGATACTATAGGTGAAATTGAGAAACTGAAATTTGCATATTCCATACAAAATTTTACATCAGTGTCTTTATAATCCAAAATATCTGTTGAGAAAAGTTTTACCTCCTTTGTTCTAAAAAAATCTTCAGTCTAAAACACTTTTTACAACTGAAACCTAAGCCAAAAAAGTATATATTTTATTAGGCTTAATAAGTATGTTGATCCTTTGTTGATCATAAAAATAGCTTGTAGATATTAATTTCTGTCAATAAAATACATTATTCACTACCATTATTATTATTGCCTAGCTGTTTAAATGAAGTATCAGATAATTTATTCATAGTTTCGTCATCAAAAACTTTTTCATATACAAAATCATGAAAATTTTACAAATATATTTGTTGAAAATGAAATAAAATGTTAGTTTCCGTTGACTTATGAAGAATTAACAATGAAATAGATCGTGAATTTAATATAATGATTTTTTACTCGGTGATAAAACTTCACCGTGTTATAATGGATTCCACTAAGTAAATCCCAATTCAGCCAATAGACTTAATTTTTGATTTAATTTTTATCTCTAGAGATAAATAAAGTTTTTATAATGTGTCATAATAATCACTAAAAAATTTACCGAAGTGCTCATTTTAATGAATTTGAAACAATGAGACATTTTATTAATGCCTTTAAAATTGAAATCAAATCAGATTGCATAAAATAAAGTGATATTGTTGATCTAAGTGGTTTCTTTATCACATTTTATTTTCACATTCATTGCTGGGGTGTTTTTACACCAGCGTCTGACAAAAGCTTCAGGCCAATGTATCAAAAGCCTTCTACAATGCCCGCTACGGATCACGTAGGACACACCTATTTGCTTTCTTTAATTCTCAGAGCCACTCAAGTATTTTTATATTCGTATCTTGTTCAATAAATTGGGAATAAAATAATATTCAATTCTTTCATTTTATGTTTCGACAATATTGTTTTTTATCCTCCATTATTACTTTCTATAGATTTTTTATTCTTTGTATCAGTATGGTCTCTTATACAATGAGAAAAATATTTGTTATTAATATAAACTATTATTTTTAAATTGTATGGTATAAAATTAAGGACCACTGTTTTATTTAATTTAAACGGAAAATTTGATGCACCTAACGTTACCTTCCTTCGAAATATTGAAAAGCAAATATTTTATAAATAAAACTTTGCAATAATAATTATAACTTTTATTTCAATCAATACTTTTAATCGTGAGATTTATGAAAATCTTACTACATTGACAGCACAAGCTTCATAATTGATTGAATCTGTTATACCGTCGTATATCGTACTATTCAGGCAAAAAGTAAATATAAAAGGGGTTGGTTTTTGTCAAAAGTCTCATTACATCTCTGTAGTAGACAGACACAAAGCGTGGCAGAGCCGGAGTAGAAGTGAGGACGCAGACGGGCCCACTGACCTGTGCAGAGCGCGAACCTCGACGGTTTTATCATGCGAATTTTATCCCTTTCTGCTGGCTTGTTCTTCCTTGCTATTCCGCAGTGTCTGCAAACGTCATTCTAGGCCGGTACGATACAATGACATTCAAGTTACTTGAAAATGATCAAAGAAAATCACCAACATAATCAATATAAAATTTAAAATAACTTTGATTATTCCACGTATACGTGGAATAATCAAAGTTATTTTAAATTTTATATTAAAATGAACTTCCACAAAGTTACCGCCGAAACCATCGAAAACATAATCAATGTCAACAATATTCATCTTTGTGAATGGGCAAAACTCTTACGTTTGATTTCGATTTCTACTCACTTTTTAATGAAATTTATTCGAGTGTCTTTTTAACGTCAATATGCTACGTTCATATTTCACCGTTTTATTATTTTTGTTTTAAAGTTATGTAGTTTTTTTTTTTCAAATAAAATTACTTTGCTATCAATATTTCATAACACTTACATTTATAATTCGACTGTTTCAGATAAAATTTTTCTTTTTCTTAATTCCCTGTTAAAAATCTTTTGATAATCCTTTATTATAATTGATTTTTTAAGAATATAATACATACAAAAACAGTAACTTACCACCTACTTGAAAAAGCTCTTGATATATTTATAAGGAGTATAACGATGTTACGATAAAATATGTATAATTTGATCAATTAGTATTGTGTCTATTCGTGCAGTTAATTGACATCATGGTCACCCGATTTGCAAAACTTTACCACCCCTTCCTCTTCTTTCTTCTGCGTCTTCCTCCGTTGGCCGTCAATTCAATACGAAATCCAATTTCGTTTACGCGCCAGAACTTTGCTCATTTCTTTTTATAGGAAAATCGTATAGAGCCGTCTCTCTCGCGCGCCTTCTTACCACGCACCCAAGCTCTGATCCTTCGCAGATTTTCCCCTTTAAAGTTAATCAATAGCACCTTTGCTTAGCTTGGGTTTGTTTTCAGTCAACAATACAATGAGTATGTTTTTTTTAAACGGAATGCGCTCGATTGAGGAAATGATATACACGGATTTAAACTAATTTTGACACTTGAGATCAACCGAAAGAAAACACCTATTTTAAGCACTTAAATAAAAGTGATGCTAATAATTTACAACGCATATACAACAAAAACTTGAAAGAAAGCTATTTAATATCAAATTATGCAAAAAACAATTTTCTTACTCATTCACAAGATTATACTGAATATATTAATCGTCAATATCTATCAAATAAACATTTATTATATTTATTTGTATTGGTAGTACATTATTAAAGCATCGGAGACGCGTTAAATTAAAATAAATGCCGATGTGTACATATTGATCAAATCAAAAAATATCATGACAAATAGTCATGATGATTGAAGACAATCAATGAATACTAAAATAAGATAATTTTTCATTTCATTTATTATTTGATTTGTTTAATATCGTTTATAGTTGAGAGCGACGTACCCTTTGTGTTTTTCTTACGTGTTTATAAAAGCATTATGCGCTTAAATCTGTCAGGGTACTGTCCATTTTAAATTGCAATAAAGCTTCATAACACACAAAACGAGGAGAGAATTTTATCCCCGGGAGCTGTTGCGCTGCGACAATGGTAACTTGCTAATTGTCAGTTTATGAAATATGTAAATAACTCCACCGTAAATTGGCGCGCTTTGAAATTTCCCCGTAATTACCCACGACGGGTGAATACAGAGTATCACAGGTAACCAGGTGAAATGGTTCACCCCAGTTTTCCTTCTCACTGAGATGGCTGCGTTATACCCCAATAGATAACGGTGCTTTGGAGGATACAAAGTAAATACCCGTCCACATGGACATTCCTTGTACCCCAATAGTACAACTTCCGATACAGCGTTCTCAAAGTGGAAGTAATTTCTACATTAGCGTAACTTATGCATGCTTTTATAGTTAAAACTATGTGTTGCTACAATAACTGTTAATTTAATGCTTTTATCATAACACCTCAGGTATTCCTCAAACATTTCTCTCTGACAGAAGTTAAATAATTATTCGGGTTATCTCGTTTACCTTATTAATTTTTTGCAGTAGGTACAAGCTTTGTAATGTAAGTTCTGATTCAAATTTTAGAAATTTTTTTTTTTACTTACCTCTTAAGTAGCTTGCAGGCCTGGTATTATTTACCAAACATTGCTATTGCGCTACTTGTATGAATAAAATTATCATGTTTCACTTTTACTAAAATCAATTCCATGCTTTCGGAATCATGGTGATTTTCATTATTTCCACATACATAAACTTATGGTTAGAGAAAAGTAGCCTATATTTTTAATCATGTCAGCAAGCAACGGCTTCTTTTTTTAAATATTTGTCTCTTCCAATTAGTTTTTTGAGCCATCTCACCGCAACAACACAATTATATTTATTTTACTTTTAAAATATATTTCCTGATTTTTACCGTTTATTAAAATTGTCATGGCATAAAAATCGCAAAGAGAGAATAACATTATAGACGGATCAATCTTTTTCCAGTCTTCTCCACACCAAGGGAGGCTCATTTAACAGTTAATTAAACCCCGATAATGTTGCCATGCATAATGTTAAGAATAACCAGTGGCTTAATATGCAAATGAATAAACCGCCGGGGAAACCGGGCGAGTTAAAAAAACATAAATTATTCATCAATCCTGCGTACGGCGGGTAGCTTTTCGGTTTTTGTATTGAGCTTTCACTTGTCCGTTTGCGAATAATGTCGGTTCGAGCTTTGCGAAAGATTTTCATTTGAATTTGTGAAGCGTTAAATCGAAATCAAAATATTGTTCCAGCAATTTAGCGACGCCGTTTCAATATTTTAAAATATTGCTCGACGTCATCCGAAAGATTAACGAGTGATTGTGTTGTTATTTCTGACATTCGTTTTATATTCATTCAAAAGTATTTTTATTCATTTCGTATACGGTACCACAACCAAAATTTCAAAATAAAAGTGATATTATTGCTTTTTCACCTGTTGTTAAACTTTTTTCTCTTATCGTAGAAGCATCTTAATCTCATATATAAAACCAAAACGGCGTATGTATGTCTGTGGGTCTGTAATTCCTTTTTGCATTGTTGGTCATTTAGTTGCCATAAAAACGAATATGAGAGAAAATATGTTTGAATTTTTATCGGCGAAGACATTTAGTCAAAATGTAATAAATTAGTCTTCTACCAACATTTTCCGGGCTTTTATTAATATAATAATGTTTATTATTTACGTAGAAGGTATTATTTGACATTTCTTTGACAGCAAATTAGATTTTTGTCCTTGAATTTGGACATTTTAATGGGTCGAATGTATTGGTCGCTTGTCATCAAATTAAAAATAAAGTTTGTGATTTTATTTTAACTCTATTTTGGATGTTATTGATACATATTTTTTGGTTTTCTTGATTGTCAAAATTATATCGAATGATATAACATTAAATAATTATTGGTCGCTTAGTCCGAGCACCGCCAGGTAGCAATACTAGTATTTTATAAACTATCTCTTTATTGTTCAATTTATATCTCATTATTGTAGACTAAAAAAATAAGCAATGCAAATCAATACATATTTCTCATTTTCTTCAATTCATTAAGACTGACGATGCTTAGCAATCAAGTAAAATACAATTGTAGATTTTGACAAAAGGGCAGTGACAATAATACAACTATTGGCTCATCGACAAATTCATGTATATCAATAATTCTACTTTACTTTCTATTTTATCCGCTTACAGTTTTTAATATTTAGTATGAACTATTAATAATAAATGAACATAATGAGTTAATTAGTATATATGAGGTTTTATTAAAATTCCCATAATATTTCCTTTTATTTTATATATATATATATTCTACTTGAAAGTGTTGAAGATGGGGTGTTGCCATGGAAGTCACCATGGCAAAGGATGAATAGAAAGAAGACTCTCCTCAATTAATAATGATCTCCCGGTTTTTAATATTCGCATAATTATGCTGCATTGTTCCACCCCTGGGATTATAATATTCCTTTGCCTTTGCTATTTGATTTTAAACTTTCGTTTAAAGAAATTTATGGATATGTTTTTATTGAGGTGAAAAGTATTTGGAATCTTATTTTATAACTAATCGTAACAGCGCATGCGTGCTATTTATTTTTTTATATATTTACATTAACTTAAATTAAGCAAAAATGTGCGCTAATAATGAATTATAATCATAAAAATGAATATTATAAAGGTAAATTGTTTTTTCTTTCTTTTGAATGAAGAAGATAGATCATGAATCATGTTTTGAGTCGGATAAAATCTGACATCTGAGATTTACATTCTTTTTTTTAAATACATTTTTACTATTATTATTTTCTCATTGAGTTCAATTAATATTCAATAAAAAAAAGATATTGCTCTAATTGCAATTTACTTGGGAGCACTCCATGAAACCAAGTTAACAATTCTACAGAATTATGGGCATTGATTGAAAGGTGTTTCTGACTGTAAAATACTATCCAGCGTTTTCCTTCACTACGATAATATTATGACAATCGCCAAAGAAAACCAAGATTAAATATGTATCAATTAATTCATTACTAAAATAAATACTTCCTCTACATTGCAAAAAAATCACCAATTTTAACTTTTAATCAGTCAGACATCGGACTAATTTTATATTTTACTAGTTTTGCTACCCGGCGTCGCTCGGACTAAGCGACCAATAATTATTTAATGTTATATCATTCGACATAATTATATAACAAAATCTAACATCCAAAATAGAGTTAAAATAAAATCACAAACTTTATTTAATTTGATGACAGCCCCATTTTCGCCCATTAAAATGTCCAAATTCAAGGACAAAATCTAATTTGCTGTCAAAGAAACGTCAAATAATACCTTCTCGTAAATAATAAACATTATTATATTAATAAAAGCCGGGAAAATGTTGGTAGAAGACTAATTTATTACATTTTGACTAAATGTCTTCGCCGATAAAAATTCAAACATATTTTCTCTCATATTCGTTTTTATGGCAACTAAATGACCAACAATGCAAAAGGGAATTACAGACCCACAGACATACATACGCCGTTTTGGTTTTATATATAAGATAACTTGACACAAACTGACTATTTCTAATATTTACTTTTTAGTTCTCGTACCAAATATAAGAATGTTTATAAATAATAATCGTAATACCGCAAAACTATTCAAATCTTTTTATTCTGTAGTGAGGTTTCGAATAGGAAAGGTTTTTTATGTTTTGAAAACTCAATCCATTAATCGATACTGACATCTTAAAAGTATCATTGTGTAACATTCTTTTCCCAACGCTAGCTAAATAATTATTTGTCGACGCCATTGATGATTCTCTTAAAATTTTTACTAGTGTAAATTTTCTTCTCAAGTTCATTACTTTTGTGGTCATATTTCAGATAACAGTTTATAATTAACTGTCATTTGTAGTTTTACAATACCGTATTAGCTGGATTTTCTTCAATTAAATTAAGGATAGAACTTGTGTCACGTGTTAAATGTGAATTGGACAATTTTATTTGCAAAAAGTTTTTCAAACGATCTTAATATATCACTAGTTGACTTTGGGTTTTGATTGGTGATTATATTACTGAAATAATGTCAATGTGGTTGAATGCCAAGTTGACACTAGGCATGCGTTTTAATATGACCCAAAAATATTATACTTGGCCGAAAAAAAGTGTATTTACACTTAACAAATGAAAGAAACCATATAAACCCAGAGGAACCTTGATATAGATGTTAAGCTTCGTGGCTAGGCAGCGCTTTTTATCAAAATCCAATGTTTGACCTTTTGATGTGTCTAAGTATTAATCGTTATTTGAAAGCCCATATAAGCCCTTATAATAAAACCTGCAATGGTTTCTAAACAACGGGTATTGACTACATATTAAAGCACGTAAGACCAAATCAACAAAAAAAATGGTGATTAAAAACTTTTAATCAATTTTTCTTAATGAGACCTGGCCTCCAAGAGATATAAATTCTTCAGCAGTAAAGCTTCCTCATCGACCCAACAGCATACACTACACCAGTAAATCACCAAAATCTTGGTCTACCAAGACTTCTACGGTCTGCTTACTATGCTTTCCGTAGCATCTCAGGTAGAAAGTATGTGAAACAACATTCACAATAAAATACCATTTATTGAATCTCAATTGGAACTTCTTTACTATTTGACTTTGACACAATTGATCAATTGATGATCCATTGAAAGTAAATACGTGACATAATTTTCTCGTACCATTCATAAAATTTACGATTTAAGATTATTGGATATTTCCCTGAAACTAAACGCTATTTTTAAATGGCCTTTCATGAATTTATTAAAAACACTCTTGCTCAAAATTCTTCCAAAAATTAAAATTCAAAACTTATATTTTAAACTACACGTAAAAATTATTAGTTTTTTAATTACAAAACTTTTTATCAACACCCAGCCATCAAACAAGTTCATTACAATGAATTTCAATTAATCTGATCCACTTTTTACAACAATCAGTGTTCATTTTATTTAGCTAAATGTTCGCTAAACATGTTTAGTTGAAGTTTGTTGTATGGCTTTGATATATTTGACCCGGCGACTCGTGTGTGACTCCCGTTGCTATCTTACATACAAATCTCACCGATACTATGACCGGTTGAATAAGTTTTACCGTGCCCGGTCAAGATTGGTTTATTTTACCGTGTTTGATCACGAATTAGAAATAAACTCCACATTAGGAAGTTTATGAGCTATTTATGGAATAATTTTTGAATAAAGCGTTGCGTTTTATGATTGCATGAGGATAAAATTTTGCGAGCTTTGTTTATGTTAAACAAGATATATACAACTTTTAATTTTGATAGAATCTGGTGATAAACGTATGCCTAGTACAGTGTATAGTTTCATGTGCAAAATTTGTTTATGACAACTCTCAATGATCATATCTCATTAAAATAAATTTAGAGTTCAAAATATTGAACTACTTAAATATGTATAATGGGATGAAATACGAGTATCATATTTTTCTTCAATATGTCTTCTTTTATTGTTCGATCGAAATAAAATAATATCACATGCATATGCTTCTTTGAGATGGTGCTTAAAAATAATTAACACATTTTTAGTACTTCACCTCTTCAGGTCTTCAACATTTTAATTATAAGCTATTTTGATTCAATTTATTTGCTTAGTTGTAATACTAACTGTTTATCATACCTTGTTACTCTTACTTAAATGTTGTATAAATATCACTGTTTCGTTTTATTTCTTATCAGTTGATAATTCTCGCCATGAGCAAAACCGGTACTGATCCAATAAATTTTATGCGGAATAAATACTAATAATGTGTTATTATTTTTATTATAATGCCATTTCACCAAGTATTGAAAGTGAACACCTTAAAAGTTAATACTTTCCATGGATTCGGTGGTAACTTTGTGGAAGTTCATTTTAATATAAAATTTACCTTAAAAGTTACGATTAAAAATACCTCAATAAAGACACTCCGTAGCACATCCCTAGCGAGACAGCAAAGAACCTCAGATCCAATCGGTCCCAATCAATGATTCCAATCGGACACGTGGGCGACATAACGAGCTAGAATTAAAGATGTCGGCCAGCCATCCCCTCTCTCTTCTCTTTCTTACCTTTTATCACGCATTTCGATACTTCGCCCAAAGGGTGCTGTGGTCACAAAGCCATGTTAACAGGATAAACGATTTCGATAAACGTTATCGATTATGAAAATATGTAATTTATTTACGCAATATGAATCATCCACTTAGTTCCATTTTTAGTAAGAAACAAACTAATTCGAATAAATTAAATTCCAATATAGCAAGGTTACTACAGTAAGTCATCACACATTTTACAATTATTTAAAAAAAAATCAAGAGAACTATGTAGGTATTTCAATGGTGATTCCAAAAACTACCGCTTAACTGTTATGCAAAGTGTGGATTTGAAGGTATAAAAGTTTAAATAATTGATGAACACCTCTCTACAATGTATTGATCTGTTCCCAGGCAAACATCTTTTACGTTACAACCTAACAAAATATGTGAAAAATTTTGTAAGTGGATTGTGGAACATTCTGGTTTCAGACCTAACAATTACTTTGTACAAGTCTGAAAATTCTCGGATTAATCGTTCTAAATTATTCAAAATTACTCTAATAAAACAAACCGACATTAATTAACTCACTAAACATCCAATTATTGATAAGAGCATTAAATTTTCTTTTGACACAGGTATACAGTAATAATAACAATCCCCTGTCCTATGTAGATATCAGCTAGTTTTTGTCCGGCGGACGGTCCACTCCTTTAAATTAACGTTCCATAAATAAGTCGAGGGCCACCCCGCTGTCGCCGCAAGATAACCGAATACACCCCTGTACCCGAGTAAATGCCAGGATACACTCCTGATCAGAGGTTTTTAAATAATGAAGTGAACTAAGAGCTTTATCGGCTTAATAAATTAGGATAAACTATTGTAATCGTGAGGGTGGTTTTTTCGGAGATTAGTTAAAATACGAACTAGTGATTTTATTTGTCTTCTGTTCTGTTGAACATGTATTTTATTCCATTTTCACTGCTTTATTAGTTCAGTTATTCCGTATTCATACTTGTCGTAAAAAAAGTAACGATTCTTTGTTAGATTTCACAAATGTCTTAGACATAATAAAATAAGTTGTATGTCGATTCTGGATCGCTGTTCGAGAGTAAGGATATATATTTACTTTATTCATAAAATGAAATGGTTCACCATTAATTTCATGCAAATGAGCCATATGAAAATAGTTTATTAATAAAAGATAATTAATTATTATAAAATAAAAAAATATTCTGGAAGGTAGTAAAGAATTTAGTTGATAAGATCACCACACTTCAATATGTTCAAAACTTAAAGAGTGCATTTGAATATAACCAAATAGTTTTATTTATAAAACAAAGACCGATTGACTGTGGTTAAATATTCTTTTCTCCTACTATTCAAACAAATTTACTAAAAAAACAATCGAACGTAGTTTACGTCATCACGCCAAAACAATTTGAAATTCGCTACTAATTATTTTTGAATATATTTTTGTTGAGCTGTGATTATATAAATACCTGTTACAAATACCGAACGAAGCCGGTTGGAACTTGTTAGTCATAAAATAAACGACAATTTTTTTACGATAAAATCAATTTTATGTGGAATGTGTCCATTTGATAGACTACTGCATTTAGAATTCAAGCATTATCGTAAAGATTAAATTGTTATATGACTCAACTGACCCATGTTACATAATATATGTTTTATTTCCCATAAACATTTTTATAGCTTAAACATCTTACCTGACAGCCTGACTCATTCTACGCACTTTCAGAATAACCTTGTAAGAGTACACCATCAACAAATTTTACGTCACACATTTAACTTGATTTAACGGCAGAAATTGTAAAATATTGCTATGTTATTGGACTTGTTTGTGCACCTCTTCAAATATATATTCGTATATTGTACATTTTTAAAAAGGGTGGAGCATACACATATTTATTTTCATTTAATATACGCAAGTCACGTAAGACATACATGAATATATCATTTATTAATTAGCGAAATTGTTCGGACGAATCCAAATACACACAAGTGATTTATAAAAAGAATCTAAATGTACGAACCAAAATGCTGCAATCATTTTTCCAGCGCGTGGTAATGCTCGTTATTAATTATGGATATTTTTTAATAGAAAGATTATTTGTGAACACGCAATACTTTATCATAATTAAAATATATGGATTTATTGTAGTATGTGACATTTATTTAACGAGACAGATTAATATAACAACTGTTTCCATTATTTTTTTATGGCGAATGCCAACTTTTTTGTAAGCTATTCACATGAAACTTTATTACAGAAATATTTCATTAATAAATCAATTAGTTCAATTATTTTCCGATATATTTAATATTTTCATTTACAATATTGCTATTAAATTGCATGAAGAAAGTATGTGTATCAATTTGCCCATCGCGCATCTTAAGGGAAGCGTTTACAGATTTAGGACATCTAGGTCATCTAGGACTTTTGTTTTACTCGGTTACGAAATAAGGGTTTCGAATCCCCAAATACGCTCTTTCATGCGTTCATTTCGTGAAATATATCGGATTATAATCATTTATATATACCTAGATGTATGTGATATAAGCGTACCATCAAACTCTCTCTTTTAGATAACAATATAATATTTTATAAACCTATATGAGAAAAAAATAGCTCCTACTCATCGATTTATATTTAATTGTTTACTTTAAAACTTTTTCTATGAATTTCATTTAAAGCTGTAAGATAAGATGTACAAATATACTAAAGAGTTTCTATTTTTTTAATTTAAATTTCTTAATTTTATTTCGCGTTCAGCTTAAATTTATGGTTATCACCTTTGGATTGTTAAGAAATATCATTTCACAACGAAAACATATTGATTTTAATTTAAAATAAATTTGTTTCAGTGACAAAAATGAACGATCTTTGACGAATTCAAAGTTGTCATCGAAGCTTTTCCTTTAAATGTTTATTAGTTTTCCCGGCGAGATCCAGAAATAATTAATTACATTTAAACTTTCCATTTATTTCTTCGTTTCCGCTCAACGTTTTATGCTTTTCTTTTGTTGGAAATTTCCAATTTGCTTTAATTTTGATTGAAACATTGCCGTTTCAATGAACGTCTCGTTTATTCAAAACCATATGATAAAGATCGTAATAAAAGCTCGATTTTCAGTTCTAATACAACAAAACCCAATTTATCAAAGTTGATGTAAATAAATGTATATTCCTACGTAAATACTGAAATTGACTTATTTATTGAATTTACCTTATTTACAAAAAAAACGTTAATGTACATATAGCCAATTACAGTAGCCAATTAGTTATGATTTCTTCTTTTTATAAAATTTTACATTCACTGTTGGATGCAACTCGTTTTATTAACTTTTACCATGCTATTGTAACCTTTGGTACAACTCATTGCCATCGAAACAATACATTTTCTTATACAAAGCATTAATATATTTTTATTTAAAAATGACATTACATGCCTGAATATCTCCAAAACGTCACCACATTTTAATATTAAATTATTAATTATTTAAAAAACTGAATTGATTTTTTTCATTAAAACAGAAATAAAGCTTTCGACATCACATACATGGGATTAACTCGAAGGAACAATTAATATCAATTATGAATCTAAAAATATTTATTTTAAATTGTCCTTGCCAGAAATTGAGCCCAGAGCCATGAGATTGCTGGAGTACAACAGATCTTGGCACTAGACCACAAATATAATATGTAATATTTTCAAAAACTTTCTATTCCAGTGATGAGACAATTTATATTTATATTGCCGTGGTGACAACATTCACTCACTGGTAAAGTGTAATTTTTAATTATTCTGGGATATTTAAATGCATTAACTTCTTTTTAGATAATTTTTTGTTTCCGGCTGAAAGGAGCTGACGGATCGTAAATCAAATTAGTCACCAGCTTAAGACAACATTTTTCGTTAATATTTTAATTTAACTCTATTCACCCTACGGCTTGGCCGCGCCTGCATTTAATGCGATCAGGCAAAGTATTTTTGTCCAAGTCTTGCAATTACTTCTGAGTAAATAGTTTGTCAACAGTCTTTCGGAAATCCTCTTTGATCTGTGTCGTCATCAATTAATCAAACGCTTTCCCGCCATTCAGGACATCTTATGGCTTTCTTCAATTAAAACTTTTAAAGCCAAGTTTTCCCGCTGGCAAACTTTACCGTTCTTCTCCACTAAGCGATGGCGTTGGAATGTACACACTGAAGCCAACTGGTCTCAATGTTATTTATACCACTGACTTTTTAGCGCTTTCTTTAATTATCGACTAGTTATATTCCCCATTTATAATACCCGGAAACCATTTTAATTTATAACAAAACGTTTTCAACTTGAAATTCATTTTTACATGTATCTGTTTCAATATTTCTGTCAATTATTATCTAAGACGTCTATTTAAAAATAATATTATTTTTATTTGTAATCAAAAATTAGCTGCAATATCTATTGTAAAAATTTCACTATCATCAGAATGATATTGATTTAATCATTTTTCATATCCCACCGTTTTATTTTTTAATTATCCTTAGTACTCAAATAACTGATTTAATTACCTACTGCATATTAAACGTGTTCGTCTGGTTTATAATATATATATATTTTTTTTATATTCGAAAAAATAATAAAAATATCTGGCATTACAGCTTACGCCAATGCGCCAAATATTCTTAATTGTGAAAGTCATACGAGATTAACTCGATGATAAATAATAAATCAGTTGTGCACAAAATCAACGATAAATAACATACACCCAGCCCAAGATCTCTTTTTTCAAATTGAAAAAATCCAAACCTTGCCGAGAATTGAACTCGGGTCCCCAGATTGCTAGGACAAAGCTCTTGCCACTAGACCACAGGGACCGACTATTCTTTATCTTAAGTGATGGAGTAACTTATAAAACGTATAAGAAAAAATATAATTTCTAACTCACCTACATACATACATCAATATCTACATTTTAATATAAAAAGATACAATAATAGCATTTAAAGAAGAAGAGTACTAATTTTGGATTAACTCTTTTTCAGAATTTATATCAGGGTTGAATACGAATGATATAATCACTCTTTAAAAATTATCATAAGATGAAGAAAATAGGTATTAAAGAATGCCTCATACATAATCCATAATTTAAACTAAATAAGCGGCAAACTTTCTCCTTAAAAATTTTCATCATATATCATTAAAATTCACTATAAAATATCGAAGACTCATATAACCTGACTATTATTGATGATAATTTAACATGAAATATATTTCGAGAAGCATTCTTGAACATGACGCCCTTGCGGGCATCATTCATTCACATCATGCAAAGGTACATTATTTTTTTAGAAAAATCACCATAAAACTTGAAAAACATCTTTTGCGGCTCTTGACCAAACTTCAAGTATTGATCTAACCTCTCCAAAACCTCACTCAAATTCCAAGAAATAAGACGCCGTAGCGAAAAAAACTGTTCGATCATAATAACCCTTTTTTATAATGTATAGTTGAAATAACTAGACTCTTTGGAAATATTATATATCCAGAATCCGTAAAAGGTACTCTATTATAATGTTATATTGAAAATTTTCATAGAAAAGTATGATAACGAATGAATAATTATGTATAGAATTTCAATCCATGTTACCAAGCAAAATATTCTATACTCTAATAGTAAAATTTAAATTTATTCGTTTTGAGTAATCATAGTCCGAGGTAATGCTATATACATTCGTGGTAATGTCAATATTGTATAAACATAATTATTAACTTTATTTAAATGAAATCAATTATCGGTTTTTGTATCCCCTTTTAAACCCTTAAAAAGGCTTCTTACGCCATTGGCAAAGTTGGCTTAAGCTCCATTAATTCAATTGAAACAAAAACAAGTAATATTTTTACGATATCTTTTAGTATGGTATCCGGATCGAATTTGATATTTTATCAAAAAATGGCTTTTAGACGTTGAAATTATTATCTTAATATAGCATTATCAAACATTTCTTAACTATATAAAAACACAAAGAAGTTCTATATGATTCCTAGTTAAGTTTATTTCTTCATGCTTAAAATCACATACTGATTAATTCTTCATTAGATAAAAATCAAAATAATAATACATTTTTAAAAGGAACTTATTCCACGTAAAATATATTTGATTAGGACCGGATTCGCTCATGGCGAGCATTGTCAACTGATCAGTTGACAATGATCGCCATGAGCGAAACCAGTCCAGATTCAATAAATTTTAATGTGGAATAAGTACCTACTAAAAATGCTTTATTACTTTTATTATAATACCATTCCACCAAGTATTGGCAGTGAACACCTTAAAAGTGATCCTCATAAGATGTAAACACTTTTGTATATTTCTCATATCCACGATCAGTTTTCTAAATAGGTTTTTATGTTTTGTGTGGAAATGGGAATACGACTTCTCGTCTGTGTAATAAAATAAGCCAGAAAACTAGCTTCATTAATAATTTAATGCGTTGAAAAATAACAAAATATTTGACTTAAGTTATATTTTATATATATGTCGGATATTAGGAACTTATCTGTTGTTTAACAAATGTGGCACGAACGCATGCCTCTCAAGTGGTGCTGTAATAATATGCGTAGAATATCCCGCCCCTGGCAAAAATTCTTTTCGTTGCCCATCATCGAACAGGTGTGAACTTGATGTATCGGTCGCGCGTAGCTTTTTATGGAAGTCCCCTTTTTACCTTTGGATTTAATGGTCACCCCGAGCGTGCTTCATATTAAATGCGCCGGGTATAAGAAAATGCCCTCCGGGTGTTTTTTGTCCAGTGTTTTGTTCTCGGTGAACAGGCAATACGTTCAATAATCATACATAAACCCTTTTCATCTGTATCTATTGCAAGTTGTGAGAATAAATGTTATTTTATAATAATGTCAATAATTAGATTATTGTTCCATTTTTAAATACTATACATTCAAATTTGGGCTTACTTAAAATAATTTATTTTTCACTTTTAATGTGTTCACTGTCAATACTTGGTGGAAAGGCATTATAATTAAAATGTATTATTATTTTTATTATAATTTATTTTGTTTAATATTGCATGTCGGAATTTATCAACAAATTATATCAAACAAGGTTAAATGTGAATGATAAAAGTTTATGGTTTAAGTAACATAGCAAGCACAATCTTTTTTAATATCATAAAAAGTTAATTCGTAATAATTGATACTTATAGTCTGTTAAATCTTTTGTCACTGAATAAAATATGTGGAATATTCTTCGTTTTGAATTATATGTAATTACGAGCTGACTCGGTGAACTTCGTACCGCCTCAGAATCAATAGATGTGTTAACGTATTAAGCTGAATTAAATTTAGTTTTTTATTAACTCAAAATCAATACTCAAAATGAATATGGAAAATAAATGCGCAAAAATCAAAATGAAGTATTTTAATTACATTGAAATGAATGTAATTCACGTGGCAGCAAGGCATTTGCTTTATTGAAGAGAATCAAAATGATTCGCGTAGCATTCTTGCACTGCTTTCTGTTAAACTATTTGCTGGATATATATATAAACATTGATGTGATATATTTTCATACGATTATGAAAAGCGCCTCTTGCGACTGCTTTGCAAGGCTTAAATTTAATTCGCTGTATGAAATGTCAAACTTCACGCGCGCCCTCTGTGATTTAACAACAAAAATAATAAATAATGACAGATGTCAGAAATATTAAAATACGTCTTGATAGAGACATCCTTCACTAAGCGGTATGAAATATACTTGCAAACCTTCTCTCATATCTAACAAATATACATACAAAATTTCATAATAATCGGTCCAGCCGTTTCGAAGGAGTTTGGCGACAAAGATTGGTGTCGAGATTTTTATATATATAGAGATTACATTTTGTATTAATATTTAGGCAAAACTTAAAGCAAGCATTCTAGATAATTAAAAAAGACGATTCTTATAATGAAACAAATGATCAATCATTTAAAATATGCTTTACGTTAGCGATAATGTTTTCCAACAGGTTGTTTATCTTTGTTCAAATATCAACAAATTAGGATGATTGAAACGAATATGTAGTACCTAATACTTTCGATATACTTTTGTGGAAGTTCATTTAAATATAAAATTTTAAAAACTTTGATTATTCCACGTATTGTGTTACTAATTGTGACCCATTTTATATGAATATATAGTATTTTAAATAACGATTTTCAAAAACAAAATACTGTTTTATATCGATGAAAAGTTTCTTTTCAAATACAAACTTTATGAGTGTAATAATAACAGAAGATGTTATTTCATTTTTGAAGAATGAATATACAATAAGTTTAGTACCTTATGGCCAAGTTTAATAATTCAAGCTCACTTGCTTTGACCTAATTATACCGAAGGATTTATATAAACGATTCCTGTGTAGGTATTTATCGCCATATTTTATTTCGATCACTTTGAAGATATTTGATTATACTTTCAAATAAATCCTCCCAAAAAGGTGACCTAAAGTTAAGGCAAATATTGAGCTTTTCCTTCTTAGAATTGGGGTGTTTTACAAGAGGCTTTTGTCGTGGCGTTCGATTCTAAGTCACCGCATGAAATTATTCGTAGAGCTACCTGAAAATATGCTCTGAATCAAAGTACTTAAGTCATTTTATAGTCCAGTTTTCAAAACATGATGCCAATTATATACATATTTATATCTGCAAGAAAACTATTCATTGAAAGTATATATTTTTGTTGAATCTGTATGTTTCAGTTAATAAAAATGTATTCAGCCACACAAGTTTTTAAAGACTTTCAAATTTAATCGTTAAAATTTTAATACTTAGTTATTAATATGTTTAAAGACGCGTTAAAGCTTTTGATTAGTAAAATAATAAAATTCATAACCAATAATACACATAAGAATTAGTGGTTGAAAATTTAAAAAAACGGAACTTACCACAGTCGAGATGCCAAAAATAAATTAATCAATGCCTGTATTAACTATAACTAAACTTTCAGGGATGGTGGATGTTGGAAAAATTGGATGATGTTTTCATACAACAAATATTCCGTTTTTCACATTGACATCACATTTTTTTAGTATCACCGTGATCAGTCTCATCGATATTTGATACGTTAGGTGTCCGTACTTTTACCTCTAAAAACATGACTAAAGTATAAATGAAAGTTTAGTCTAAATAAAATATTTTGAAGTTTCCTTCTTTTTAACGGGTGGATTTTAAAAACCACGAAGACCACTCATGACAATCGATAAAATGTACTCAGCAGAATTATGACCGACAAGTATTACTTATTTTAACAGAAACTTGCAAGGTAAAAAAATCACAGTGGCAGCGTGTGGTGGTCGAATTTATCTGAATATGGAGCGGAAATGGCAGAAAATATGTATTCTGTGAGTTAAATTAAATGTCAAATGATCAGTAGAAGTTACGCACAGCTAATATTTTATAATATTATGTACCTACTTCTTATGATAAGAGTATAAAACGTTTGATTAATTGAAAAATCAGTTGATAATGCTAGCGTCTAGTGAAACCGATCCTGATATTTATCAAATTATATGTGGAAGTTGTTAAGATAAAATGTTTTTTTATTTATTTAATATAATGCCTTTTGATTAAGAAGTGACAGTTAACGCATTTTAAGTGATTCAGTACAATTAATACGAAACGAATTCTTTACTAAGATAGTCATACAAATTATGTTATGTGATATAATTGATGTGTAATACCCGTCTCGTTCGCTTAATAAAATTTAAGGTATAAGTTAAAACAATACAAATTTAATTTTAAATCATATGCTTATTTTACTTGCCGCATTGAATTATTCGACAAAAGAATTCTTCGGGGACATATTGTGGAGCATACTTGTTTCACACGAATAAGAAATTATTTCCAGAGTTTGTATTATATTAAGAGTGAGTTGGTCATAAGTCATCGTTTGGGAATCGGCTGAGGAAAACCGTCAAATCGGCACAATCAAAACTTTCCCGCGGGCGATTTGAATAAATCAGGTCCGCACGTGAATCTCAAACAATGGCGCGTTTGATTGGTATGGAAATGGGAAACGAAAATAGAAATCCGGAGTAAGTCCTGTGACTGTGAAACTCTACCTCTGACATAGAGGCGTGGATTTATTTTCGCTTTGATTGGATCCGTAGAAATATATTTACCAATATACGACATGGTCAAAATTATTATAATTTTTAAGCTTCGATATTATAAGGAAAAAAACTTTTTTATTAATGGCAGTCGATAGTTATTATATTTGTTTTTTACTTATTATTGTATCAAAAAAGGCGTGCATGAAAATATTGACTAAATTCTAAATAAATCTTTTTTTATTGACAATCAATGGTTGATTTTTTGAATTGTCGTAATTTCACTTCTGAATTTGAAGCATATATTGATGGCTAGAATTCCAATAATTGTGTTGAAAGAAAAAACTCTAAGGCACTAAACATTGAAATACATATTAAGTACGCTTTTAAAATTGGAATTGAAAACACATATTTCGTAAAGATGATTGAATATTTTTTTACAACGAAAATATTCATTTTGAAAAATCATTCCTGCAATTCAATGGGTAACTTATAAGCAAATGTGGATAAATATTAATATTAATAACAGTTTATTATCATAACGCATTTTTTATTAACATAACGTTTTTAATCTATTATGATAAAGTCTCCCATTTATATGTAGTATTTAGGACTTTTCTTACAGAGATACTGTCCAACACCAATTGGTATATCGCCCATTTTTTGGATGAAATAAATCTCTTACTTTATGAAATCCTTCGGTGTGTATCCAGCTAATTATTCAAACACCGCATAGCGTTGGCAGTGGATGTTTTATTCAACGTTATCCGCGGAGTCTCTCGCGGATCCGTCACTTGTAAAACAGATGCGAGGATTCGGAGACAGATGGCATTCGCGATGTGTGTGTCAGCCAGCAATCTACTAGGATTTCTGTAAATAAAAATGCATTTTCATATCCAATTACTACAGGATTGTAATTGAAACCAAATAACAAAGAGTAGAAATTTATTGAGCAAAAATACTATCGTTAGATCTTCACATATTTACAAGACTATACATATTCGAAAGTAAAGAATTTGAAAAAAGTAATTTTGTCAAATCATTTTTTTTCAAAAATAGCACTTGGTTTCTCAATAATTATATTAATAAGTATTCTCAATAAGATATTTAACTTCCTGTAAATATTCTGCTACTACGCAAAAAACATATAATTCTGGCACTGATAAAACGACGATCTATATAACAATAAATCATATGAATCCTAATACTTCTATTTTCCCTACTTTTTATGGACCTTAACCAATAAAATGACAATTCAACCAATTATTTGAAAGAAGCCTTATTGCCGGTCGCCCAAATCAGTTTTTAGCTAGTAAAGGAATATTAGATTGGAGGTGGACAAGTTTTTGTTGCTTCTCAGTCTACTGGGTGAAGATTGCATGAGTTGGTGGAATAGAAAGGGCAAAAAATGGTTGTATTATTAAATTGTATAAATATTTATTATACTTAGACTTATTGCTTGTAATTTCAATATTGTCTTTCACTTTTTTGCGGATAATTTTTTTAACTAAATTTCTGTCTCTATTTTGTTTATTTTTACCGTCGTGAAATCTACAATATAAAACTGTGTCAGCTTTTAATCATCTATCGTCATTTAGTCCATATTTTATTTAAATAAGTAATGAAAAAAAATTGCCTTGGCAACGGACAATTCAAGATAAACTCCCATTCCAAACCTCAGCTTTTTATTAAAAAAAAATATATATTTTAATACTGACTTTGCCGAGTATCGAACCCTGACTTATCTGAATGCAAGGTTATAGCCAGCTGGAAGTCAATATTGTCCAAAAATTACACACGTTGTAATATAAAATACGAATTTTTATCTCCAGTTTGTTTTTTTTATAAAGATATTATTTATAATAAAAACATATTTTATTATCTTGAGTATATTTGTTTATAAATGTTGAATTTAATCAAACACATTCAATTTTATACCTCTCTTTGTTTATGCGAAAAAAGTCGTAAGCATACAGAAAACATGTGAAATCATATCTACTACAAATGAAAAACATAAAAATAATACAGTCTTACCCCGTACAGCTGTTTTTCACTCATCGCCTCAAAGTTTACTCAGAAATCTATAACACTGTAGCATTTTGCCAGAATCTGTTTAAGCCTGCCAGCTACTCCTTTCGCCTTTGATCCTCCATATTTTTCCGCCGAACGCATTTTATCATCATATTTTATAATAAAATTGCGAGATGACGCTCTGTTCATCGTGCCATGTCTCTGATAGTAGGGTTGCCATTACACATACAAAATTTTCCATTCAAAATTAGCATCGCGATAATAATTCATATAAACAACAATCAATATTCTTTATTCGAAAGTTTGCATTATTAGATGTAATAAATAAATAATTTAATTTCTTACGGAAAAAGATCTGAAATAAATACTGTTAAGTGTGTTTACTGCTTGGTTTACCTGATATTGAGATTTGATTTTAGCATAGTATACAAAATAGTAAAATTCTTTCAGATTTGTGAGGAATTTAAAAATGCCAAGGTTCATCATTCTCACCTTTTTTATGTAACGAGCACACAAGAAAATTTTGTAAATGTACTGTAATCATTAAATGTCTTTTCACTAAGAATCAACATCAAATCACTAAAATGAGCCGTGGAAATAAAAAAAGCTTAAATAAGTGGCCGGCTAAAATTTAATTCTTGTCAAGTTAGCATCTATTTAAAACATGTATAGTGTTATGAAACGTTAAAAAACGAGTCGTGTTAACATATAATATTTTATTACATTATACTAATTTTTTTTTATTATTGTTTTAACCGCTTTTATATTTATCTCAGCTGGTGTTATTTTCATCAAAGTATTAATATATTTTTAGCTGACTAATTCAAACATTTCACTGACTAACATGCTATTGAATTGGTATTAAAATAATGTACGTTTCCATACAATATAATTGAAATATGTACCATATTATTAAAAAGCAACAACAAAAACGTAAAACTTTATTAAGATGGCGCATTTGGAAAAATAAAAAATTGTATTTTTCTTTCAATATCAAAACATATCTTTTTTTTTACTTAAAAATGTATTTATTTTGCCAACCCTTTCTTTGGATGCTTTTGCCCGGGGAATCCCATCAATATTTTTTTGCTTGGCTCCATCCACTTCCCATTGTCCTATTTGTTTAGTTGATTACATTACTGTGTTGAACCAGACGCCGCTTTCTTGCCTCCGTGCTTAAGCTTTTCCCGCTCTATCTATATGTAATAATAAAATTCCAAACACCTCATGTTTCATCTCTGAATATGAAGTGAGTCTGTGAATGGATGTTATCATCTTTGCAATATTACGTGCAAGCTTTTTTCGATAATTTTAAATGCTTAGAAACATTGTTTCACCAGCTGTGAACAGATAGATGATTTTCTTAATAAAAAAAAGCAAAGAATGTATTTTGATTATTTAATAGAATTGGTAACGTTTTCATCACGAAATATTAATCAATGATTTTTCGTCTAGTAATTTCAATAAATAGATTTTTATTAATTTATGTTATAAATGGATTTAATTTAGCTATGAATCCAAAATTATTTTTAATTATGTATAACTCATTTCAAAAGTTAAAAAATATAAAGAAAATTCGTAGTAACTAACGACGCAGACCGAATAATGTTTTTTTTTTAGATTCACTACCAATATGGGCTGAATTATCTCTACATAAGCACAAACACTGCTTGCATCGAGTTGTTCTACTTGTATATTAAGATAGAGTAAAGACAGTTCTATTGTTGAAGATCAGATTGATCTGGTGGAGAAAAAATTAAAAAATCACAGAAATTATTTAATTTAAACATAATATAATACAAAATCTTCAATAAAAAAAATTGAGACACTTATTCATAAATACGTAACAGTTGAAAATATACAATACATACAAAACATTTATCAGGCTTTGCCTGTGATTACAAACTAGAAAAAGCAATCAATTAAATAAATGGCGGTAAAAATCTGTTAACTATATTTCCGTAAAAAGAAAAATAAATACACATTTTTACTGTTAAGGTATTTCATTGTTAGACTGATTATTATTATCATTTGTGTATTTCATAAATTCATCTTCCTTGATTCATCCTATATTTCACTCGGTAATAGGCAACGGTAGTATGAGCAAACGCACACCTCCATCATCTTTTACATCGTGCGGAAGACCGTTCTTACAAAACGCTTTTGCCTCATTCTCATTTAACCCGTTAACACTCGTTGTAAAACTCGCCCATTGTCAGTAAAATTGCGACAATGCTTTTATACATAACAATGCCTATAGCAATTTAATGTAAACATCGCACACATTTATCAAAGTTTATTACATTTACAACGTTTACTAATATTAGCTTTTCTTTTCTTGTTATAAATATAACATAAAAATATGAATCGTTGCAATTATAGAGAAAAAGTGTTCTGTGTCGATTGAGTACAATAATTGGCCAATTTCGTACCTAATTATACAATTCTGGAAAAAAAAATACTATTTCTTCATTTAAACACAAAATTGTGTGTTAATCAACGAATTGTGTGAACGAAGTGTGATCTCAGACGAAATAATGTTATTTTCGTTTAATTATTAATTCAAAACAATTATTACTCAAGCAAAGCGTTTTTCATGAGCATAAAAACTTGTTTAAAAATAATAAAAGCTTTCAAAATTTTACTGATGTTTAGTAAATATCATATTAAAAGATTGGACAAAAGTTTACCTAGTATACTCGGATGTTACTCGAATAAGCTGAATAATAGTGAAATAACAGAGTTCTTCATCAAATGTTATTTTGAGTCAACCCATGTTCACAACAATCTTAAATTTTTTTTGAATAATTGTATTTAGGATAAAGGGATACGTAATTTAAAAAAAATGAATTGTATACGAAAAATTGTCGGAGTCGCTCGCTTTTCTCGACTCCGTTTTCACAGCCCTGATTGTTACCTACTTATACAGTGCAATTCAAATCACCTATATTAATGAGTACACAGAGATCGCACGTGTTAAATATTCAGCCATTGTGATCAGATTAAAGTCGAGGTGGCGCTTCCAAAAAATGCTTGGCATGATAAAACGGTCTCGGATGAAAATGTGAGATAACTTATACAGCAAAAGCCCAACGGCACACTTATAAATTTAACGTGAAATATATTCATAAGGATATAATTTAATTCGGCGCGGTGCCCTCCCGCCCGTGGAAAGGGGCATTCGTTGTACGAAACGGTTATTTTTGGTAACCCTACCGTTTAGCGTGTAGGAGATTTTTCATCAGACCTTAAACTTATGATAACCTACGTATTAACGTTTTGTTGTTTTCCTTTATGGTCATTTTCATACCGAAACCCTCAATAATATATTAATGTGAATTTATTTGAGGATTACATATGAATATATTCTATTGTACCCAGGTGGTCGTGGTGGTTTATTTATGAATAATATTCTACACATATTTAGCCGCTTGTTGCTTTGCAATAATACGTATTATAACAAGTATAATAATGTTTACGAAAAACAATTTTATCTAATAAGTTCGTAGAATAAACAATAAATGAAACATACCATGAAATGTTAATTCTAAAAAACAGAATCCCATTAAGACACGCGCAGTCAAAATAACATTCATGTAAATGCGTTGATATTATTGTATTTATTTTCAAATTGGTAATATTTCGTGGATCACGAAGAAATCAAAGGTCTCGTAATATTTTCTTCGTACATTTCAGTTCTAAAAATCATGAGGTTCTCAATTTTGAATAGAATGAAATTAATTTAAACATTTTAAATTTTCTTCTCACGTTTCGCGAATAATATTGTTGCACTCTATAAAACATCACAAAATAAAAGGGTTCGGATATTTAAGCACATAAATTTAATTTTGCATTCTTTATGCGCAGTGAAAAATTGCATTGCGTATTCACCCCTAAATTACTTTTGTATAGGTAAACAACATTGCTGTAGTTTTCCGACCACCCCATGGTAGTATATGGTATCAAATTAGACTTTCATTTTCACAGGAAGATATTTTATGTGATTATTTTTACTACACCGCTGCAGTGTAACTTCACTGGTGCCCATCACATTAACTTCCCTTCATAATCCCTGCAATTTTCACAGTGTCAGCCTAACAAATACTTGGATACAATACATAGAACTTGAGAAATGTGAACCACTTTTAAAAAATCTGTTCATTTCTATCACCGGTTCTTTTTTGATTTACGATGACTGTTATATATTTTTACAAGTGGACCAAACTCTTATCACATCCGGCTGTAAGAGCTTAAATCTATCGAACATATGGGTCTCAGTCAAACTACCTGCAAGGTCAATATTAATGTAAATCTGAGATCACGGATATTTATTGAAAGTTTTGGTGGAAAACCATTTATTTTTAAATATATAAATCACATTTTGTGTCAACAAAATATATTTTAAGGGAGAGGTTTTCGCTCATCGTGAGCATTTTCAAATACATATTTTTAATACAGTAAGAAAAATAACAATGTATTTTAGTAGAACTATAGTTCTGACGAAGCCATAAGCCGAAATAGCTATCAACAAATACATCAAATAATTTATGTAGAGCTAAAATACTTTGTTATTTTTCTTACCGTATTATAATGGAGTTCTACCAAGTAAATACATACTCAATCAACATATTTAGTGGTACACAAAATTGTGATAGTTTAAATTATTGCCTTTCCAATCAGAATTAAACACATTTAAAGCGATTAACTTATATTTTAGATACTTATATATGTATCTATTATTTTTGGTTTAAATAATTTAAAAACATTGCATTATGTGGGCGTGGCATCTAATACTGAAGTTCATTTTTTTGATGATTTTTGTCAGATTCTCTATTGAATGTATATGGAATAAACTGACTTTATTTAAAGGGTATTTCAATAGGGACGCTCAAAATATGTTACTTTGTCCTGCTGAGTAGATTATTCATTGTTTAGTGGCCAAATTTAGAGTCAACCAGTTTGGTAAATAATCGGCCAACACCTACCTGTACGTCATCAAAATACAATATCTGGTGAAAACATTGCTGCTGTGTGTGAAAGTGTACAGGAAAACCCAAGGCAGCTTATTTCTCGTTGTTTACAAGAACTTGGCTTTTCTGCGACTTCAACTTGGCGAATTTTGAATCGGGGCTTATGTCTGCACCCGTATAAAATCCAACTAACCAAGGAACTTCAGGTAAACGACCACAGACAACGCCTGATTTTAGCGACATAGCCCATTTTATAATGAATGGATATTGGCAGACATTTGATGCTATATTCCATATTTAATGCCGTAAAATATACTTACAAATGAAATTATATTTAGTCGAAATCTCACAAACAACTTGTTTTATTTACATTTCAAAACTAAGCGTCCTTATAAAAAGACCCTTTATTTGTGTCCACCATTAAAAACTGCTGAAATTTTTCATTATATCTAAATGAGAATTGCTTGGTGTAATTTTATCAAGAAAAAACTGATGACATTGGCAGATATTTGATGTAGCCAAATTTAGCCTGCCCTGCTTAGAAATATTTGCATACGGCAGTGTCTGAGTATATTCTTCATACTGCGTAATATATATTACGGTGTCTCTCCCACAGACTTTGCGCCTAGCAATTTCCAGGTAAATGCCTTCTCCCCATTACAACGTAATGAGATATGGAAAATTCGCCTTCTTTTCGCGTCGGGAGGCGCCGAAATTAGTTTTATTGTAAATCCGTAATATAAAGGCGAGCGCTTTTTCGGAGGGCTTACGAAAATTTTTGATGAAAAAATAAATACATACATCTTAAAAGTTGAACTATCAATAAGCTCTCTTGTGATTTAGATAGCACGTAATTCAATACAAAATTTCCTCAGCATACTAAAATATTCGTTACTAATTTAGTTCATTTCATTTAAGTTAAGATACATACGTTTAAATAGTATCCTTTAAATAATCGTAAATGGTTTGCATAGTTATGTATTGTACAATGGCGGCAAAACCAAAATTTTGAAAATATGATTTATAAAAATGATCAAGACTTGTTTCGAGTAGAATTCATTAAGAATTGTCACATAACACTTTAAGAGTAAACATGGTACTACGATGGTAAGATACGGACATAAATAAGTTAGCATGCCAATATAGTTAACATTTTACTAAATCACTCGTGCGTCGGAGTCGACATTTGTTTTAAATACATTTTTATAGTTACATAAATATCGACATCTACTTTCAATATTGTCTCTTTCAAAAATTTACAAATTTTATAAAGCCCTCTCCGGAGCGAAACCTTTTCGAAACATTTAATATTGATTATATTTAAGAGAAAATTTATGAATGGCTACTCAGTTGTATCGCTCTTGTAAAGAAAACGAGCGTTATTTCCTTCAGACGCTTATTATTTTCTTGCTATTTTCACTTTCGTTAATCTGTGTTTTACTCCATCTCTTGGATATCGCAGGATTAACGGCTCGCAGTTATGTCGTGCAATAGCTTCGCGCCAATTCGCTCCAAATTATGGTTCGCCAGATGTTAGCAACCATTGGAATTTGGAAATATTTGCACCAAAGACTCATTTTTCAAAATTAAATCATTTCAAATAAAACGCACAAATCAATTCTAACGCGACTAGAGCTTGAACAGAATGGAACGGTTTCATATTTATATTATCAAACTTTATATTAAAATACTTCTAAAAAATTCTCAAAACAAGTATTACTTAATATAAAATAACTTTAATTATTTCACGTATTGTGCTACTAGCTGTGAAACGTGCTTCGCCTCTTTCAAAGGCATCTTCGGACTTACTATCGCAATGTTTGCTTATGTAATGAAGCAAGATTGATTCTTATATTTTAAAATGATAAAATTACAAAACGGAGTTTGGGATTTTTCTTTTTTACGGCAAGCAAGGGGGTATAGAAACAAAACAAGTATTACTTGTTCTTGTGTTTATGTATAATGATAAAAAGATTGTTTTATTGCTCAAATAAAACGTATAACCAGAATATAAACAGAATATGCAGTCTGAAAAAAATTTAAAAGCGTGATGTCATAATGTGTTGAATAGTAAACCGAATATTGTTTTACTACTTAAACATGGTACATTCTTATTGAAATGTCATCAATTGTTTTTTGGGTGTATATTCTGCAGCACATAGTTAACATTCACTTGTTTTTGCGACTACCTAAGCGAGGCTTTGACAAACCGAGCATACTGCCTCGCCTTCAGATGCGTCGCCTTATACCCCTTTCCAGCGTATTTACCTCTGCATCTCTCCATCCCTTCTCTTTGCATCTGCCCACCCCCGCGACGGCTTCAGTCCCCAGGGCGCACTTTACGTTTCAGAGTTTGCGTCAATGTCTAAAGGACAAAAATTCACGTTTTGTAGATTTACGTGGTGACTCTTTTCAAGGATAACGTTTGAAATTTTAATGCCTCCCAAAACACTTGACTTCACGGCATTGTCTGTCGAATATATCGCGTAGAGTAAAATAAAGCACATTTTTTCGCTCTTCCAATCTGCTTTATATTGTCATAAACAACCCTTACTTTAACTTCTAATATTCATAAATTTAATATTTTATACTATACGCGTTTAATTTGTATATAAAGGATCATACAATTCATTTATAGATACTTGAAGATTTTTTTGTTAACTGCAATATACATTCAAAAAATTATATTTGAACCATTTGACGTTCATCAATTAAGAATAATTGAAATGATTTTTGTCTGATTGTAACATGATTGCAAACGAAAACACAGTAGAATGATTATTCTATGGTGAATTACCATAGCTCAGTGAAAAATCAGTGTTTATCATAAACGCTCTCTTCGCTCTCGTCTCTCGTTTTTGCTTCATGCGTGCTTGTGTTATTCAATCCATTATGGGTCATTAAAACTATTTTTGTAATTTCTCTACAATAAATGTAATCAAAAGGAATATACAGAGTGATGTTTTAAGTTTTTTTGTAAACTTGAGCTCAACAATACGACCTTGGCGAATCATCATCTTTTCAGACTTGCTTAGTATTTAATAAAGAATCATATGAAAACTAAAAGCTTGTAATTTTATGACGTACCTACATGTAGCTTAAATTTTTTGGGCTGTTGCATCTGAAACGAAATAGTGACATTAGTAAATTCTCTTCGAGAAATTTTAATGATGTGTTCTCGAATACATCGCCTCAAAAAATCCTCTATATACATATGCTTACTGCTCCCCTTTATGTATATGTGTCTGAAGAAAGAGCGTGTTTTCATTTTCTTTATTTAGAATAATAATTAAATACATTCTATATACAGTCACACAATCATATTATATGAATACTAATCACAAAGTAAATTATAACGTATACATCACTATCATAAAAGAACTTATTTTTTAGATTTCAAATATTCAAACATAAAATTTTTAAATAACGAAAGTTTTTCTTAAATAAGAGCAACGTCAAAATAAATCATATTATTCCATTCACACCGGACCGCGGTTATTCGTCTACCCCGATTCGCCTCCCCTTCTGTTTGGAAACACTTTCTCATAAATATTTTTCATAAACGTTGTTGCCAAACATTTGTCAACGCAATAAAACCGTCTAGTTTCGTCGTAGTCAAACCTCAACCGAGGCTTTCCCTTCGACAGCTGGCTTTCATCGATTTGCAAACCCTTGGATAAGGCCCTTCGTAACCTTCAATTGGCGACTTGATTTCCATTATAACTGCATCCCGGCTGGCCGATTTTAACCCCTCAACTTGTTTCCAGAAAAAAAATTATATACATAGTAACTTCAAGTTCTGAGGCACACCAGCGTAAAAGTTCTTCCGGTTTCCTTCTTCTCTAAGTTTTTTTATTGTTTATCGACTTTGAAACGATTTATTTATAACTTGGATTATTATTTAGAATAAAATAAAGTTTTCTTTATTCCTCGATTATTGTAAACTTCTTGACAAAATTAATTAAAACTCTTATTTCAGATACAGTTTGTATATCAAAGTTGGCATATTAAAATTATCCATTATGCGTTAGTTTTATTAAAGTGTTCACTTATTTCTGGGCGCTGATTTCATCTTATATATCACAATACTCATTCTGCCCTTTTTATTTGCAGTGTAAATGACAAATTGCTAAAATGATAAAGTGGGCATTTTAATGATTAACATAATTTGATAGTTACGACAAACGACTTTTACGATTTTGTGTCATAAAAATAAGTGATTGCTCAGTGAGTTGAGATTCCCTCCCTAGGGTTGAATCGTCGCATCTGTTGTGCATAAATCAAACATCCCACTCACTGCATTTGATACAGGAATACGTCATCTTTTTTAATCATCTGAACACAGATTCAGACACTTTCTAGATTTTTTGTCGCCTTTCAGATAAACAATAGAATAACATTTTAAAAATAATTAGAAATGTTTTTATAGATCAAAAAATATTAAACATAGTATTTTTATTCGAGAATATTTGTTAAAAATCATTAAATACAGTGCCTCTTTTATGGTTTTAGTTGCAATATTAAGTTATATTTTGTATAGTTTCTGTATCTGATTTCAAGGAAAACTTACACACATCTTAAAATAAAACAAATTGAAAAACATTTGGGCTACGTTAATAGAATATCTTCAATACGGTGAGAAAAATAACAATGTATTTTAATTCTACAAAAAATATTTTATATATTTGTTGATAGCTATGTCGCCTTACTGTCAGAACTAGATATATAAAATAATTTCTGTAGAATTAAAATACATTGTTATTTTTCTCAACGTATTATAATGGAGCTCTACTAAGTAAATGCCAACTCAATCAATAGAATATCTTCAGCCCCATTCATTTTGAATTACATTTAAAATAACCATTGTATATTTATTTATGAAATAAATTCTTTTATCAGACCTATTTATATATTTATTATGTATATTTGTTTCAAAAGTCACTGGTTATCGTCTTCTGACTATATTCAAGGTGGCCATACTTTATGCAAACGATTTCGTGCTGTAAGAATATAATCTAGACTTGACTTTAAAGCTTTACAATATTTGTGTTGCACCCTATTTCTTAGAACCTTTAACCCTGAAATATCCGCAAGGCTTAAAAATCTCGAAATTCAAATTAAATTATAACACAAATATTGTCTTTATACATTTACCATATGTTGCCACATCTGATCAAGTACAGAAAACTGCTAGTAAATTGAAACATTTTTTTTTTTTTACAATTTGGATAGATCTAAAATTTTAAGCAGTATGTGTGTAGCAAAGTTAAAAAGCTTTTTAAAACTCAATCTATAATTTTAAAATGCCGATATGACTTAAAGAGGAAGAAATAATAAAACACTATTTTAACATTTAATTGTATGGACTCGATTTTCAATATCAACGTTTTCTTAAAAAAATTTGATTAATTTACTTTTTTTATGTAAAATAAAACAATTTCTCTCTAGTGCCTCACCAACTCACATATTATAGAAACTTTTTCGCTTAAAGATTTATTTACGCGCCTTTCAAGAGTCGAGTTCCAACTTTGAGTGATGAACTTTTGCAACATTGAAATATAAATGAAAGTTGATGTTTTCGTATAATTACTTGCGTTGGATATGATCCATTAAAATAAGCTTACTTTATCTTTTTTACTTTTCCCTTCACGGAATTCCTCATTTTTTATCTGTTAAAAATAAATAATTAAAGCCATTGTCAAAGTTTGCCAAGAATCTCGATATATGTCAGGACCGGTTTCACGAGCACTTGAAAATGCTGATAAAAAATAATTTATTTTGTAGGTTAAATAAGTAAACTTTCTCAATCCGGTCAGTTGCATTGGCAGAAACATAAAATTGGTTTTCCATCAATATGACAAAATAATATCGTTATATCCAGAATAAATCAATCCGATCATTCCATATTTTGAAAAATCCGTTATTTTGAATCAATTCTGGTTAATTCAACGTACACACAACGATAACATTAAAATAAATAGTTATAAAAAACTCGGGGCTGTTGATGAATTGTGCAAATGGAACAGAACTATTCATTAGAATATAATGTTTTCCTACACCTTTTGCAAATCCCACTACACATCTCATACTTTAACACAACTTCTCGCTTATATTACATTATATTCCTTTGGCTGCCATAAAAACCCACTGCGAGAGGAAGGAATAAAAGAAAAATGCGTAAACCGTTGCCTACGTATTTCTATTTATATGTTTTTATTTCTACGAGTATCGACAGGGCGCGAGAGTTAAAGAAATAAAATTCCCCTGAAAAATTGAGGCGTATAAAGCTGGCATTGAACTAACATTTTCAAATTTGATTATGCAGCTCAAAGGCACGCTTTTGCGATACATCCGAACGATCCGATTGAAGTGAACTTTCCTAAAATGTACAAAATAATATTATATTTGCACCCATTTCAAATGAATTTCGAGTTTTTTGTTGCAGTTTTCATATGTGCCACTTCATTTTATCAATCACTATACCCGCAAAAATGATTTTATTTTACTTTTAATACCGTAAAATGAAATATCAACTTTTTATGTCTCAACGTTTATATAAAAAAATGAGTAATTTAAAATTCAGTTATGTTGGTATTTATTTTAGTTATACTCCATAAACTATGTAAATCGTATTGAAAACTGACAACTCTTTACTAACTTATTATAAATAAGATTGTGTCTGTATTTTACATTTATCTACGAGTGAATATTTATGTTATAAAGTAACAAGATCGTGTAATCTTCTGTCATTATTATATAATGTTTTTTATGCTTTTCCCGCTTTGTTTATTTGCTCAAAATCGCAGTGTTTAAATGCTTGTATTATATTTATGTGCGGAAAATACTAAAAATAAAAACGTATTATAAAAGTTAAAAAAATAATCAAATTTTCTCTACGGGGAATGAATGAAGCGGCGAATGCTTCTTATTTACTATCTCCATTATCCAAGAAAGTGCGTTAAAAATTTCTAGAAAGTATCGCATATAAATTAATTCCCACACCACACCCTCTCTTTACCTTATTCTCCATCAAAGAGAGAAGAACATAAAATACGAAAATTAATTTGAACGAGAAACACAAATCACGCCTTAAAACTCTTGATAAAGAAAGCTCTTTGGGTGGCAGGCGCGCTTAGCATTAACTTTATTAAGAGCTTTAAACTGTACCACGCGAAAGTCCTCCGGTACGTAATCATCTCCAAAATAACTTATTTTCTCGGTAAAGGGTTTTATTGTTGGCACAACTGGTCTGGCGGCATTCCAGATATTTGGGTGCGCGGACGAAGCCTCTTTTCTTAAATTAGGTGTGTATATTTTATGTGATAAGCTTGCTAAATTTTCTTCGAGAAAGAGAAAATATTTATTATTCGAAGGTACATACGTTCTCGTTTCTGGCAAAGAAACAATCACTGGGCAAAGCGCCTAACACTCGACTCATCTAATAAAATATACTGTGTTTCATCCGAGCCAATTTTTGGCGTGCTTTCTTCTGAATTTTCATGCCGTAGTGTTGATAGCATTTTAATTACAATCTGTTTATGATAAGCTTTACTCGCAAGAAAAGGCATATGTCATTTTTTATCACTAATATAGCACTAGAAGCGCATTAGCAAACATTGATTTTGATAATGTGTACTGAAAATAGAAAATTAATATTTCATACAAAAAACTTAACATATACTTCTCTTTATTTCAGGTAAGCAACCATTTCCATCTTTACTGACACAAGATTTGGGTGAGTTTTTTAAAATCAATTATTGTCTCCATTCAATAAAGTACATGGACAGTTTACATAATTGTATTTTAGTATTTCCATATATTTATTGTAACTTGTAACTAGATCGATTAATTATTTTGAATAATTTATTAAATATGTATAATCATTGTTTTACTGTGTCATCTCACAATGTGAAGCATGTAGACTTCTAATGAAGCCTATATGAAAAAATACTAAAAATACAGTTAATAATGCTCGCCATGAGCGAAACCGGTTCTGATCAAATAAATTTTATGTGGCAAAAGTACTGAAAATGTATTATTATTTTTATAATTATGCCTTTCCACAAAGTATTGACAGTTAACACCTTAAAAGTATTTTAATTCTACATAAATTAAAATACATTGTTATTTTTCTTTCCGTATTATAATGGAGTTCTACCAAGTAAATGCCTACTCAATCAACACCTTAAAAGTAATAATGGTTTTTTTTACGTATATCTCATCTTAGTAGAAATAATCCTACTTTTAAAATTATTATATATCTTTGGTAAAAAGAAATCAAAAACCATTAATTTATATAAATATTCATAATAACGACAATTGAGCTTCAGTAACGTGTTTTTTGACACTAGTGAAAAAAATATTTTGTATATGATTGATAAGGGCCTGCATCTGGTATCGAAAAAAATCGGACATTGAAAAATGGCTTCAGGCATATTCTAAATGTAAAGTTATTCTATGGGGCGCACAAGACTTCTCTTTTCGAGGTTTTATATCAACAAACAACTGAGTATCCAAGTGTTTTATAACTTTAAGCAACACATCAAATTTTTATTTTTAAAAAATAAATAACTTTCATGCGTAAACTTTACTTGCCACGCGTCTTTGAAAGTATCCATCTAAATTACTAATTAACCTCGAAAGTTTATTTTAATTCGAATCTGGATATTTTATAAGCAACCTACTTTATAAGACAATTAATGTTGTAGTTTATTTAACAGTCAATCAGCGGGTGTTTTAAGTGTTTGTGATTTGTTAGAACGCTTTGTTTATATTTATTCAATTTTTAAGAAATGAATCTTTCTACAAGGGACATTTATGAGACTTAATCCTGTATCCAAGTACAAAACACTTTAATTCGAAAGAGAGTAAAAGACACTGTGTTTGTTACGTTTACATTTGATAATGATAATTGAAAAGGGTAAATCATTACTTTCAAAATTACATTTCTCATTTAGAATATATCAAACGAAGATTTCTATAGTTTTTCAATTTTATTTGTTATAAACCGATCAACTCGGAGCTTAAATATTAACATGGCCCCTGTTTTATTGTATCTATGTACGTTCATAAAAGTAAGAAATCCATAAATGGTAAGAAAACTCAATAATGAATGAAAAAAAACTGGATACGCACACATCTGATATTTTGTAATCTTATTTTTTTTTCTACTTCATCGAGTGATTTACTTGATTGCAGGATCACGGGATCAACCCCGTAATGGAAACTTTCGTAAGTTGATTTTTCGGTCGAAATTTTTTTTTATTCAAAGGTATAACTTTCTGTGATGTTTTCATACCATGTCAGCCACCTCAAATCCCACCTCAAATTGGACGTTAAAATGGCGACTAATCTATCACTAACTTTTCCTGCTTAAAACATGTTCAGTTTCGATGCTCAATTAGAAGTCTCGTGCTTTTACATTGGGGTAGACATTATAACAATTGATTTTCCAGTATTATCAATCACGTTCTCTTTTTTAATGTGTAAAGATATGAAAAAACATTTTTATATCATTTATTCTCCAATATAAATAATACTCGAGACTAATTTCAGCCGTCGCGAACATTTTCCACTTATCAGTAGAGCCACTACACCAAGAACTGACCATTTACACCTTAAAAGTGATTTTTCAGAGTTTATTTATTTTTTCCTCCGCGTATAAACTTAAAGAAGACGTTTATCTTTGTTTTGATATACATGCTACGAAGGATATTTCCTTGTTCTCGAAACACTAAAAGGAAGCCTCTGCACTATACTGTACTACATAAACGCCAAGTGTACTAGATTCCATGAGCTAAAAGTACATGCATCAGGAACAACTTATAAACAAACTTTTTTAAAAGAAAGTTTTATTTTAAGATTCAACAGAGAAACACTTTAAAAGCTTTACATGTTTTATGGAAGCATGAGTAGGGAGGGGTTGTCCGTCCATCCCTCGGAAACACTTGCCATCAGATTGATGGATGACGCCCGTATTATAAAACTCACTTTCTTTCAGATTCACGTTATTTCCCTTTTTAAAGCCTCAGAGACGTCATATTTAACTGGGTTTATCGGAAAAACATACTTGCCCCTCAAACTATGAAAAATGACACCGCAAAAGGGTATTCTTTTTTGGCGATAAATAACTTTTTGGAGAATAGTTTTCGAATTCCTTTTGCACAACAAGGCGAAATACATAATATTTCGAATGACTAAAAGGAATATCAAAAATACAATATGTTACACAGTATTATCATCAGCTGGCTTAAATTAGTACTTTATGAACTATTCAAAAATTTCAAATTTGCAATCTTTGTTACAAAGAAGATAATTCAAACTCGAAAGAGTTTCAAATGCTAATATATATCTTATATTAGAGATATTTTGATAATTGTCATGTCTTAATTGCCTTCTTTACAAATATTTTATTGAATCAATGTGATGACATTCAATTGTGTTTGAAAAGAAAGTAAATTTTGAAAAATAGCACAATTTGAAGCTGTTATTACAAATTTAATAATATGACTATGAGTTTAGTAAAACCGGGTTATTCAGGTATTATCCCACTGTGTTGTAATTACTTAAAATGAATTGAATCGAGATTAATTTAAGAGACTCAGATAGTGCTTGATAATCTTTTATTTTGTAAACATTATTTTTATAATAAATAAGGAACAAATTCAAAGCCAAAGTTTTCACAGTCGTCATTGGAATCGATATGCGGGCTCTATTAAATTCCACCATTGGTAAATTTCTTATGCAAGGCAACTATGCGCAATATAAAAAAGCTAAATACCGTCCACTGTATTTCTTTTCCTACAAAACAAGAAACTTTAACTTAATAACAAGGATAATGTACATTTATTTGATTTTATTTTCCTCATATCGGATGATGTTAATTAATTTAAAACGTTAAGTTTAATTAATGTACTGATATATTTGAGTTAATTCTCTCTTTATAAAACGCAATGAATGGGTCAAAAGGTTTCTGAAACTTTGCTTCGTATAATATAGCACCAAAGGTTTATTTCAATAGAGCAGAGCTTAGTGAGTCGCCTGTGCCCGTCTTTCTTTCTTATTGTGCTTTTGTATCGACACTATTTCATTTACTTATCTGAAATTACATCTTCGCTCTTCGGTACGCTATTGGAATTCGAATAAAACCCTTAATTGCAAAAATATGCAACATCAGCGGTACAATTTTATTTATATGCTAATATTGTTCTATTTCTAAGCATCTAACAAGAGATATAATAAAATTCAATACTCTTTGTGGTAATATTTTTTTATTTCATTCTATTTTGCCTTTTTTAGCCCTTATATTTCTTTTTGTAATATTGGGTCACAATGTGACGCATTTGAATTTTTATAAAGCACAACGTATCCGCCAGACGATATTAGCAAGATTTTTTAGTGTATATGTGAATAAAGTTAAAAAAGAGCTCGTCATAAGCTACCGATCTCCTTTTATGATCCGATTAGCAGAGCGAAAAAAAAACGTCAATAATACATTATCATATCAATACAAGAAAGTTTCCAGTTGGAAATTTGAATACCTTGATCGTGCAATGCTGTGGTGTGAAAACCCATGTGGTTGTGTCAGATGCTGTACCGTATATGATTTTATTTAAAATGGGTAATATTTAAGAAGCATCAACTCTTATGGGTATGAAATAACACTTTAAGATACTTAAATCATCAAATTTAACACCAAAATAAAGTAAAACATATTTTTTTAACTCTCCTGTTTCTCTTATTCAGTATTTGTGTATCAACCAGTTTTTTTTAAAAAAGACTGTCCATCTTGACAAACACAGCTTAACTTTAGTGCAACTATTTTTACTGAAGCTTCTATCGTATTTATTTTAATTTTGGTGTAATAGTAAAAGTATGATGGAAGTGTATAAGTGCGAATGAAATTCCCTTTGCATATCCTCAAAACTAAGGCATCATTCGCACCAGCTATTTCCGTCGGCGGTAAAGTATTACCACGTTATATCCGGAGTAACGCAAGCGCGATAGTACCATACTTCCAAGTGCAGCATTTCCGTTTTAACAAACATTTCTACTCACCCAAAAGCTCGGTGGATTACGGCCCAAATGGGTTCAACGACGTGCGGGAATACTTTCACAGTATTCATCTCCAAATACCCTTTAAAATTTATCAATGCGCACATTATTTTGATTAAAGAGTAATGTGTATCTACAGTATGGAATGAAAAGTTTTTGGCCATGATTGAATCTTAATTGTTTATTGTTGATCTTAGTACTCATAAAATAAAAACGCAGAGGATTTTTCATAGCCGTTCAATACCTTTCATTTATTTATGATTTGAAGACCATAATATATGTACTAACGGAGCAACAAATTTTCTCAGTATTCCCCAAAATGATACAGTTTTGAAGATCAAACTTATTTACTTGTAATTAATAATTGAATATAATTTGTATGATATGCTAAAACTTCATCTTCAATTTTCATTAAAAAATCGTTTAGTACTTTTAAAATACAGTAAATTTTGAATTTTTCTTTTAGATATGTAGTAATTATTGTTTTGTCTGTAATGCACTTTTGTTATAATTTATAACAGTTCGGACTTGCAACTTGACACTCCTTTGAATCTATCTAATCCTGCATAGCGGCACCACTGTATAAATAACACTCTCACAATATGCGAATTCACTTTGTAGTATTCGAACTTCCGTTCTTCAGAATCTCCATTTTACGATGGCTAAGCTTATACTGGCGGATCTGTCTTTTGAGCACAAGGTTTCTTTGCAAAGGCTGATGTGCGTAGTGGTATGCGTTTGCGATACCCCGTCGAACTTTCAATTCGATTAAATCATTTTTTGCATCCCACTGAGAGCTTTGAAAGCTCTTAAACCGGTTCACTATATCGAATCTTAATTTAAGCTTCGAGAAACAAAACCATTCACGAAATAGATTTTTTCAAACGTAAATCTTAAGAGCAAATTGGCAAACATTTTTATTGTTCATCATAAAAAAAAGTTTAAGTCGTCTTTTACCAACCAAAATTATGCAGTAACAGTAAAATTTTATAGAATACCGTTTTCGTTTTGGATTAGTTTAATACTTATTAAATACAAATATTCCACGAAACCAGTTTATTTTTCCAATTGATTAATTATCAATCGCTTCTAAGAGCATATCAACCCTTATGAGTGTACTTTATATTTACTAATTTAAGCTAGGGATATATCACAGCGATTTCTATTGTTTTTAGACATGGAAACTTATATATTTTGTGTCGATTTGCTTGATTTTTACTGGAACTTTTACATTATTTAAATGGTTCTATAGCTTGCAATTATTCCAATGAAATTTATTAGCATTTCAAATTATATAAACGCCGAGCATGTACATATTACTTTTTTTTTTAAATATGCATTTCTTATCTCTTTGTCTGTGTAAAATCAAACTTTTATACATTTCAATAAATGCCTAAACAAGTTGGTATTCACTCGCGTATTCAAATGTTTGCTTTTTATAACCCTTTTCAGTGTTTTCGCCATTTTGCTATATTATGAAATTTATATAGCTGCATTAGAATTCCTTTCGTCTGAATGTTAGCATTAGTTCTTCGTCAAACATGTATAACTCACAATCATGTAAAGCAGAAACCACAAAGATACGTCTAAAGCGATTCACCATTCGAAGGTATGCCGGCCAAATTATTCAGATTTGCGAGCGCGGATTGTCGACAAAGTTTGTCTCGCCGCTCGACGGTTAGTTGACACTGTCATGGATACACATAAATGCTAATTCGATTTCTGGCCGTCAGGTGGGCGTGTCTCTCCCTCCCGACACCCTTTAGGAATTATCATAATTATCGGGATTTGTTTTCAGTTAGCGGACTACCTGAGGGAGAGATTGCCATGTCGAGTTTTAATCCGAAGTTTGCGGAAACACTTCTGGCATGCCTTATACACTGCACTGTCAAGTTTCAAATGAAATCTCACAAAAATAATAATAATAAGCTTTTTTTATTACTAATATATATAACACACTGGAAGTATGCAGAACGAACCAAGCTCTCAGTTTGCTGACTATATTTATATATCTTTGGTCAGTCTTTCTGCATTTTTCTAGCTTAAATCTATCGCCATAATAACTGCCTCAACTGAAGGCTTTGAATGTAAAAAAACTTCTATTCTTTCAAGTGCATCCGTGCACTTGAAATGCCTGAAGATGCCGAAGGGCCAAACCCGGGTCGTTGGCGACAAAATTCAAACAATTGAAACTTTCTATTCTTTCAATATATTAATCACAACAAACTAATATATTCACTATTTCCGCTAAAAAAGTCTCGATTGAGATTTGAAAAATAATGGGCTTCTTCTAGTTTTTGACAGTATTGAGTGATCTATTTCTAAATATCTATTTAAATAGTTAATTTGAATGTTAAATCTATTTTGGCTACTAGTGTAAGTATGATGGTGTAGGGATTTAAAGCATATATTTTCTTTTTGTGATTCGGCAATGCTATTTGAAATTTAAATCAGTCCCGGCGAGTTTATACATTGTCAGTCTTGGTCGTTTCAATTAATGCCCCTCCATAGACTCAGTCGAGTGACCGAACGTGATACGTTATCCTCCCTTTCAGGAGCTTGTGGTTTGTCTATTTTTATCGCATTGACATAATTCATGAAATTACTTGCCGCTGTCATTTATTCGATTGAGATTTTATTTGCAAAATTAGATTATCTTTATTATGAAGTACAGCATTTGCTTAGTGGCCGTTATTTTATATTCTTCAGAAAACTTGCAAATTTCGTTTTTTTAGTCTTCAATATTTAAAAATAAATACGAATCGTCATTATAATAATCACGCGGTTAACGCTGCAGATCTAATATCAATTATACACTAGCCCGTTCTAAAAAATATCTTTGCTGGACATGATCTTATGCATGGCAGAATGGATCGAAAAGCATTTGGATATTAAAACATAAAATAACCATTCACATGTAAGCATTCAAAGTAACCGCAAGCCCCAATGCAGTAAAAATTTATGCGAAAATCGTATTTTGTACAACAAATCAAACGCGTTCGCGAGAGATGATAAAATATATTTCCCCTCGCATAATCTTGCAATCCTTACGTCACGGCTGCATTTTGAAATGTCTGATATTTCGCAAAATTTGATTTTTATGAAAGTGACAGGTTGATTTGTGAATTTATGGAAGGCATTATTTTTATTTCGCTGAGCAAATAATATAATCTCGACAAAAGAAACCGTTTTTTTTTCATATTCGTATGAGAATACATTTTCATTCATATTAAGTACACCTTTTTCTTCGAATTTTCTTCGAGCCGCGTCATCGCCGTAAGCTAGATTCTTCCTGAATTTTTTTTTTCAAAAATGCTTTTTTAGCCGTTGAAAATAAACGCGAAGTGTTTGGTAAAATTAAGAGAGAATTTATGCAATACATGAATAAAAAATGTAGTAGTATAAAATATTGTGTTCTTTTTTTATTTAGATTCATTTGAAAATATAGAGCATATTAGCTCTATTCTATGTGTGCATTTAAAAATTTTCATTTTATACAAATCAACATAACTTTTGAAACAATTTAAATATTAATATAAAATTTAAAATAACTTTGATTATTCCACGTATTGTGTAACTAACTGTGACACGTGTTTCGCCTCTTTCAGAGGCATCGCAATCATTTACTCAAGCAAACTTTACGATAGTAAGTCTGAAGATGCCTCTGAAAGAGGCGAAACACGTGTCACAGTTAGTTACACAATACGTGGAATTATCAAAGCTATTTTAAATTTTATATTAAAATAAACTTCCACAAAGTTACCGCCGAAACCATCGAAAACATTTAAATATTGGTCAAAAATGATTGTTTATTCCACAAAAGTCCCATTACTAGTCAACACAAACTGGTACCTATGTATTATATTATATATATGAATAATACATTCTTGTTGTTCTCCCAAAATTCTTCCTTTAGTATTCTTTAATATGTATGTGTAACTGTAAGGATAACTTACATTTAACTTAACTAGTTTGTTACATTTTACATACCAAATTTAATGTATTTAATTTTTTCGTAGGTTTTATATATTTCATTTTTTTTTTAAATGTACATAGTATCCGAGTTACCCAAACCAGCAAAGAAAATAAAACATACAAATAAAGTATAACCGCAGTGAAATTAATGAAAAAGCAACCACGGTGGAAATATGTCTGCAGTTTCTTCCGAAGCTTTTCTTGATATGAATTTCTCGCAATAGATTGTAAAACTAATATTGATCTAGCGATGAATAAATGTTTTTCTTTTTCTCCTGCTTCTGCATAAAGGCAAGCTCAAATAAGTTATATTATTGGCTATGAAAGTTTGCATGCTCAGCGTCTGCAGTCTGTAGGTATATACGTTTATGTTTTTTACGCGCTTTTCTTTGTAATTAACGCGCTATAGAGTGTTTAAGCTCCGCATTGTACGTTAAAGCTAGCAAATAAACCTACGTCAAGAGCTCAATTAGCAAACTACGTTACCAACTTCTCCAAAAGTTGAATGCGGTATAAAAATAATTATATACTCTAATTGCACGGGAATTGTATTTGAAAGAGCTTTATTTGAAAACGTACTCAATACGTTGCGCTTTTCATTTCTATCGTACTTACTGTACGTTAATTTATATCATGAATTCAATTTATTCAATAAATTGACGGTAAATTTTTTCACATATTTCTTCGTATTAAATCCTATGCTATGTCGACTTTAAATACTTAATATTCTATTGCCGAAAATATTATCATATTTTAACAAAAATCTTATAATCCTTTAAATGCACATCAACTAAAATATTCCGCAAAAAAACTTTGATAAAATTACACTTTCCGCCAAAATGCTGAATTTTTCTCCCCTAAAATACATAAAGTGCGGCTCGCCCGAGTCTCGAACTAAGCCTGTTAAAATTTTACGCCTTGCAAAATTCTTCGGCTCTGGAAATGTTTGAATTATAGCGGGGTACGCAGGTTTTCTAGAGTCATATAAAACGATGTACGCCACGTGGTTTTAAGTGATTTGGTACAGCTATTTCATTGAAAACCTCAAGACATTTATTTCCTCCCTGTGGAATATAAAATGAAATATTGAAACCATCTGACCATTAATGTGTCAACCTTAACAGTACACAAAGAAGACTTGAATCTTTTAATTTTCATTTTGTTAGTAATTCAACGACAATATGTGCAACAGAAAGGCTAAATTGTTAGTCGAATGCATATTGTTTACATGTTGTTCAAAATTTTAGTACAACCGTATCCTTGAAGGCGAAACGATCATAAAACGCATTTCTATTTATTAATTTTCCCTTATACACTAAAATTTCATGGAGTTAATATACAAGAGTTGATATATATGTAAGGCTCAGTATTAATAAAAATAAAATCATGAGTAAATCATAAAAAGGCAGATTTAATAACTTCGAGAAAAGTGTAATTTCATCGATGTATATTGTATATATTATATGTAAACATTACTTAATTATTGTCCCGAAAATATAACATTTTTAAGTCTTCGGGTAAGTACGTTTTATAGAGCTACTCTTCATTTTATAATATTCTTTTTGACCAAGAAAACCACAATGCACAATGAAAAATCCTAATTTTACGGCACCATAAGATAAAATTCTTTTATCTTGCGCGTCCCCGCTTTAAATGCCTTCTTTATTTCAAAATTTAATATTCTCGCAAACAGGGCGACCGTAAAAATGTTGTATCCACCTTATCCGAAAACTCTCAAGACGCAACCGCCCCCACCTGAGATCGCCCACCCCGTCTCCGCGCTGCCAGGGTCGGCTTTAATTAAAAGGTTTCGCCCGCTCCACCTCCCAAAAGGGAAAAACAAAAGATCGCAAATCTCCGCAAACTTTGCACACAAGTACACACTCGCATTAAGAATCATTTCCTTTCTCGTCCAGGGTCGTTTATCCCGAAGGCTTGCCAAGTAATTGTGACCTGACCGGGATCTTTCTCTGTATACTTGTATGAAAAAGCAGCTCTTCCCGCGAAAGAGGCTTTTAAGGCTACCCCCAGGCGGATAGGCATCTTAACCCCTTCCCACACCGTCGATCGCGACCTTCAGTCCCAATACTTGATCTCTTTCAAAAAAAGCTTAGTCGTTTGTGTATTCTGTCAAATATTCTTCCCAAACCAAAAAATAAATCACTTATATAAATATACATTGATTAAACACATTTATACATATGTATGTACATATGTACACGCATACATAGTTGGATATTATGGATCCATTTTTTATGGAACGACAAGTTGTGTATTTGATATAATCATGAGCATACATTACTTAAATATCACCAAATGAAATTCTTCATAGCTTTCATGAATAAAATACAATTGCTGACATTAAAAACCGCGTGAATCGCTTATTTTTAAATTAAAAAAATGATCGCGCTATATTTTTTATAATGATTTAAAGTCTTTCTTCGATTTAGTGATATATTGAATTTTTCCGCATCTACATATTCTCATAAAACATATGTCAAATTCAATAGATACATACATTTAAGTATTGTCTCTGAACATATTTTACAACGCAACATCACATTTTTTTGTATCTATATAAATAAAGAAAGTAATTAATCTAAAATATTACAATGTTTCATTTCAAAACACATTGAAATGTAGCGGTCAAGCGGAATCAGTCGAACATGTATACGTATTTTTGCTTTCTCAAAATTATTGAATAATAATAACGATTTCTATCGCTCTCAAAGAGGGTATCACTTACAGCACTGTTAGGATGGTCGTATGTTTTCATTGAAATGTCAAAATCAGTTCCCAAAATATAAATATACTTCTTTTAACATTTTTATTAAATTTTTATTCGCATTCATTTTGCCACACAAATCTCTAGTATTTCCGTTCGTAAGAATTTCTTTTTCTCGCATCCGACCTTTTTACATAACCTAAAAACGGAAATACAATTTAGATTCCTACTCGTTTGCAGTTTTCCAAGTCGAATTGTAAATTAGAGTGGGATCTTTGGAGAGGTTGGAAGAATTTCTCTGCACCTTTTCTCGACTTTCATTACATTTTGTCCGCTTTTATTTCGTTTTGTATTGTATGAGTCGTGAAATGAGACTAGTTTGATACGAAAACAACAAAAGTTTCAATGTGCGGGCAAATTCTCACTGCCTCTTAATCAGGATGAAAGATTTCTTTCCCATGGTCCCCATAAGACGGCTTTTGTAACAAATCTAATTCGCATGCGTCATTTGCAAGCGCATTAGAGACGCTGTTATTCAAAGATTTGGAATGGAAAATTCCGACAGAAAGCTACACAGGATTTCCTCGACAATCGTATTGGTAGATTTTTATTTCATCTTGTTCAACCGTAAAAGTTTCAGCGTAACCAGTTCAAATCAAAAAGTAATGCAGATACAGCATTTTATTTTAAACAGTAATACATTTTCTAAATTGTATGATAATATTCTGTACTCCCAAGCTAGCGCGTGTCCAGTTAGCAATCGAGATTTCTTTCGCAAAAAGTGCATACATTATTCACACGAAATGAGCGTTTCGCCCCTTTACTTTGGCTTAATCACCCGCCCACGGGCTAGGACGGTTAGTGAGGGACGCCTTCTCAAAATGCATTACAAAAGGGCTCATTAAGTGATGGCGTCGGGTCTAACACCACACTACTCTGTCGACAATGATGCTTCTTTTCTGAAAAAGGAAAAATTATGATAATTTCCATGGTTTTTCCACCTCTTCAATCCGTTTTCACAGTTGAAGAGATATTGGAGGTTGAATTATACAAACACTCTCTCAGGAATATTTCACTTGATTGTTAAATCAGAATCATTTTTATAACTTATTCTTCTTATAACTTCTGACAATACTAACTAATTTAAAAGATGATTTATTCAAATCAGTTTTCCATTTATTAATAATATTTACTCACTACGAATTTAATAGTAAATTTTTTGTGATTTTTATATGACATTGTTTTGTGTCAATCATACTTTTTAGGTATAGTTAAGCCCACTTAATCTTTCACCGACAAAACAACAAGATGTTAATTAAGTATTATTATTATATATGTATATACGCTGCAACAGTTTCAATTATGACATATCACTTGTAATGTGTTCACTGTCAATACTTGGTGGAATAGCATTATAATAAAACATTTTTAGTACTTATTCCACATACAATTTATTGGATCAGGACCAGTTTCGCTCATTGCGAGCATTATCAACTGAATGAAAATCATCAGTTGACAATGCTCGCCATGAGCGAAACCGGTCCTGATCCAATAAATTTTTGTGGAATAAATATTAAAAATGTTTAATTATTTTTACTATGACATATCATTTACATGCTTAAACTTACAGACATCCTAATGTCATTATACAATTTTCTTTGTTTCTAAACCGTTTACGCTTGTTAATGAATTGATTGACGCTGTCAATGGTTCGTCAATTTGTTTTTTAGTAGAGCTTTACAGCTTTTTTCGGGATATTGTTCACTTATTTTAAAAATAAATTAAATTATTTGTTTTCTGTCACAAAACGTCGTTATCAAACTATTTCATAACGCTAAAAGTACCCTCTTGAAAGTCGCTCTCCAGTTTGCACCGCCTCGCAGCACCCGACTGGCTCATATCATTACCGGAGCTTTTTCTCTATAGAAAATAGCGCTTTGTAAAGTTTTTAATTTGATATGCGGTGGGAAGGCCGTGGGCCGGCGCGGGGTTACGGGCCTAGAGTGCCTCTCACTAGTGCCAAGTGCAATGTTTGTTTACCGCTGCTGGGACAACGCGAGCGCCGCGCTCCAGCCCTGGAATAGGAGTCTTTTGAAAGTACGAACTTTTTTTTCAAAACGCCACTCTTTGTCAGTAGCGGGCCTCGAAACCGTTTTGTCTACCTCTGATGAAAGGATATGTTTTTAACTTTCCTGGCTACAAAAAGCAGTTTTTTCATCTAAGATGTCTCTGGATTATGAGTGTAATATGATGTTTTTTTGACAAAATTACTTTTCGTCACTTTAAATTTCATTTCCTCTGTAAATTTAATATACATAGCTAGAAGACATGTTGATTTTTTTGATAACTTCTTTATTAATCAAATAGGAGTAAGCAATACATTTTTAAATGTCAATTAAAGTAAATAAATATTTTAATGCAATAAAATATGTCCATCTGTTTGAAATAAACCTATATTATAAGAATAATAATAATAATTGTTGTTATTTATATTTTATCTAAAACTATTTAAAAATCAATATAATCATAGCTGTGGTTAAAATTTTAAAATGGAATATCAAATTTTAATACTCACCTTTTCATGCGTTCTGTCATGATCTGTTCCAACCTGGGTACCGCCTTTTGGCGTCTTCAGACAATCAATAAATAATAGAATACATACACCTGAATTATTTGTTTTAGAAACAGTTTTAATGCTGTTGGCACTTTCATTAAAATGTGTATAAACTATTCAAATTTATGTTTTGAAAAACAGAAAAAATGATTTTTTGTTAGTGCATTGTATTTATTATACGGCAAGGTAGCACTGCTCCTTGCGGTGGGATTTTATGACACTTTTTTAATGACTCATAAATTATAATTGATCCAAAACATTGTTATTTCATAACGATTGAAGGTATACAACGCACGCGAAAAAACAATTCGCTTGCTTTTAGTTACATCGTTACTTCACCCTTGTTCGGTAAACAAATAAGGTTCACATTGTATATCCTTTCAGGAAGACTCTTTCCTATTGTAGCAATCTATATGACCGTTTCGATCCAAACAAACATTTGCCCGCGTTTGCGTTTTTTGTCATTAAACTCAATCCTCATTCTAACATCATCCCCTGTTTACCCACCATTCAATATCCGTCTGTAAGTTTTCTACTGAAAAAGCGCTTTCAACGTTACTTTGATGATTCCAAAGCGATGTAAATTTACTACAAAGCTATTGTATTGATTTTTTATGGCTGTTCCAAATCACTAACGGCAAATAAAGAATATAATAAATTTATTTAAAATAGATCTATTTATGGAGACACTCATTTTGAACGGCTGGGATTTTTTTGTGTTTCACTTTCCATTATTTTATAAAGCGACATCATTCTTTATTTGATATTTATGAATTAATTTAACCCACAGGTCTGGAAAATTCGTAAGATATAAATTTACTCAGTGACACACATTTTATGGTTTCTGTTTTTCTTTAACTACAAAATAAATTCATAATAGAAATTTACCAAGAAAATTCTTAATACTTTTTAGTAAATTTAAATAAAAGATATTTATGAAATACTTAGATACATAGTTATTTCGTTACAACGCCAATATCTAGAATTATGCGTAAATGGATTTTTATTCAACTCATCATCATTTTCATATTCATCATAAATTCTATTGTATTTACTGTCCATTTTTGGTGGGAAGGTACAGTTTTTAAAAAAAACCGGTTGTTCTCAGTTAATTATATGCGTGGTGAGTGAAACTGAAAACCTATAAAAAAAATCGTGGAAGTAGTACAAAAAACCTTTTCGTGAACCATCAAAATTTATTTCTCAATTAACACAATTTAAAGTTTTTTTTAAATATATAATGCTCGCCATG